>JAHVYB010000181.1:0-49067 GCA_020623695.1 Calonectria henricotiae
TTTTTAAAAAAAACCCTTATCTAATTACTCAACTTAACCTATATATATATAAATAGGATGCTTTCTTATTTAGCATTTAGTTAGATTTTATAAGGAGCAATAAGAGCTTTATATCACAATTATTTTAGTTACAATTATCGCCTATAAAAACCCCAGTGGGGAAAAATGACTAGTTATAATAACCCTTTTTTACCTATTTCCCTGGGCCGGGGGCTGGTGCGGGGAATCGAACCCCGGTCTCTGTGAAAAACACAGCGCGCTTACCACTGCACCACACCACCTCTTTTTAAGTATATAGAACTTAAATTTAATAAATTATATCTTTTAAAATAATTTAAGGTTAATAATAAAGATTCTAAATAGCCTAAAAAGCCCTTTCTTTCTAAGCTTTAATTTAAAGGTCTTAATAAGATTAGGTAGATATTTAATATAAAATTTGCTATTAGTATATTTTAAGGCAAAAGAGTATAATAGATTATAAAGAATATAATATTTAAAATATAGTTTAAATTTAGCTATTTTTAATAATATTAAAAGTAAGCTAGAATATATTAGTCTTAGCATAGAAAACTATCTTAAATATTAGGATAGGTTTAATAGAGTTTACTATTTTTAATATTAAAAGGGTATTAAGGTTATAAAATATATAAAGTTGATTATTCTATTGGTTAGGGCGAAAAAAGACTAATACTATAGTTATTTAAATACTAATTGTATTTGCTCTTAGAATTGCCTGGTCAAGCCTCCTGCTTATATTTTAACTAAATATAAATACTTTACTATATATATAAAGCTTATTTTAATTTATAAACTATATTTCTACTTTAATATTAGCTTTAGCTATATTAATAAGTAATACTTAATAAAGCCTTTTAATTTCATTAATTATACTCCCCTTAGTAGGGTTTATAATAGACTTAATAACTTTAACTAACTATCTTAAAGTAAATTCTAATATACTCTTATTATTATTATTATTATTATTATTATAATCCTCTTTAATCTTTTCTATAAAGCTTTAAAATACCTTTTCCTTGCTTAGTTTAGCTTTTTCTATATTAGCTTTACTTAATTTAAAGATTACTAATTTATATTATTTATATAGAATTATTTATATAATCTAAGATCTTAATAAGTCTTTATTTTAAAGCCTTTATTATCTTTCTTCCTTTTTCCCTTTAAGTTATTTATCCTTAATAAGAAACCTATTAAAGACTTTTATATTAATTAGATTTTAATTTATTACTTCTTAAGCTTCCTTTTTATTAATTATCTACTCTTAGAGCTCTTAGAAAAATAAAAACTTAACTTAAGATATTTTATTAGAAAATCTTTTTTTTTATTAGAATTAATCTTATTTTAAAGCTATAAAGAAAGTATATAGTATTTTAAAGTAATTACCTAATTAATTTATTATTTAAATATTTAAAGTTTAATAACTAAGAATAGGCTATTACTTATTATTATTATATTTATAATAATAAAAGGAGCTATAATAAGGCTTTTTTATATATAATTTTATAGAAAAAGAGAATTCTTTAAAATAAAAATATATTACTCTTTATTAATATAATTAGTATAGTAAAAGTTACTAGAATATAATACTACCTAGGCTTATAATTATTATATAGTACTATTTAATTATATCTAATAATAGAAGGGAATATTAAAAGAGCCTTGGTTTTTTCTATAAATAGGGGTTTGTATATTATAGGTTAAGAATATAATGGAGTAGGGCTTTGTTGTGGGGCTGCTACAACTAATCATATAACAGCCTATTGCAACAGATATAATTTTAATCTAGGCTATATGCACTGTGAATCACGTTTCCATGCGTAAGTCGACGAAAGTGACTGGTTCTCTGCAGTTTGGATTGAATATTGGAGTAGTCCAACTGGCGAAGTAAGATGAGATATCGGTTACATGAAAGATCTGACCGTACATAGCTCTGCAAATATATACACCATCGCTCTATGGTTTGGAAATGTTGTTTTGAGTTGATGTAAGAAAGGTACGAGCCACTGATTATCACAGGCTGTATGATACGTGCTTGCAGAAGAAGAGCATCATTTAGTAATTCCATTTGAAAGCTACAATTCTGTGGCCAAGTACCACGTATCACAGATATTGGAATCATTTCAGAAGCTGCGTCATTACGCCAAATGCGGTGAAACATGCACAAAAAAGGCTACAAGGGTGAAGACCATTGTTTTACCTATATCACAGTGAGGCGTACGTACATCACAAAACTTGGCAAACTTTTATCACAAATTACAATTACTAATTTGAGAGGTAGAAGATGTGATGATATAAACTGGCCTCTAACGACTTCCGTTTGTTCCGACCAGATTAACCCTCTTTCTATTTCCAACAGCAAGTAAAATGTTTAAACTATTTGGATTCCAGGGCAACCGTCCCGCCTCAATCCCAACTGACCAGGTCGTTCCAATGAGATATTTTGACGACACATTTGTCTTCCGAGCGATTGTGCTACATACCATGTTCGTTTTTAACGAAGTCCTTGATACTCAGAAACTGCACGATAGCCTTGAAGCTTTGGTAGAACGAGATGGATGGCGTATTCTTGGCGCCAGATTAAGACGCAATGTAAGAGCACGACCATTATCATGCGGTGTGGCTTTTTTTCTAATGGATAGAAATATCAGACAGCTGGAAAACTCGAATATCACATTCCATTGCACTTTACCCGGGATCGTCCGGCGATCAGATACTCACATTTGCAATATCCCATGCCGATATCCGACCACCCTCTGGCATCACAGTTACCGAAGAGCGGTTCAAAACTAGAATCTTGGGTTGATGCTGAGAGATTTCATGTTTTATCCCATTCCCCGAACTGTCCCAGGTCACTTGAAGACTACTTGCATAACGATGATCCACAGCTAGGCCTCCACATTGTATCATTCAATGATGCAACACTTGTTTCTTTGAATTGGCCGCACACGTTATTTGACGGAATGGGGAAAGCGGCACTATTAGATGCCTGGATGCTGATGCTTCAAGGCCGCCCAAATGAAGTTCCAGCAACATATCCGGTGGATGAGGACCCTTTAAAAGAACTTGGGAGTTGTCCTCCAGAGCCGCATAGGCTAAATAAAAGTCTTATGTCAATGTTTGACCTAGTATGCTACGGTTTACGAAACCTGCGCCTACTTATTTCATCTTCACAACTTGAAAGACGAGTTATTCATATCCCAGCAACATATTTGACAGCAATCCGCGAGGCTGCTCTCCAGGATCTCAAATCCAGTAATCCAGACGAGGAGCAGCCATTTTTAAGTGAGGGCGATATACTCACTGCTCTATGGGCACGTGTGTCAACATCACATCTTGTGAATGATCCAAACAGACTAGTCACCGTGGTTAACGCCCAGTCCCTACGCCCAGCTCTCTCTGGAGACTTACTGAGCTTCAGTAGCGCATATATCTCCAATGCCGTTCAGTTGGTTTCAGTACTGATAAACGCAGCTGATCTCTTGACAAAGCCATTAGGTTTTGCAGCGTTACGTATCCGCCAATCTATCAAGGATCTTGGGAAGCGTGGGCAGATGGAATCATTCGCTGCCCTTTGGAGGGCTTCTCCATATGGAGCTTTCCCGATGTTTGGTAATTCTGCAATGTATCTTATCTCATGCAGCAACTGGTCAAAAGCAAGATTATATGAGGTAGACTTTTCGAACGCCATTGTTAATTGCAACGTGGCTACATCTAAAACTTCTTGTGGTGTTGGAAGACCATCCCTTGTATACCACGGTCGTTTTTGTCCAGAAGGTTTGATTGGGGAGAATACGTTAGTAATAATCGGCAAGGATGAGAAAGGCAATTATTGGCTAGATGGCAGTGCAAAAAAGGATGGCTGGGATAGGATTGAGACATTGCTAGGTGAACTTTGTAGGGATTAACCGAGCCTTAGCGTTTACTGACAATAATGGCCTACTATTTCTCTATCTTCTTCTCCACTCTACCTAGAATATTATTCAGATAAAAAATATAAACCTCAGGTCCACGCTTCCTTTTGATCAGCATCACACAAATCAAGGTTTTCCTTTGAGTGAAAATGCTCATATTATTTAATGCTGGTAAAAAAATAAAATAAAAAACTTATTTGATGCTAATACGACCTCAATTCTAACTGCAAACCCAATAGCTTTCGTTTGCGTCTGGACAAAGGATATTGGGCTCAAACAAAGGAATGGGGCGTATTACCTGAGTTGATAACTGCGCTGATGGTATGAAGATAGTCCACCAGTAAATATTTGTCGATATGGAGATCTTCCTGCACCCAAATGAAATATATCTCGTCCTTCAGCTATTTTATACTTGTCCGAGCTCTATCGGCCCTGTCAATCAAATTCAATACTGAATCAGGTCCACGTGGTTCGCATCTGACCAATTGTGTATTGACAACTCCCGGGTAGGGTGCAACGTCAAGGACGTGACGCTGCGATACAGCTCCATGTCCCGCCAAGAGGTATTTATGAAGGAATAGAGTCCCTTGGTCTTGGGCCTAGACGCTGGTGGCGAATACCCCGTAATGGCACGTTTCTGGTCGCCTTAACTGGGCCATGAGAGACGAATATTTTATCCCTGGCATTGTCGCTGTGATCGAGCACACTTTCAGCATGTGGGGAGAGCCCCATCGCATTGAATTCTCCGAGCTAGGACATTGTGCGGTTAGTCCAGAACCTCCGCGTGTGTAGTTGATGCTACCTGTCCACGAACCTGCACATGTCCAGCATCCCTTTCGAGATTTCGTTGTGTCGATGTAGTATCATAGGCTAGAGTCTCGGTGCGGCGGAGGAAGAGGAGGTTAGTAATCGCTAGTGCGAAGGCTCCACCACAGATTCCCAGAAGTGCTTGCTTGGGGCACAGGGGTTTGCAAGCAGATACAATCAGTGTTTAGACAATTTTGGTCGTTGGCCTCTTTTCGATACCAGGCGTTGGTGTAATTTCTAGTGCCCAAGATGGGGTTGAAAGTGGCTGAGTAGTTGTGTGTTGATTAAGCTTGATAGAACATGAATGTGACGGAAAAATCATGATGTAAGGCGAGTAGAAACTGATTCATGTACAAAAATGAACGTAAGAAGCCTACGGTGGGATGCACACTACTTGGTCTTCATCTTCTCCACACAAGACCAAATTTCCCGACATTCTGGCCTCCACAGGACCAATCCTAGTCACATTGGACGAACCATACCTCGTTGTTTTGGGAAGCCTCGTTCCCCTGACAAAATTTACACTCGCAGTCTCTGTCAACTCATCCAGCCAAGGATACCGCAGCTCTCTGGTCGCCTTATGAAGGCCATAAGCTACTAATTCGTTGGCCATCTTCCCATCTTTCATGTCTTCATTGGTATTTGAGACAACATTTATAGACATAGGCGAAAGCTAATATTGGGGTGTCGACAAATCATTATCTCCCTTATTATATTCCGATATCTTTAACCGTTATATTTTATCCTAAAAATAATCACAATATGATATTTCGGATATAGCGGATTCTGAATACGTCCATGCTAGTCATTCCTATCATTCCTTTCTGAAGACGTGGTTAAGATAGATTCATTTTCCACAACAGACGCTCTTTGACGATCATTTAGAGTCTGAGAGTCAGTTGGTAGCCAAAGATTACCCAACTCAGGACTAACCACTTCGTATCCAGAATGTAAGCCTTTTGGATCCGCCCTCATAGTCACCGTATCACCAAGCATCATGGACACGTGTTGACCCATCCATGATGTCAACGCAGGCGGGCCAAGTACAATACGGAATATCCCAGCCAGAAAGGCGAGGATGCCTACCAGCAGATACACAACAATGGCCGCTGTTGTGCAGCCCGTGGCATTCCATGGGTTGCCTATCCTTATGTATGGCAGAGGCGGAAGCTCATCAAGCAATAATGCACTTTGATTCCCGAATTCGGTTTCATCAATTATGCTAGAGAGGTAACCACTCGCTATCGGACTCATAACAGCGTGTGACATGGCTGCTCGGACAAATGCGCTAACGGCTCTAGGCATTGTAATACTTGAAGTGTTAAGGAATGCCTCAATCCAAGGCTGAGCATTGTTCAATAATTCGCTCTCAAATTTTAGTGGCGTGGTGTTGTTGGTGGAAACAACTAGGTCAAGGAAGTCGTTGAATCGTGTAGAAGAAAATTTAAATTGGGCGAATTCGCGGGTCGGAGCCTTGAGTAAATAGTCAGAAGGCATGTTTCGTATATACGACCTTGCCCTGCCAACAACCGCAACTGCGGGATACATCCTGTATGTGAGTCTTTGGACAACATCTTCCTCGTTTGGGGTATTTTCATTGGTATTGTTGTTGCTGTACCAGTTTCCATTTGGAGCCCATTGAATCTGAATAGCGTCTGGTTCTAGGATTCGATAGTCCACAACAACAGAAGACTGGTTGCCTTTGGTGATCCAGTGCAAGCCAGTGGACTGGGCTCGGTGCCATCCACTGGCATTCCGAGTCATTTTATACGAACCAGTTTCCTCTATCAAGCCAGAGACCACAACATTTTCCAAGGTATATGAAACAGGGACCTCTTCGTGATTCACGGTACATTTCTTCGTCATCATTACATTCTGGGGTGACTCCGTGGCTTCATCATCTCCATTGTAATGTTGCAGGAACTGTACACCATCAACCATCCACGTGCTGAAAAGGCTTGGATAACTATGAACGAGAGCTGATGGCATACAGTCCACCACATGTTCACTTTCTTTTGATGATAAAGTCTTTTCATCATTGACTGCGTAGCGGTCATCATTAACAATGCCAAACTTATAGCCAACCGAGGCGCCAATGGTAAGCAGTTTCAAGAAGCGACGCAGATTTATGGAAATGGGAAACCCTTGAGTCCCAAGTATAATCGGCGCTCGTGGCTGTGAGTTCAGGTACTTCGCATAACTAAGACCAGGATGGCTTTTTGCTTGGCGGCTACACCACGCGTCAAAAATATGATCGTATGCTTCAAGAAGTCCGTAAGAATTTAGCCCGAATCCAACGCCGACTATTGCTATCCAGACTTGTACACTGAGGCGCATTCCAAACCTGAAGACGCCCCCCGGTAGGTCTCCAGGAAAGTCAGGGTTTGGCCCCCGGACGGGGCTAATGTGCGTAGATAACGCGTTGCAGGCGACAAATATCAAGATGAAAGAGCCGATGAATAGAGAGACAAGGGAGAGCAAGCCAATGCTCGTGAGCCGTTCGAAGAAATTCTTCGCGGGAGGCAGCACCCTTTGATGCCGGGTTTGATGCATACTGGGAGGTGAGATGGACTGGCGACTTGAAAATCCAAGAATGGTTGATGAGCAGTCCCTTCGCTGTATTAATGCTGAGAACAGTTTCAAAGTCAAAGAAGTGAGAGTTGGGAGAATCAGCCCGGTAAAATTCAAGAAAGCTGGGAACGCCTAATAACCCTGCTGTTTGTGGCGCAGTGCATATGCAACTCACCAACCAAAGGCACCCTACCTCGCTGTTCGTACGGCCATCCTCACACAAGATCAATTTTGCCTCATTAATCTCACTCTCCCATCGCCCTCTCCGCAAATGTAGGATGTCTATGGTCTATGGCGAAGTGACTAGCGTATGTAGCTGCGCGTTTGAGTTTTGACGTCTTCCATTGTTCATGTCTTTATGTGACCAGTGAACCTGGACCAGATTTAGACCCTCGTCGTGAATCAACTAAAACGAAGCATTGCTAAGCCCCTATTCTGAGTAGCCTTATGCCAAGCCATACCTTGCAATGGATCTTAATTGCGCTGCATTATTCCGTCAATAGGCGCGAGAATTGACATGATCTTGAAATTTTGCTTAATCCTCGGGGCATGACTTCTTTGTGGCCATCATCAGCCCACGTTGCTCTTGGCGTTGGATAGGAGTGAGTCTGGCTTACCAATAAAGACATTGCCCCAGCTTGGGCAGTTTCATTTATCGGCTCAATTGCCTATTTCATATTAGCACGCCCTCCCCACGTTTGGAAAAGAAAAAAATCATCCAAATAATATGCACAGCCCCAATTAAATACGACCCAAGAAATGCGATGATTCGGTAACTATAATTACTTGTGACGGGCTTTTCAACGGCCACAAACAAATGCGTAGAACACACATTTTTGCACCCCTAAGGATATATAGAGTCTTAAGATTAAAAAGTATACTTATTTGTTTCGTTGTCAGTGTTCATTCATTAATGTCGCGACAAGGATGACGGACAACGTCCAAGCTCTTCAAAGGGGAGCATAATAATAGAGACACGGGGACTCTCGACGGGATGAGCACTTCTCTATTGGATGTGGGGCCCCTCCTGCTTCTGCGCGTGTATATCCATGTTTATTGGCTGAAAGAAGCTAGGGGATGGGCGTCCATGTTGAGAGTCAGGTGGACGACCGAAGCCATGTTATGTTGGTTCCAACATCGAAATCAGGTCAATCACAGAACTAACAAGGGCCATCACATTTAATACCCACCTAACATAAACCAGTGTATAACAACTGCGTTGCTGCAGTCGCTCAATTGTCAGCTTGATACACCAAGCCTGGCCCAGACTGCATCCCATTACCTGCAAATCAACGAAGATGACATTATCCACTAATTTTCTGTTTCTATATAAATATTTCTGCTTGCTCGCAAAGATCCATTAATCTTTAATCAAGAGAGAGAAATGAACAGGAAGACAGGTCACCCTGGTATCCTCAGGAATGTGCCTGGACCACAAGGGGAGCTGGCTAGCACATTTAACCAGTCTTGGTAGGTTCCATTTATCTGACTCAACCAAAGAAATATTCAACTTCAATCTATCCTTCAGTTTACGTCAACTTCTATTTATACCCGTCGTCTTCGCACTTCCAACCTACTTTCTAAAATCCCAGGTTTTTGGTATAATGGCTCTTCTTCCTCCTCCTCCTTCCTCCTTCAGCCAGGCGTCCGTCCTAAATGAAGGCCCAACCCCGCCTCAGGTAGCCTCTGAGGGACCTGTGGGTGCCTTTTTGGTTGAGCTGGTCATATACAATCGTCATCCTTTCAAGAACCATTGGGCATATTTTGTTCAACTACACGCAAAGCCTAATGTTGGTGTGTCGTTGCATGCTACTGATGATGTGAGGAATGGATTTCGGTTCGAGATTAAGCGTAATCTTGACTTTGAAAACCCCCATGTTCAGTCGCTTGTGAGGATTCCGCTACAGTGGGTTAATTGGAGATTCTATGACGAAAAAGAAATGTTGAGTAATGGCCATTTTGTTATTGATACTACGCCTGCGTGTCTATTTGAAATCAGCGCAAGCAAAGTTGAAACGTCATAAAAGTCGCTTAATTCTACTATTACGGTACGTGTGTTCTCTTCCTCAAAATGATTAAGTCCGGAAACATCTAGGATCACTTTTCCTGCGTGCGGCGATGAGCATTGGACATAGGACAGACCTCTCTATTATTTATGGTATTTCCAAGATAACTGAACATATCTCTCCAGGATCAAGCGGGGAAAAAGGTTATACAGAAGAATTATCAAACGTGAATTATTGAGTCTGCCAAGTAATTGATTGCTGATAGCATATTCCGTGTTAATATTGCGGTATATATTCATATAATAGAACAATAGATTTGCCTTGAAGAAAACTTAGGAACTTGGGGAGATGTTGGAAATTTAAGTGAAATCTAGATATTGTTCTACGTGGTAAATTCTCTCATAGCACCAATCATTATGCTGCCTCGCACATAACAAATAAAACGGCTTGTGAGCTATCCATTGAGTCCTTGCTTTATTTATCGTAAATTTTGAAGAGGACTTATATCATTTTATATCTTTCCAGCCTGATATAACCCAGATATTGGACAAAACGGCTTCAAATGGCAACTCGTACGATTCAAAGATTGTAACATAATACATCAAAATTAGTTCATTGTATATTTATTTCAGCTACTAGGTAGTCTAGGTTATGCGAGAACTGGTGGACCTCTCTTGGATGATGCTGACTGGCTAATAGAAATCCGCTTTTCGTTACCTGCATGTTCTAGTACAGCTTTCCTCTGATCAAGACTAACCCCTAATTAACTAACGGTCAGGCCACACAACAGAGGGCTCTAAGTCCAAATTTGTGGAATGTTGATGAATAAGCAGAATTTCTTGATAGCAGTAAGGAAAGCCTCTTAGGATTGTAATTATTTGCCCATTCTAGCATAAACCGTCGCGATTTGCTTTTGCTAGGAGTCGAGGTTAGCGAACATGCCATGCAGAAAACGCCAGCCAACTTGGCATCGCCAATAGTGACCCGTCAGCCAGCCTCAACCCTAACAAGAGCAGAGGTGGGAAAATACCTATGTAATGCTTTGTACTTTATAATAAAAGTTAAATGGCTTTACTTTGCTTTCTGTTCAATTACTTAGGCGCGGATCGAATCTGAACTGTCCACTTTTCTTCTTTTAACTATTAAGGTGGCAATGGCGGTATCCGTACTCCGCTAATGAATAGAAATCATTCTGCCGACACGCTCCTGGTTTCACCGCCCGGATAATAACCATTGAACTGACAAATTCTCTGACTGAAAGGGTGTCACGTGTCCCTGATGACTTTGGCCTTCAGTAGGTTTAATAGTCTTGCGGGTAAAATCTTGCCCTTCTTTTTTAAATCCCACACGAGCCTATCATCTCCGTCTTGCATTTCTCCTTTGTCTTGCACTTGAATGGGCTTAGATTTCGCCTTCCCCTTCCCCTTCCTTCTCCATTGCCTTAGCGCCCACCCTCGTCCTTTCTTTGTTGAACTCGTTTTCAGAGGCAGTCCTTGGAATTCTCTCATTATGTGTGCTTGCACATCTTGCCAAAGTGAATATATGGGCAAAGCCAAGAACAAGAAAAGTAAATGATCGCGGCTTACCGCAGACGTGTTGTTCAGACCACCCTTTCACACATCGGTGCCTTACCAGCCAAGAGAGTCCCTGGAGCTGGAAGTCGGATTGTGACCCAAGGACCCAGCAGGCGCCGACTTGGAAGGAGCCCACAACAGCGAGTTAGCAACAACAACAAAAGATCTTAGGTAGAGATTACTGATATGAATCGAAGTGTTGAGATGATTACGGAGTCCGTCAACATGAGATGATCCACTCAGAAACCACACAGTGATTCTGTAATTGGTTGCAAGCCTTGAGATTGCAGTCTTGCCATCGATATTGCGATGGCGGAAGCCAGCACAGTGTTGAAGGAAGCCATCCCAAACTAAGATACAGCTTCCCGCAGCAATGTTTGTCCGTTACAGCCGTCGTCCGGGCAAATCGGAACAAAGTACCCCACCTTCCGGACCGGACCAACTCCACCACCCGGGTGTCATTCCAACAGCAACGTGGCATTTGGACCGGCGACCTTCTTCTCGTACCCATCAGCGCTAACCGATTCCGACGACGGTGTGATACCATGGGCTTACTTCAGCTGACATCTCATTAGCCGGTCATTGTATTTGTCCTTCTGTCTCACAATGCACTTGGTTCTTCAATCATTCTTTGTCCGCCAATGTATAGCAGATAAATTCACGTGGGGACACTCAGAATGAAGTCTGACGGCAAGCAGCCCGGCAATGAGGCCGCAGATCCTATTGATAAAGAGTACTATCAGCGCGGAGAGAAACAGCTACCACCCGATGCCGAGGTTCGGAGCCAGGTGGAGCAGGTGCTTAGGGATGGCTTTGTGGTGATTCCGAATGTATTCACCAAAGGGGAAGCCCTCGAGGCCATTGCAGAGATCAAGCGACTGCATGGGGATGCACCCAAAACAGGCCATTCGAGCTTTGACGGCTTCAAAACAAATAGAATTTTCGCGCTGCTAGGTAAAACGCGAGTCTTCGACAAATTCTGTCTCCTACCTCAAGTTCTGGCTTTGAACGATTTTTTCCTGGATGAGGACTATCTGATCTACATTATGGAGACTATTGTTATCAATCCTGGCGAGAAGAACCAGGTATTGCATCACGATGATGTCGTCACACGACTGCCCCGGCCGCGCCCGCCTCTGACAGCAGCAATCATGATTGTTTTAGATGACTACACGGAGATCAACGGTGCAACCAGAATTATCCCAGGGAGCCATAAGTGGGGGAGTGAAAGAATTGCAGAAGAGTACGAGGCCATCTCAGTCGTCTGTCCCCGTGGAAGTATTATCTACTTTTTAGGTACTACCTGGCACTCCGGAGGCGCCAATAGAAGTTCTGAGCCTAGGCACGCGGCGACAATTCAGTTTTGTCAACCATATATTCGACCATTGGAGAATTTGATGGTCGCGGTGGATCCAAGACGCGCGCTCTCGGGCGAGATACCCGCCAGGATTGTGGACATGATGGGGTACCGGAGTGCTATACCTTTTATTGGCTACGGTGAGCTCTAGATTTTAAGAACGACACAGTTTATGCTAACTTGAATAGCCGATGGGCTCAATCCAAAGAAAGCCGCCAGACGAATGATTAAAAGACTTGAAGAACCTGTTGATTACAACTCACCCACATTTGCCAGTGAGCCTGGAGAAAAGGAAAAACGAACGAGCAAGCTGTGAGATGGTCTTTGAGTTTCTTTCAATATGTTCTGCCAACACCGACATGTGATTGTTTAAAGCCAAGTGAGATGGAACAGACGTTTCGTTGTTTGCTGTTATACTATTGCGTGATTCTCTGTCGCCTAATATAAAATATGTTGCAACAATAGCTACACATCCTGAATAGTATTCGGGAATCACGCTCATTTACACTATAGCCAATATCAGATTGATGAGTTTGCAATATTTAGCCCATTCAGAATAATTCATATAGAATATTAGAAGTGACCCCTAATTCTAGTAAGTAAAGTAAACGGAGGGATGGGACAATTTGCATGGTTTCAATTGGGCCTCGGTTTACGGCGCCTGTAAATAGATATCAAATAGCCAGGCTGGATCGACGAAAATTAAATAAACAACCTGGACGATACTTTGGGTGGTCCCATCGACTATACAGGTTGGTAAGGCGCATAATAAAGACACAATTCTAATTATATGTGAAAAGAAATCAATTATAGGCTCAATTGGGCAGTAAACCTGAGAACACACTGATAGTACGGCTGTTTTTCTGGATAAAACCAGTGGCATCAATAATGCAACCCCATGCCACTTTAATCTTATAAGCAGAGCAATACCATGTGATGAAATTGTGTGAACAAAAGAACCATGGTGTTTTAACACTTAATGATACAGTACCAAATCTTACCTAGCCAACCTCCAACATTTCTTCCTCTCAGAGAGCCCTTTTCTCCTCAAGTCGATTAGATGACTTGTGAACAATACACCATATCCACATGACAAGTAACCTTCTAGAATTGTTGTACAGAATGGTGATTGAGCCTATACAGCAAGCGTCTTTGGGTACAATGTACTGAATAAGAATGTTTCAGATATGAAAACTTGCACCGAGTGCTATTCTAATAAGACCCGCTTACTAGGTTCATGTATTTAGAAGGGATGATACAATACTTTTAACTGTAAGGACTGGACCCTAATTGACTCAGGCCTAGCTGGTATTTATATTAATCAATCTTTCATTATTATGAAGAGGATGAGAAATATTATTCTGGGAAACCATTTTGCATTTGCGTCTATGGATACCAACAGTTAAACCAAGTTTAATTGTTGTTTATTCTTTCACCGGTATAATTTAGTAAATTAATAAATGAAAATTGTCATATTCGGAAAAGAAACCAGATGAAACCTCTCCAGTAGTCGCAGCATCTCGTAGGTAACAGCACCCTGAAAATCATATTCTCAGCAACAAGTGCACGACAATGTTACATTAGACACCTGTGAACTTTCCTATTCCTCCTAAATACTCCAACCAGATCCTAGATTCCAAAATGAACATAAGGTATCCAATTAAGAGGCACTTCTTTACATAACTCAACATTTCTTGACTCTCCCTTTACATTTTGACTTGAAGACGGTCGTTCGGCTTCCGATTCTTCACGCATACTGACCGTTATGTCTCTTTTAGGTTCTCTGCTTGCTTCATTTTCTGTGATCCATTGGCTACGAAGACTTCTGGTTGCATGATGAAGCCCTTCGCTGACTGAATCATCGCTTATACCTTGCGATTGCATCCATTCATATACCATCGTTGCCATCTTTGTGCTCGTCTCGTCCCTTACACTCCAGAGGGCCCCGATGACGTGTTGGAACCCGGCAAGCTGACATGCCCCAGTCAAATGAAGTCCTTCATCGAGGAGCCTATCATTAGTATTTTGTCCTGTCCCACAAGCGGAAAGGTAAGCAAGGAACGGTTTGCGATTGTGAAATCTAGTTTCAAAAAGATCCGCTACCGTAAGTTCGTTGTCACTCAAAAGCAAGGCGCTTTTAGATGGATCCAATGGGTCAGGTCGCCCATGACCAGCAAAATGGAATATGGTACAGTTCTTTAGAGCAGATAACACATCGGATAAATGTGTCCTGGGCCGGGTGACTCCTAGTCTCATGGATTTGCACAGATCTTCCAGCTTGTTGATTTCTTGGGACACAAATGGGAGATGGTTGTGCCCTGGGGTGTGTTCCATGCCAACTAGAACGACTTCTTCTCGGTGTATTACGGTATTTCTTTCGGGTTGGCCTTGACGATGTTGAATAAGCGCCTTGGCAGATATGCTGTAGGATGAAACCACCCGATCCAGAACCGTATTCAAACCGTGACCATGGTATCCCGCTGCGTGAATAGGAAACTTCATGAGAGGTCCTGTGGGGACCCACCATAGCCGAGGCCAGCGACCAGTGGGCTTTTCTATGAATCCTAATGTTTCAAGAACTGGTCCTGCAATCGTATCCCATAGCCATTGCAACAGTTTCTGGTTTGATTCTGGCTGTAGTAACTCCACAGTACGAGCTTGAATATCGACGTGTGTCAGACGCGGGAGCCTTAACTTCGAAATTCGCACTTGTTGATAATTAAAGCATCACAGCGGTACTTGCTAACATTGATCAATATGATTGGCCCCGTTTCACTGAGAGCTTCCAGTTCGTCTTTAGATGGGGCTGAAAGGAATTGATCGAAGCCAGGTATTTGCCGGATAGTCTCTATTTTCTGTTCAAGTTTTTGTCCAATGTTGTACCGTTCATGAATATTCTTCGTTGAATTTGGTGTGCCTAGTTGATTACCATGAAACGGTTCGTTTTCTCGAAATTCGAGTTGATCGCGAAGGTCAATATATTCTTTTGCTATTTGGGGATGCTGCTGGCGAAGGCGTGATATATCTGTGCGCATGTCGTAATGGGAACCTGCTATAATTCCACGGCCAAGTTCGAGAAGCCGTATTGCTTCCAATGGTTCTTTACCCGCCATCAAAGCGATAGCGGCGGCATCAGAACCCAAATGACGGATTTCGACAATCAGATCTTGTTTATCTGAAGTTTGCAAGAAGCGGGGCGTGAGCAGAGGGATTAGAGATACGGTTTGAGAGGCTGCCTCATAGGCTTGGGACCAGTTCTTCATTTTGGCGTACAACTTAAGTAAATAAATACCAGCCGATGTGCGATCCTTCAGAGGGAACGAAGACAAGTCGAGCACTGTATGGAAGATCTGGATAGCCTGTTCAGAATCAGATGCAGCCTTTGATTTAAAAAATCGACCCATGTGCGCCATAGCCAGACTTAAAAATAAAAAGCTTTGCTCCATTCCACCTTCGGATATCTCTTCGATCGCTTGCCTATAAAGGCTGATGGCTTCGTCATCATATGCCATGTTACCTGTCTTGTCCAATACATATAAATCTGCAATACTCCGCAGATAAAAGGCTCGATCTTTATTGTTTTCTGGTAGTTTCTCTAGAGCCTTTCGATAAATTTGAACAGATTGCTCCATATCTGCTTGAGCACCCGTTGCAAGAAACTTGTGTCTATATACTTCTGCAATGTTCTGGAGATTAGACGCCTGCTTGATTGGATCATTTGGCAATTTCTGGAGGGCTTCATGATAGAATTGAACAGACTGGTCACAATCTGCTAGATCTTTGGTCTTCTCGAACCGTTGCAAATATACTTCTGCCATAGAATGAAGCAGGGATATTTTACTAGGACCGTTTTCTGGAGCTCTGTCAATGCTGTCCTTGACCAGTGGCAATGATTTATCCAGGTCATTTATAGATCCGGTTCTTTTGAATCGCTTTCCATAAGACGTTGCGAGAGTGCGGACAATGGAACCCCAGAAAAAGTCATTTTCGGATGCTCTCTCCACCGCTTCTTCGTTGAGCTGAATAGATTGGTTCAGGTCTGCAATCGCTTCTATAATGAAATAGCGCAGCTCATACCCTTGCGCTAGGGTATGAAGTCGGTAGGGTCGTTCAAAGTCGTCTTGAGGTGTTTTTCTCAGTGATTCTTGACCGAGCCGGATAGATTGGTCCAGATATTCGAGAGTTCCTGTTTTGACGTATTTGCGTTCATACGCCAATGCGAGGCTTTGAAGCCAATATGGGCTCTGTGGATGGTTTTCAGGAGCTAGTTTCAGAGTTTCTTTGTAGAAACTAATAGATTGCTCCAATGACTTGACTGCACCAGTACTTCCAAAATGGACCTCGTACAGATATGCAAGGTTTTCTAGTAGATAAACTCGCTGCGAGGGATCTAATGTCTCTCCGGCAGCTTCATGAAGCTGTCGAAGAGCTCTGTCAAGATCTTCTATGAGTTTTGTGATTCGGTACCTAGCACCATATTTCATGCCGAGGGCTTCCAGTCGGGTGGCGAGGTCAGGGTAGCCTTCTGGTGTTGCATCGAGCGCTTCTTGGGACCGCTGTAGAGCCGAATCTAGATCCTGTCGACTCTTACTTTTCTGGTATCTCAGGTAATAGACCGCTGCAAGACTGTCAAGCCTTTTTGCATGGTCTGGGGATTCCCGCGATGTGATATTAAAGGCCTCTTCATATCGAAGTATAGCTGCGTCCAAATCTTCCATTGTTCCCGTTCTTTGGTATCTCTCATGAGATTTATCCCCAAGATCGTGAAGCTTATGTGCCAGGTCTAGATAAAACCAATTCCATATTCCTAGGAATAGCCTCAGAAAAAGCAATAAAAACCCATTGATCATGGTACTGAAATGCTTGCTAATCGGAAGCCTGCGAACTTGAGAAAGGCGGGGCCGGTCTAGATGTAGGAAGCAGAACTGCGGTATTACTAAAGCGAAGATTAGAGGACTCGTGCTAGTTTTACCGTACAGTAATGGGAATTCTCTAGTTTATGATTGCTTTAATGTAAGCTGGTGGGCGTAGTCGCCACCGAAAAGAAGGAAATATGCATCATTTGCTCTCTTTGCTGCCTGACTGGTGCGCCTCACGCCTCAATGTTGCCTGCGGCTCTACGATTTGAACAGCACATCTGTAGAAAGGTTGCAAAGGCTTAGCCAGGGTCAAGCATGGACACATTAGGTTAGTACCAAGACCACTTGGCCATCTCAATCACCAACGGAACGCCTCTGCCAGGGTGTCAGCTGATACTAGCGTTCGGTACCTTTCGGTGATTTGCATCATTTGAACTTTCAATGGCCATGATCTTGGCACGGGCGCGACCTGTACTTCGTAGTAAGACATGTCTCAGCCGTCCGACACGTGTCACTGAGAATTCTGGGCATGCGATTGCTTACCCCCACACTGTTACGTGTATGTGCCCTTGCTCATTGGCTGAACAAAGCCATGCAATAACTCACACGTCTGTGTCAATCGCCAGTGTGACTTAAATGTCCAACCCATGTTATGTTGGTTCACTTCTGCTGGTCCCAATATCGATATTAGGTAAATTACAGAACTGAGAAGGGCAATCATATTTAATACACACATAATATAAACCACTGTCCAATAACTGCGCTTTTGTGTGCTCAATTGCCAACGTATTATATATACAAAGCCTAGGTCTCCGGAGCTGATATAGCACAATATTTTCTGCCTCAATAAATATGCTAAGGGGCATATTTAGTAGGTTACTTTTTAATAGCATACTATATCCTAGGATATTAATATTAATTAAATTCTTACTGTTAAGATAAAGAGAACTTAGTAAAATATTTAAAGGTAAATAACCTTAGATTACTTTTTAATAAATCTTTAAAAGAGGTTGATTTAAGCTTAGTCTTAAATATAATTGTTTAGGTCTTTAATTTAATATTAATAGCTCTAAACTCATACGGCGGCAACAACATGGTTTAAGATCCTACTGATGTATGTAGCATCTCACGGCAGTCCAAGTCTTATGGCTGCTGTCCAACACTGGGTAGGATCCTTGAATGTTCATACATATATTGCTTGGCCTTGGTGCTGCTATTCACAGTCTCCTTCTTGCTAGAGAAGTTGCCCTCTATATAACGGGATAGATTAAATACTAGTCGAACTAAATTCATACCATTATCAGGATGGTTGTGGGCTAAATCACTAATACGTTGTACAGTCCCAACAATTTTAAATAGAATTGGGGCAATGGGGACTAGAGTGAAAGTGGGCCATCTGCTCACCTGCTCTGGCCAGTCGTGCGACCTGTGTGAGCTCCCGGATGAGCCGGCTGAGCTCCCGCGCGAGCTGAATGAGCCAGGCATCCATGCAGGATGGTGGTCAGATCTGACGTTGAACTTGTGTAGGTTATGCAAGAAGTAGTGTAATAACCTACCCTCCATTGTAACCTAGCCTGACCCTAACTGTTTGTCTGTGTTAATCTATCAACCTAACTTAATTAATTTAATTACTTAACCCTATTAACTTAGTTTATCATTCAAAATACTAAAATGCTATTCTTAAATTAACTTGAAGATTTAATGGTTTTCTTTTTCTTTTAGCTAATTATCTCACTTTTCTTACTTTTTAGGCTAATCTCTATTCTCTATTATTTCTAATAGTTCTTCCTTTTAGTTAATTATTGTTATGTCCGGGCAAACAATAATACCTAGAACTAAAGAGGCGAATTTACTTAGATTTGGTGTTTTCTGCTCTTGGGAAATGCTTGCCAACTCACAATTGATTTTATTAAGCACAAATTAATAATTATTTTATCAAGTTTTACGAATACCTATTCTAGCCTAAAAAAGGGATACTAAGTAAACAAAAAAATATGTTAAGAAATATATAAATGTAAAATTTATTCACCTACAAAACCGTCTTCACCAAAACAACCGTCCTTAATTTCTATCCTTGCCTTTAGCAACATTATCACAGGTGAAGATGGGCAACACCATTAAGGTCCTCGCCACTTTGGCCACCATCCTGGCCTACTGGGCTTCTGCCTTGCCCATCACAGAACAATCACCACCTGCACGTATTATATGGCAGCCAACGTCTCCAGAACATGCTTGGCTCGAGTGCATTACAACCCGACCCAACGGCGATTTCTTGATCACTCGGTACGACACAGGGGATATTTGGACGGTAAATCCCGTCACTCGGGAAGCGTCTCTTGTCTATACATTTCCAGAAAGCGCAAAGGTCAACTCCTCTCTGGGTATTGCCGAGTACCGCGACGACATTTTTGCTTTCAATGCAGGCCAAGTTGCGGCGGGTACGTGCTTCCCACTCGAAGGCTCCTGGGGAGTTTGGTCTATTGATCTTCGCAACTGGACAGTGGCCAAGGAAAGTCGCAACCTGAACCTCCAGTCAGCCTCATTGCTGCAGTACCCAAAGCTTTGGCGCTGAACGGCTTGGCCGTCCTTAGTCCAGAAACTACTACCGGCCCCCGAGTCAAGGGCCATGGCCTTCATCCCACACTCGTCCTGGCTGACTCAAAGGCAGGAATTCTGTATAGCCTGGATGCTACGGGCTCCAACAAAACAGTTGACGTTTTTTACTCCAACCCTGGGCTCCTGGCACCAACCAGCGATGCCCTATTTCCAGTTGGTTTGAACGGGGTACAAGTGCCTCCCGTGCGCAATCCTAAGCACATCTACTTCACCACTGGCTTCCGCGGAACTTTTTATAGGATCAAACTATCCCAGACGTCTGATTCTATTTTATCCTCTGCCAAGCCAGAGCTACTCGCTCAGGGCTACTTGAATTTGGATGATTTTTCTCTCGAATCCGATGGCACCGCGTACCTATCAACTGGCGGATCCAGTCAGGTTGTCCGGGTTTCACCATCTGGAGAGCAAGATGTCATCCTACAAAGCGATCTGGTCAATCATGGAACCGCCACATACTTTATCCGACAGTATGGAAAGAAGCTGCTGTATGTGAACACGGGAAGCTCTGAAAGCTTCGAGGATGACGCCCCTGCAAAACTGGTTGAGATTTGGTTGGTGACGTGATATTTATGAGCGCCCGAGTACTTTGATATGGAAGCTGTCACATGGACTGCTGATAGTTGGCAACGAAAGTAGGAAAAGGCAGCATTTTATATCACGCTCGCTAAGCAGCGACCATGTGTCAACATTTTTCTCTACTTCTGTCAAGTGATCGTGGCTGGGATCTCTGCAAATATTAGGGTCAGGGCAGATCCACTCGTATACGTCAATGGCGCAACTATGAGGAATCTCAAAAGTTAGAAGTCCGCCATTCAGGGAGTTCTTCCGAAGGAGTTTGACCCAAATATGTTATGCTAGAAGCCTGGTGATATTTCTATTTTTGCAGCCTGGTTTTTTTATTGTTTTTACGATTACATAGTCTATGTACTAGATGCAGCGGGTTATTATTATTATTATTATTATTATTATTATTATTATTATTAATCGTAATCATTTTCTCTAAATATGAATTGAAGACACAATTTTCATGTCAACTTTGCACCCAACGCAATCATCCAACTCGAGCTCATTTACATCCACTTCCATCTTTCATTTGACCTCATCTTCCAAAGTAATCTTGCACATCAAAAATATTGCTCTCACCATTGCCCCTTTGTTTTTGCTCGTCCAGGCCCATCCTGTAAGTAAAAAGGAAAGAGCTGCAAGCCTCCTAGGAAAGGGCCTTGCTCACTGATCACAGTTGTGCCTGATCCTCCTCCACCACCACCACCTGATGGCAATGGTCCTCCTCTTTCACATGACGATGATGGGCCTCCTCGGAACCCTGACAATTATCATTGCCTTGGACTTGATTTCCCTCCGCCGAGAAATATTAAACTCGATCCAAGGAGAGGCCCGTACACATGGTCATAGCACCGCCACTCGTGGCTTGTCGTGGCGATTTAAGGCCTTCTCAAATCCATCTAGATCAGGACTAGTCTTTGATTAGTCAGCGTATGAAGATTCACACCTGCTACCCTAGACTTTACAGAGAATGTATCTAAATAGCAGAGAACCCTTTAATATCATGACATAAAAATACTAGTAGTTATGAGCGAGTGTAATTTGAATCAATTCGGGTTTATAAATTTTCCGAGTGAATTTGGTATTGGAAACCACATGACTTTAAGCCGTAAATACACGGTTTTGATCCAATCCAATGATCATTGCTCAAGCTTCTTTGTATAATGCTCCACCGCTGTTCATTGGGATTCATATATAAATTTCATTTATTGAATTTCTTTCAGCTTTCTTTCCTTCTCTTTTTATCGCAGTCGCACCTGGAACATCCTCTATGACGAAATCAAACTATTTTGGGGCCTGAGGCATTAGCTGTGTGGCCCTACACGCTTAAACTCCTTTTGGCATAGCCGACAAGGTTTTTTGCATGCAAGCGAAATGGCACAATCAACGCAGGTATGTAGGGGGCACAAAGGGCTCGAATACTGTATTCTGTCTATTCGATACTGATTGAGCTGTAATTATAAGCCAGATGGCGCCACAGCCGCTCAGACCAACAGTGGTCAGTCCAGGGGTCAATCTGAACAGGTCACGCTGCCATCCAATGTCTCCATCTACAGCGGCAAGAGTGGCCAACAACTGTTGAACGCCAAACTCTTGACGCGCCTGGAAACTACCGTTCAGGACCCCAAGAAGTTGGCTGCAGCATTGGGATCTGACTGCGCGTCATTTTGTTTCCAACACCATAATGTCGCCGTCATATTCGATGACGATGACCAGGATTTGCACCACGAACACTTTCGTCAGGTGTGTCTGAAGCTCAAGGAACACGACTTGGGCCTTCAATATGGCAGTTGCGTGTTTGATGCCAGTAGCATATTACAAGCAGGGTTTCAACTAGACAAGTTGGCTGGGAGTGCTATTTGTATGTTGAATCACAATTGGTGTATGAGCCACACTGGAAATTGCTGACCCTTTTTTTGTCTGCAGTGGTCATTGATTTGCAAAACCAAGAAGAAGATGACGATGATGACGACGATGACGACGATAGTGAAGACGTCGATTTTGCAGCCTTGGGCATGTTTGGAGGGGACGCACCATTAGACGGCGCTCAGGGGGATGAAAAATAGACCCGTTCAGAGTACATGTTAGTTCTTGATGTACCTTGCAGCCTACAAGTCATGATCCAATACCTCGAATAGATTTCCATCTATTCATGCAGTCGATAATGCCGACTATATTTATGTGGCCTTGGACAACATATGCCGACCCAACAATTTACATGGACGAGATTATGTGATTTTTAGAGGATAATGGGCCAGTCTTACTTTGATTACGAGCACCAGTGGCATTTAAATGCACCAAGGCCGAGAACGTTGCCTCTATGTCTCATTTTGCCGGTGTTTCCTCATCATCAGACTCTAGAAGCGGATCGCTCTCCACAATCTCAGCATCTCGTGGCACCAACCGAATCGATTCCACACCGTTAGCATCAATCTCCTTATCCGCTACCACGCCCTTCATTGTCCATGATATTTTGTGCGTGTAGCGGATATTGTGGGTTCTGAACCCATGCTTCAAGGCAGTTCCTTGATCACGGCTAGGATCCGACCCAATCAGACCGTGTGCCCCGACGCGCATGTTGATGAGTCTTCCGACATCTACGGCGCCGGATTCCTCTGAACACGGAATAATGATGTCCTTTCCAAGCACCTCGATGGTGTCCCATACCAAGAGATCCGTCTTGTCAACCTTCCACCTGGACTCGTAACTGCCCTTCTCTGTGCCTTCAGCATACAGCTCCGTCGTGGTGAGGATTTGGAGAGTGAGTTGTGTTAGCTTGACCTGCAGGGGCACTTCGCGGAGAATCTCGCTCGTGAACTCCCAGTCGGGAGTGAAGCCAATCTTGAAGGGGACCGGGGCATCTCCGTCGATGCGGATGTATTGCGGAACCTCGAGCTGCATGTCGAAATTCAATCTTGGGATAGAGGTGCTGAAAAAGTTATGCTTGGTCTTCATCCGCTGGGACCATGACAGCTTTGCAGTTTCCATCCCTGGCAGGAGGCGGAATGACATGATTGCAAAGCTATCACCGGATGTCTGCCATTCAGAGCCACCATCATTTGGGTCCTCAGGATTTGGATTCGCCAAGGTGAACGGTAGTCTTGCCTCAATTGTGTTCACCTGACCATCCTGGGAGAGCTCGAGTTCCGCCTGGAGCCCGTACTCAATGAAGTAATCGATTTGCTCGCTTCTCCCCTCAGCTTCCTTACTAGGCCACGCGTCCATCTCAAAAGTAGACGGTAATGAGTCGGTCGCGTCCAGTGATAAAAAACTCCGAGATTCGAGGCGATCTTCGACGCACTTGGGGTCAATATGAGACGGTAGTGTTATGGAAAAAGGCCAAGATGCCTCATCGGAGGCTTCTGCAATGTGGAGCGGCCCTTCTAAAAGTAGCTGGGCATGGTTTGCCGAGTTGAAAAGATTCCATTGGCTTTTGTAACTTTTTGGCACATTTTCGCTCTGCAAAACAAAAGTGGATTCTGTCCTTCCGTACGCGAATATTCTTACCGAGGACTCCGGACTGTTTGCCAATGCCTTTAGAAACACATGTCCGGTTATAGTATCGCCTGGGGCATACTGGGTTTGGTCACCGCGAAGGCGGATTCCCAATCCGTTGTGTACGAGGGCAGGTGCCTTGGGCATTTTGGAAGACTGGGCGATGATGATTGAATGTCGAACAATGCGGATGGACCGAGCGCGTTTGGGTATCCTTAAATGGATGGCTAAATTTTAAGCCCGGGCGACAGCTGAAATTATGCGGCGGCGCCACGATGTGGTCGAGGCCTCCGTCTAAGACAAAAGATACCTGTGACTAATATGGCCGCGAGACGGCCTTGGCATTACACACTAAACAGCTGTACTAGGATTTGCATGTCTTAAATTTTATGCGTAGACGAATAATTTGTGAGTAGAAAATGATATCAGATCCAATGTCTCGGAACCAAAAGAGTACAATTGCCTACTAGGGGTGTCTGGGCTAAAGGTTCCATTGTATGCATTGCATAAACCCACAACCACTATGCAGTTCAAGTGCATATTTGCTCGTACCAACCGTAAACCTAACAACCAGTGCTTTATCTACTTGGAATGGCTATATTCCACCTTGGCCGACTATGCGTCTGATTGGCGAACCCTTGGCTTGACACTAGCCTTGTATTCCGGCTTAACAAAACACAAACATTGATGCTTCCAAGACTCCTCTACTGGTTAAATCTCGATGTCAAAGTTTTTAACAATCTGAGGAGTGCCTTTGGAAATTTCGAGAATGCTGATATTCTTGCCAAGGCATGAATGGGGACCTGCTCCGAACTATTGATGAGTTTTAGTCAACCATTACTTGAAGTATAAGAGGTTTAGTGGAATTCCAATAGCAATGGGAAATACCGGTAATGTCAAGGAGGGCGTTCGGATATTGCAAAGGATCCTGCAATTCTGGTGTCCTCATTCTAAGGTCTAACAAATCGTTCTGGTCGAATTTCTTCGACATCGTTGCCAAAGACTTTTCGGTTGTAATGAGCACCCATACGTTGACACCCATCTCGACCTATTGGGCTATTTGACAACTATTACAATCGTAAGATAGTTCTTTTCACACCCTCGGGAATTGGCCTTCAATGATAGTACCGCCATTGGGGGCAACCTGTGTCAATTGTGTTCCCATCGCAGAATGCAGGGGCAATGATTGCTTGATGACTGTTTGCAATAAGGCATTTCTTGCGCTTCCTTGAAACTGATAGGATCTGACAACTGTCAAGTCTTGGCGCGAATATCCAGCTCTTTGCACAGACGATCAACTTGGCGTTGCTGGTGTATAGACTGTGAATTATAGAGCCGACCCCGATGCATGTGGTATCGGAACCTGCGGAAGTATTCAAGGACACATGGCATGGCGCCAAGTATCGCCCTCAGTGTTCGTGCCTTGAGTTTCCAACTTGAGCTTCGTTGACAGAAGGATACCGTCATCTTATTCTCCGTCTTGGTTTCTTTCTGCCATGTATAGACGGATCTGTTCACCGATAAATGTATCTAGTGGCAGAATAGGAGGTGAGAAGCCTAGGAGGCCAGAAAGTCGACATATCTTGGGTGCAAATCGGGCACCAATCCCATGAGGGTGATGCGCGACTCCTTCATTCCCATGGATTTACCGACCAGGAAAAGAAGCGCTTGGGGTCAGTAAACGGATTCCTCCATAGATTTGTCACAAGACTCAAAAGTATTCATTATTTCTATTCAACCGTAGAAGATCAAGCATTGCTGCAATGCATCCCCAAATGACATGGGATTTGATCCCCCATCAAGCCGTATGCAATGGTGTGGCTGAGATATTTAAGCTGAGGACTATCACGCGCCCGCCGCAACTTGTGGCGGTATGGGGATTAGCAGATAAAAATAATGACCCTACAACTTCATCCATGCTGTTGAGTTGGCTGCTCTTGAAGTTTTGCCCGAAGCCGTGCCTAATTCATGCCACATGTGATTTGAGATCGTCAAGTTAACATCAACGTTGAGCACATCAGCAGCGGCTTACCCAATGTGACGACACACGGGCTAATAGCATGCGAAGCTGACAGAGCTAGTGGGCCAAGGCAGCTACTTTCTTCATAAATGGCCCACGTTGCCATGAACGACAACATCATCAATAACTCACAATCCTCTACCATATTGTGTTGATATGGCACAGTCCCGTGGCTACCTCTTCACCCCTTGATCGGACCATGGCGTGGTTGCGGGGGCTCCCTCCGGAACGCTGCAACTACACGACAGAAACAGTTATGTTACTATCCCGCTGCAAGATGGTGCCGCCCCCAAAGCGGACTTGTATTGGCCCGATGGCATGAAGCCCATCGGCACACTTTTGGTCCCCTATGGTCGGAGCATCTTCGCATCTGGCAGTAGCGGGCACATGTTTGCGCCGCGAAGATACCAAGTGCTGTTTGTCAGTTGTCGTGGAACCTTTGGCTCAACTGGAGACTTCGACGGGAGCATCTCGCAGCACCAAGATGGCTAGGAAGTTGTCGCTTGGATGTGCGAGCAGCCCTGGTACACCGGATCCTTTGCCACCCTTGGAGCCTCGTATATTGTACTGCCGATCATTACCTTTAGTAATCACACCAGAATATCACTAAGCCGCACTAGGTCTAATTCAGAGCCCCAAGGAACATGGGGGCTGAATCCTGCAGAGGACGCTATCGCTGAGAGTCCCTACTTCGTCACATTTAAATTTCCACAGCTATGGTTCATGTACGATAACAGTGTTTAGCAATATTCGAGCACAAAACCCACCCCATGGACAAGATTGATCTTGTAGATTCATACCTGCATACCAACCCTACAGCCAATACTACTAGAGAAGTTCCCTAGGAAGTTCGGCAATGTTATGGGGGATTTTTTTTTTAATTTGGGGTCCAACCTGCAGCCCTCAGCTCTGAGAGTAGGATGCTGCACAGGTAGGGCGCAGTGGCCTGTTATTAGAAGGTGGTGGGCCCGCTTCCGTTCACGCTACGACCCTATACTAAGAAGTGCGACCAATCGTGAGGTCGAATATCTCACGGCTTTACAACGATTGAGCGCTATTTAAATATGGTAAGGCTGTCAGTAATGACAAAAAAAAAAGAGTTGAAAAGGGAAGAGGGCGTTAATGTCTCAAATTTTGTCATAATTTCTGCTCTGTTCATGCCTAGTTTGCCTCTTCACTTGGAACATATCAACTCCCCTTTAACAGAAAGGTTACACTAAGCTAACAAAAGAAGCCAAAATGAGATTTCGGCAACCAATCCCCCAACCCACGGTTGGTCCAACGCTCCATGAAGCTCTACGAGAGCGAGCAGTCACCCAGCAGGTATCTGGTTATACCTCCATGGGCTGTTATTCAGACTCAGATGACAGGGTCCTCAAGAGGAGTTCGAATACGTTTCAAAGAAACTACCCCCAGTACTGCTGCGACTGGTGCGCCAATACCAACACCGAGTATACAATATGCGGCGTCGAAAACGGGAACGAATGTTTCTGTGACAGCACCACACACAACGCCATGTCCGTCGCAGCTTCGCACTGCACCAGTACGTGTGCGGGTGCGGGTGACCAAGACTGCGGAGGGTTCTGGTACGTGAACCTCTACAGCGCAACGGCTCCAATCACAGCCGCGACGTACAAGACCCTGGCTACTCAGCAGGTATCTGACTTCTCGCACTTCGGCTGCTACTCAGACTCCAACGGCCGAGTTCTTCGAGGCACCAAGACCACTCCGGCGCTAAACGACGCCAAGTATTGTTGCGAATGGTGTGTAAATATCAACAACGACAACCAATGGTGCGGTGTTGAGAACGGGGGCGAATGCTTTTGCGACAGCACCACGCACAACGCCATCTCGGCCTCCGACTCAGATTGTAGTTTGCCTTGTCCGGGGGCCCCCAGCTATGAATGCGGCGCGAGCTGGCGCGTGAATCTTTACAAGGTCACTGGCGTATTGCCGACCATTGCGACAACAACAGCGCCGTCCGAGTCGAGCGCGTCGCCACAGCCGGATGACAATGGAGGACTAGCGGGTGGGGCAATTGCAGGCGTGGTTGTCGGTGTAATAGCTGCAGTGGCACTACTTGGTGGGCTGGTGTTCTTTTTGATGCGTCGCCGGCGCCCTCAAGTGCCGTCTGAACCTGAACTGTCCACTCCCGCAACGGTTTCCAAGTCACCGCTCGAGATGGCCACCCCGGACCATGCGCACGAACTGCAATCCTTGACAACCCCGCCTTGTGTTGAGCTTGAAGACATGCCAGAGCATCGGCGACATATTTATGAAATGGACGGCAATCGCTAGTTGAGTTTCTTATCAGAACTTGGCGTTATTACCTGAGACTGCGCTGCAAAATTCTCGGTGCAGTGCGCAGTATACGTGAGAATGAGTCGCGACTGTCTTTTTGCTCTTATTTGGTTAACTGTGGCCTTGCTTATTGTTTACTTCTCCATTGGCAATCAATGTTTAGAATGTCATTGTTGTAATTATGATGAGCGCTCAGTATTGAGCCAATGCTAAATTTCTCTTTTGTGTTTGTGTCATGCTGTGTGAAGCTTATATTGTGCTGGCTGCGGCCACGATTTGGATACCTCTTGTGGGTTGAAGAACTGGACCTCTAGGATATCATATAATACAAATTGCGTAAAAACATGAAAGCTCTGCCATTTAAACTGTCAACATACGGTGCTATGTATTCAGGTAGATTTTGTCATCTACTTCTGTTGCACATCTGTGTGAAGGTTGGATTATACATTTACGGGGTCTTTGTAGTTTTGTATGTTTATGAGGCCGCCTTATCATAATCACTGTCAAAGGCAAATAGTTGCACAATACTTTCAGGCGCTTCTTTCTTGGGGCTGTGTAAATATGAAAATACATTCAGCTAACTAGCGGCATCTTCTTCAACCCTAGCTTTAGTTTAACGTTATATCTGAGCGTGAACCTTTTACTAGGGGTTGCAAGTTGACATGGTTTGTCTTCTCGCCGCTAAAACTTAAGCGGTGGTTTGGACCGAATAAACGACGATGGAGCTCATATGCCACAGAATAATTCAATTATATTCTAAAAAGACAAGGCCACTGATGAACGTCAATGATTCGTTTATAGAACATACATCTGTGGGTTACGTGATCAGATTATATGGTGCTTCATTACGGCAACCAAGGTTTCTCCCCATACACACCAGCCCAAGAGGAGAAAAAATACGAAAACCCATGTAAATTTCACTCAAAATCTATGCACCATGCTAGCTAGTCTGCTGGTTTATATGTAATACATGACTGGTCTGATGGGCTCCGAGGAAGAAGCCCGGCGCTGAGGTGGACAGATCAATGAACAATAATTGAACGGATTGATTCATTCATACATGCTTAAAGGCTATTTTTTATTTAAACAAAAATCTAGGCAAGAAGCAAAAAAAAAACCTGCCACTACACAAATTCTTTGAGGCAGGTCCCACCAATCAATCCATCTTTCTACCCACGACCATTTGCCGACCAACAAACAAGACGATAGATACAACAGACAAAAAAGTACCACATTTTCAAAAAAGAAAGACTTGACAACCTGCTATCTCCGATGCGGGGAGTCGAACCCCGGTCGCCGCGGTCTTTGTTTTCAGGAATTGAAAACGCGGAATGATAACCGTTACACCACATCGGATGCTGTTGTGGATCATGATCCAGAACTTGATGCACGTCATTCACACCAAAAGCATATATAACGACAATAAAATAGCCCATAAGAACGTGAAAAGTGCAAGCTTCAATGTACAGTGTTGGCTAGCGCTGTATTTTGCGACAGGCGGGCTACTATAGTAGCGTCGAGTAGTATTTTTGTCTAGTGTGTTTCAATAGTAAATATCAATGCAAAAGCATCAATTGAAACAATAGATAAGGTAATCCCTTTTACCTTGCAGTGCAATAGTTATACAATAAAGCTGATAGTATAGACTTTTATCATACAATTTGCCCATCCAACAAAGGCAATTATGCAGGTAATCACCTGGTCAGTGGAGCTGCCACCGTTAAGATTTAATGTCTTTTATTGTCTGCTGGAGTATTTTGGCTCAGAATCGCGTCCTTTTGTTAATCAGTCAAAAATTTACCAACGTGGCCATTCATTCGCACTCTAGTATGTCTCCCTCCCTTTAGAAAACATGTCCTTCTCACGGCATCAACAGAAGCACCCCCACTTCCCTCACCTTTGGTGTCCGCGAATGACATTTCAACAGCGTATCCAACTCATTCTAGTAGCTTTCATTTGAAAAATGGGTTGAAAGAGGCTATCAAATCAATACCTTGTGGCGAGGTTATAATCCACATTCAATTGTTGTGGTCATTCTATCGCATGTATGCTTATGGCGGTTCTCATACTCATATTTGTACAATGACATGTTTCGTTTCTGAACGCGAGTTTTACGGAGGCGGTGTGTCAACAACTCGAGGCAGCAGAGATGCACAGCTGTGTCAATGTCAATAGTTGTCATGCCGAATTATTTTGGACTCAATTTGAATTTATTTACATGTTGCAGTGTCGTCTAGATTTGATAACTTGATCCCATAACGTGAATTGGTGTGATCGGCAGTGGGACAGCAGGACGGGTCTTGAGCTGGGCCTACTTATTTCAACCTCAATTCTTATATGGTGGACTTGTGGAAGAGGCTGCTATAACACTGTTTTGAGTGTAATGAAATGGAATAACGAGGCAATCTCTCGTGTTGGGCGATGCGGCAATCAAGCTCATGGCGCTTGCGGGGTTACATTGGAATCGCAGCGACACGGCATAGTACAACGGGAAAATACCACCCGCTATTGGACCGGAAATGGACCAGAAAAACTCAAATGCAGCGGCTTTGTGGAGTTCCCAATGGGAATGACATAGGTAGCTAAGGTTGGTGAGTAGATGGTAGCAAGGTTTAGAGCCGGGTGGAGAGCCACTCTAATGACTCGAGCCATTGGATGGAGGATTATATGTCAGCCAATGTTGAGATTCAGCCATAGTGAACTTTAGTGCTAGACCCCATATTAGAGCTTTGAATGTTTGCCATTGCATCATGACTCTCCGCTTTGCTTTTCATCTAAAAAACGCAATGTTAATCAAGCCCATCCCGGCCTAGCCTCATTTGCTTTAAACCTCCCCAGCGAGAGTGCCAGAATCTTATGCCTGAGTGACTGTCGGTTGGCATTATTAATTGCCTTTGAGCACGACTCAGCTAGAGCCAGGGAAAGTGCCATTTGAAGTGGTTTGCTACAAATTATCCATTCTCTGAAATCTTGCCTTCGCACGAAATTGCGGTGTTACCCCGGCAGATCGACAACACTAGAGATGACGGCAAACCTTGTCGCCATAGAGCGACTTTTCTTTCGGCGTGACCTTCCAGAAGTGCAGTCCAGATGAGATATTACATCCAAGAATATTATGTGACGAGCATGTCTGGCTCAAGACGCAGGCTAGCATAGAAGCTAGTTGTATATATTAATCCAGCCAATCACTTTTCTTGGGTTTAAACATTCCGACTTCTAGTGTATTCTGTACCCAGTGATAAAATCAAGGCCCAGGGTCATTAAATAATGACGAAGATAGCTCTGCCTGGCCGAACTGCCATCATCTTTTTAATTTGCCAAGTATTCGCGTGTCAAAAAGACATGTTGATCCTTGTGCTTGATACGGTTAAAGCTTCGGAACCCTATGGCGAGGTCGAAAGCTTGAGCCTCCACCTCGAGTCTTATGCGGGGTGTTTTATTTGCCTTTACCTTCTCCACGCAGTGGGAGAAGAGGGGCTTACCCCGAGTCAAGCCCCAAGCCCCAGGACGAGGCAATTCGACATAGGTATAAATAGAAGCCAAAGGCTGACCATTATCCCAATTTCCCTAACATACCCGCTCTTGACCACCACGCCTATCAGTCGATGAGCAATTCAGTGATTCAAGCCAGTAAGCTTTAAAGAGGCCGTGATAATGAAGGTCTTTCTGGGCATCCTAGCCCTTCTGGCTTGCGCGGCGGCAGAAGACAAGCTACCAGTCATTACCTTACCGTGGGGTAAATGGCAAGCAAAAAATTACTCGCGAGATTCGCAGGTAAGTACAATATTGCTCTTTATCGATTCCCTCTAATGACATTGCCAAGATCTATCTTTTTGAAAATGTTCGATTTGGAGCTAAACCCGAACGTTTCGGCGTATCATCATTTCCGACAAACAAAAATAGTTCCATCCAAAACATTACCCAACCAACAAGCTGTATACAAGTGGCACTTGACGTTTTGCGGAATCCACCTGGCGGCAGAGCTCCATTAGATGAGCCCGAGAACCCCAACCTCAAACAGTCCGAGGATTGTCTTTTCCTCGATATTTACGCCCCGGCAAAGGCATTCAAAAAGGGTGCAAAGCCCTTGCCAGTTATTGTCTGGATCTACGGCGGCGCATATGCTTTTGGTAGTAAGAATCAAGGCGGCCCTCTGTACAACGGACAGCCTATTCTTGAGGCCACCAACTATTCAGCCATTTTTGTCACTGGAAACTACAGAGTCGGTGCCTTCGGCTTTCTTGCTGGGTCCTACATGGAGTCCGTCGGGCAGCCCAATGCCGGCTTGTATGACCAGGCCTTGCTGTTCCAGTGGGTGCAAAAGTACATCAAGCAAGTTCATGGTGATGCCAAAAACGTTTCTGCTTGGGGAGAGTCTGCTGGTGCGGGATCCATCATGCACCATCTTATCCGCGAGGAGGGAAAAAAAGACCCTTTGTTCAAGACCTATGTGGCCATGAGCCCCGCTGCCGAGTGGGCTTGGGATAATGCTCCCGACGGCCGCCTCGACAGAATATACAAAGACTTTTCCAGGTTTGCGGGGTGTGGATACGAATATAACATGACATGTCTCCGAAACACGACGACACAAAACTTGATACACGCCAACCAAAAGTTATACGCCGCTGTTAGGCAGACTGGCCTCTTCTCCATCGGTCCTTCTGTGGATGGAAGATGGGTCAAGAAACTCCCTAAACTGTCTTTCCATGAGAGTGAGTCTTTTGCGTTGATCCTGAAAATACACTGATATCATAGAAAGCTAATTTGGGTTTAATAGACAAGGCCTGGAAGAATATTTCTTCCGGTATTATTTCGCACACCGGGAACGAAGCCAAAATGTTCACACCAGAGATAGAGAGCCAAGAAAGGTTGGACACTCTTTTGGCTGAATTTATCCCAGGGTCATCACAACATGAAGTAAGGAAAAAGATCAAATACGAGTACGGCTGCCGTGGAAGATGGGGACCCCTCAAGCCCACGTGGCAGGGTTGCACCCAAAGGATTATCCGAGACCTCGCCTTCACTTGTAACACAAGGGACATGTTTGACATTGCTCAGAACAAGTCTTACATGCTAGACTTTAGCTTTCCACTCCCACACTTGGCACTTCATGGAGTTGATCTAATCGCGCTATTTGCCAACAGAACGGAGACTGCTAAGATGCTTGAAAAGGCGCTGGGCGAGCGAAAGGCCAAACTCTACGCTGATACCATGTCGATGATCCAGCCAAGATACCGCAAGTATCTTGCGACATTTGCCCTTACTGGAGACCCCAACCCACCAGGTGACAAGTTAGCCAAATGGCCAAAGGCAGTGGGAGGGAAGGAGAGAATGGAGAAGGTATTGCAACTTCTCTCACTCGGCTTCCACATAACCAAGGATGGACAGAACAAGAAGAGCAAGTGCGACTTTTGGATTGACGTTGCCAAGCAGGTCACTTTGGAAAGCGGGCGGGACTCTGAATACAGAGGAACTTTGAATACGCAAAGCTCTGATGAAATGAGCGACCTATAGTGACCCTCGATGGACTACAGGGCATTGGGATATTGCTGCATTATTAGCTAGAATTCACGATATTAGTCTAAATGGAATCGGACTCTCAATATAAACCCATTTATTGTCTAGGGAAATTTACATCAGTTTGATAATCGCGTGGTTTGAATGGCAATTCCCAGCGTTGACTGCTGACCAGATATTATGACCCTTTCTACGTACTGGTCGCTGCCACATCTCTCCATACATCATGGAATGACGTGAACTGAATCCGAAATGAGTGTGTTTCTAGGACTAAGCAATAACAGTCAACATGAAGCCATAATAAGGACATGCAAATTGAAACTACAATTTGTGAAATGAACACTGCCAACTTACATCATTAATTTCCATCCTTAGGCCTCTTCCTCTATTGCTACTTCGTACGCCGGTTTGTTCGGTTCACACTCATCACCAATATTTGGCAGCGTTCCATCCTTAAAGTATTCGAAAATTGCCTTTTCCGTACAATCAGAACGGTGCGACGCGGCTCCGTGCTTCATTCTAGTCAGCGCATGGCAATCTAACCAATTGAGACATTGCTTACCCCAAATCCATTGTGGATTAGTAGCCTACTTCCAGGAAATCCCGCGGATGCTTCAAATGCGCCACTCAAAGCAGTGACAGGATCGTACGGGCTGTTCACAAACATCAAAGGGAAACTAGTGTTGATGTTTTTGAAGCCACCTTCGTATCGCCCAGCAGCCTTGAACTTCCATCGTGAGCACACCAGCATCTGGCCCTCGAAAACTTCTGCCAACATGCCCTGAGATTGTTGCGCTCTGACAAGGCCATATACGTCGTCCATTGAATCTCTGCGAAATGAAGACTCTGCACAACCGATGCCTCGGAATGCGTCAGCGCCTTCGTTCCATGGGTTGCTTTCCGGAGTCGACGTCTGCGTTTCATTGTTCCATTGTGCAAAGGCTTCCCAATCCCGATGGAGAACCCGCTCGACAATCCGAGTGACCGTTGGCATCTGGATGGGGTCATATAAACGTGGTCTCAAGACCCCCATCACTTGGGAGTGGATCCCCGAAGTCTCCTCTCCTCCATCCAAAAGTTCTTGAAGCCTTTCGCTAAGGACTGTCATCAACCCTTGAGCCGTGGTCGCAGGTCCAGAGTAATTGGCTAAAGGGCAAATTTCAGACCCGATTTTGACGCATTCATTCAGCGTATATTCAAGAGCTGCACCGGAATTCCGAGTAGAGCCGATCCAATAGCCAGAATAGTACTGCTCAGGTATCACGACGCTATCGAGAAGCATGCGGTCAATCCGGTCTGGAAACATTGCAGCGAATGTTTGACCAAGAATAGTTCCGTATGATAGGCCCCAGAATCTAAGCAATCCATCTTCATTTAGAGCATTAATGATACGTAACACATCTCGGGCTACAAATGCTGACGAGAGGTAATTGCCTGTCTTCTTGTTACTTTCGTAGCAGAGTTCTGCAAATATGCCGTATTGTTCCCAATAGGAATTTAGGAAATTATATGGCTCTCTCTGGGGCAGGACAATAGTCCCATTACTTCGGCGAGCCAAATTGGCTGCTCCAGTCGTAGCATTGGGCGGGATGCATCTGAAAGGAATTGTCTTCCCGGTACCCCTAGACTCGAAATTAGATTTTAATCACTCGTACGGTATTAATGGTCTTACCGTGGATCAAAACCAATGAGATTATATTGCTCTTGAAAAATTCTATTCGTTTAGTATAACCCAGTCTTGAGCACCCATGTCAACTTACTGGGTGTACTTTGGCCCATTTTTTACCATGTCCTCCACGCCAGATGCGCCGGGCCCACCAGGATTGAACAAAATACTCTTTGCCGGCTGTTTGGTAGCGTTGACTTTGATCAGTTGAATTTGAAGAGGCTCGGAATTCGGATCGGTATAGTCAAGGGGAACTTCGAGGGTCGCACAATCGATCGGGACCTTGATTGAAGCCGAAAGACTTTCAGGAAAGTCCAAGTCACAGGGCTCCCAGTTCACAACATTGTGAATTGAAGTTGTATTATCTCCATATGAAAACACCGCAGCGATTTTGCTTGCAAGAAGAAATAAGCTCCTGTTTTTGAAAATCATCTTGATATCACGTTATGGAGAGAAGTGTTGCGCGAAATGAAGATGACTGGAGGAAGGAATACATTTTCTTCTGAAGAGATTGTTATAAATATACGAAAATTAGAGGCTACATAATCGTGTCTATATGGATGAGAATCTGGTTGTGATAAGAAACAACAAGGCTTGGCGCTGTCCGATGACGATATGAAATCCGCAGGGATCGCAATCTCTGTCCCGTTTCGGTCTCAGCCGCATTACATAACGCGCCTGTACCAATCACACCAAGGCAGCCTTGTGACGGAGTAGCCAGGTTCAATCTAAAAGGTCTTTTTTTAATCGTGATCTGCAACCTAAATTACAGTTGAAATGTATACTGCAGTGGCCTTGATAGGCTGTAATCAAGATGTGAATCATGCTAATTGAATGTCCCATACGTAATCGCAAAGGATTGGCGAGGGCAGCGGCCGATGACACTACTTTCAGCACCGTGACAACGTGCACAGCCAAAGAAGAATTAAGCTTACACAACGACATGGTCTCGTACGGAGTGAGACGACGTCACATGTCTCAACTCGTTTCTGTAAACATTCTGGGAATATGAACTCACCAATGTCCCACTTTGATTGACCAGTGTCAGACACCATGAAGTCCAGACTTGTGTGAGTTTTAGGAGTATTCGGGATGCCATTTTCTAAAGCATCAGCCATTACTTCTACTACAAAAGTATCGCTTTCCCATGCAGTATGTTAATAGAAGAAAGAACTAAGTACTGCTCTTGGGTGGAAAGCCAATCGATCCTTTTCTCCGTCGGGGAAACATATTTGGAAAGCACAAAAATAATACTCTTCTCAAGGCCGTGAAACGAAATCAGCCTAACATTTTCAGCACTCTCCTAGAATTCGGTGCAAGCCCTGAAAATGGCGGCTATAAAAAGGACGGGAAGCAGTGGTGCCTGGTCGGGATTGCTGTAAATGGAGGGTGTGAAACCATTGTGCAGCTATTGCAACACTACGGTGCCAGTAATATATGCGCGAAAAAGGGGTTTTCTGTCTCATCGGCAACTCTTATACTTCCGTCCCTCATTCTTTTCTGCTCCGTCCGTCTATGCAACGGATTATCAGCACCAGTAGAAATAACAGTCACATGGATTCCAAATAACAGCTTGTCTCGATATTTTGACTGATCATGTGCTCAGGCCTCTTAGCAACGCCACCTCGCTGTTCGCCGGTCCAACACAGCAGACTGTGGACTCTTGATTGGTGCCCGCTTGTGGCAATTTCTGCATGCCCAAGCCACTTTGCATAACTAGACCCCCAGGGTTCTTCCTCGCAGGAGTATACCATCCATCACAGGGGCTTGTGATTTACAATTAAACCCGAAGCCATACATATGTACTCGATCCAACACGCGATTATAGGTAAGTAGGTGTATTTTGATTAGGATTGGCGTATCCAAACCGTCGACCTTAACTTATGGCGCCAGGGCAAACTCCAATATATTATTTGCATGGGTAACGAGCTAGCACAAAGAATCTTCTTGTGAAAAATGACGAACAGAGTCTCATTTAAGCCTTCTTAGTCAGAGCCACTCCTCCATAGCCACCATATATTTTCTCATCCAAATTCAAACCAGGGTAAATTACGTTGGCCGTCCGCAAAGGTTGATCCTGGCTACAAATCCAGATCCTAAGATTCTCCGATATGATGTCAGGTGATACCTTGCAATAAATGCTCTGGTACGAATCACCATTTTCAAAATCCAAGATGGTTCCAATAAAAAGAGAGTAAGCCAGTACTAGTATCGATAGGCAAATGGCGTCTGCTGTTTGATTACATTGCATTGCGGTTTGTGGAAGATGATTGCGTCAATCTAGGATTGGCTCCTGATAGGTCATGTAATAGAGTCTGCCTAACTAAAAATGATTGAGAGGAGGGACATCACGCACATGTTTGTGCTCTGCCTCCTAGCGGTATTAGCCCCAAAGCTGCAGTGCGCCCGAAATGATATACAGCAGGTGGGTCTATCCGTATTGTTGATACGAGCTTCTTTGATTGGCCGTGTTTGCTGCTCGTAACCCCAATTTTGTGAAGCCTGCGGCATTTATACGAAGAGATCAATGACCAGTCGAAGCGATGCAAAGGGAAACGGAATACGTTAGCATGTCTCACCTTCCCATTAAACAGAAAGTCTTGAGCAACGATGGCCACCTTTATACATGACACATATCTTAACTTCTAGCCAACTCAATATGGTAAACTAGTACATATTGTAGTGGGAGTCGCAAGACAAGTCCGAGGGTCTTGTAATGGACTTGCTCCTATGCGATGATAATCGTGAGGCAGGTTTCCCTGATGGGAATATTCGACAATGAGAACTCCGCATGCCAAATATGCCTTGGCCAGCCAAGTACGGTAGCACAATGTGTCTATGCATGTCTACAACGCAACCAAATGTTTACCCCGCTCAATGTGCCGTGTGCATTGCTATTGCTTTGTCTCGCCACCCAAATAAGGTCTAGCCGTAGGGATAGAACACGAACAAGGTAAATACATGATTTGAAGGTTTCATAAGTACAACGAATCCGTGGCTCTGCTCTAGCCAAATAGGGATACACAAACAGCCGCTCCCCGTTGATGGTGAGACATGGGAGGGGACGCTAATTGGCTAGCAATGTGACTTTGGGAGATTTCTTGCAGGTAAAGCCGATATACCGAGCCTATTAGAGATCACCGAACGCGACTTCCTCGGGAGCTTAAATCGTACATGGTTGAGACTCTACAAACAAACCAATCACCGACAACATGTAACATGTGGACGTTAGCGGTTCGCCCCATACAGAGTTGTGCAGCGGCCTACTGCAGCTCATCCAACCGGTCAAGATGTTACATGACCCCAATCGTAAGCCAAGACACGGCTGGGACCGAACGAGATGCTTGTTCAGTACAACGCCACCCACACCGGTCTGCATATCCTAAAGATTGAAGTTTGTGAATGGTCACCCACACGTGGGGATGGGCCGAACAAAGTTCTTATCCATTCTGGATTCAATCTAGACCACTGCAGCTGAAAAGTCTATGATGCCGCATCCGAAGCTAGAGTGTCGACTATTGGCCAACTACGCGGCATGCCTATGTTATATGTAAACATTATTGGTAGATTGCGATCCGGCAGAAGTAGGCAGACGGGCCGTGATATCCAACGTTCTACCCTCAGGCTTCGGGACAGTACTGAGGAATCAAGTAGTTTTGGCTAAAATCGGAAGAAGTGTGGCAAGCGGGTACTGTTTGTACGCCAGTCAGCACATCGAGAAAGTGGTGACCAAAGAAATACTAAACGAGCAATACAATTGGTGGCCAAACTTTTACATGTAATGCGAGCGTGGTGGCAATTAACTAACTATATAATACCCTGATTAGACTTCCTCTATCCTCGAAATATCAAACACAATCTCAGCTTGGCATTGCATTCCATCAATCTTCCAAGTATCCACAACGCCCAATACACATTCCAGCAGCCTATCCTTAAATATGGATGCCACCAAGTCGAACTTGTCAAGTTCCAAGTACGGATATGACTTTGTAGTGTCAACCACTCAAGAGAGCATTAACTCTGGTTTGCTGGAGTATCTCAGCGGGACTGATCAGATCCCGTGCACATACTTGTGCTTCCCAGAGGTGCGTGACGAATGAATTATCTCACACGTCTGATTCTTCAAACCCTTCTTAGGTATCTGACAACCAAGTGGCCGAGCGTCATTTGTCTAAATATTTGCTCTTGAACATGCATTCTTGGGGTATGTCGCTGACGGAATATTTTCCAGGACCCGAAAACTGGAGGCCCCGGGGAGCCAATCGGTCTAGATGATCTTCTTAAGCTGACGAATGGACAAAATCCGTTTGATATCCCAGATGGAACTCAGTCGACCGACTCAAGGATCGCTGCACTCAAGCCCTTTCGTTTCCTGACTGGGATAAAAGTACGTCTGGGTCTGCCCCCAAGCGTCCCAATCGACAGCCTTCCTCCAGTCTTGGATCTAGGGAATAGCGCCAAGAATGTGACATTCAATATGCTCTGCGCTGAATTTCAGGTCGTCCACTATAAACCAGGTGATGAGTACGACCCCGGAGTTTGGTCATCCTGGACCCAGCCGGAAGGCTCTGATCCATGGTACGTCACGACGAGTGTGGACCTTATTGTCGCCGACTTGGACAGTAAATTGGAGAAGTCGACCTACCTGCAAAAGAACCCGGATCAGAAGAACGCGATCCTAGCTCAACTTGAAAACCTCTCCGACACTGCTTTCAGTCTCCAGCAACTGCTCCTTGATTTGGAAAACGCTGCGTTGCAAACCGTGCCCACCTTTGAGAACATCCCAGCCGATGTCCAAACCGTCCTGACCGAGTATTTTGTAGTTACTTGGTCCACTTCTGCAAAGCTACACGGAGAGCCGCTTCTGGGTATCACTGCCGTGGTCCAACATCCCGATCTCTCTCAACTCCAAATGACATCCTTTGACCGAGAGGTTAGCCAGTACAAGGATACGTCTGGCACCGTAGTCGCAAACGAAACAGCTGCGACGACCCTCAATTATCTCTGCATGGTCAAGGATCACAGCTTTCCAGGCAGCAACGGGTTCGCTTGGAATTGGGTTCAGCCCAGCAATGTTGAGAATCAAAGCGGTGTTATGGCCATTAATCGGCAAACCTTCAGCCAATATTTGCTCGATGCCATCACGCCACATGTCCAAGATGCCTGCTTTACCACAGATACTCACATCACTGCGACTGATGGAGTTGGTGGTTGGGAGTACAAATTTAGTACAATCTCGGGTCAAACCCCACAGACGTGTGCAGTCACAGACCAAGCATCAAAGGGCGCCGAGGTCATTAATATCGAATGGTCTTCTGAAAATGACAAGGGCACGTCTTCTGACGATTCCTATCTTCTTTCGTATGTTTACTTGAAAATCCAGCCACATTACACTTGCACAGTGAACTTGGCCGGTAGTTCCATCACCATTCAGCAACGCCTATGGGTGTATGTCTGGTACAAGTTCGATTTGACCAGTGAGGGTATCAATGGATACGACGTAACCATGACCGATGTATACGACATATCCGTTGGCCAAACCGGTGCACTCCAAATCACCTACAATGCCGACAAACACGATGTGAAGGACAATTCAGAGAGCCCTAGTGCTAGTGACATCACCGACTGGTTCACGAATGTCAATAAAATCACTGGGGACGTCAAGAGTCAAATCACACCCCTTGTATCACCTGAACTCAGTACTATCGACTTTAGCAAGCTGCAAAGTTTCGTCTTCCCTGGTGCAAAGGTGTTTGCTCTCACGTCGGCCAGCTTCTCGGATTATCAGGACCTCATTTGTAACATTACCTACGCAAGCCCAGTTGAACCAACACCTTCCAGTTGACTATCCGAACAAGTCGCAAAAGTTGGGAGTGTTTCGGAGAGCCTGGGAACAAACTTCGCATTGAATCAGCCGCTCGAGTCTACCCCCATGCCCCTATCATTCGAAGCGCTGGCGGGCGAGTCTCCTGCGCCCGTGAAGCTGACTCACTCTTCGGATATGATTCAGAACTACGTGCAGGGGGAGATAGTGGGCCCTACCTCCAAATTCGAGGCTCTTCAAACGAGCGACGGCCACTCCTTGCTCTTTCAAATGAGCACCAATAACGTACTTGATGTAATCGTGGAGCAGAGTGGAACCGGGACGACAGGTTGGGAATCAAGAGACCTCTCATCCGATCTACTCAGATCCAACTTCCCAGGCAATACGAGTGCATCGGTGCGAACGTTTGACGTGGGCCAAAGCGCTACAGATGGAACAATTGGGATGGCCGTAGCGGTGTCTTCAGGAGGCTCAGACCATCTCTTCCTCTCTCTATCTAATTCCAGCTCAGACATGTCTTGGACTACTAAGCCGAATTGGACTTCGGTGCCTTTTGATGCTCCAGTCACTGGTGTCACCAGTCCAATTGTTTCAATTGTTGGCATCATGTTTGCTGAGACAAAGACCAAGCAGGAATACATCATGGTGGATATTGATCGATCGACAACAAACGAAAAAAAGGACATCGCCCGCTACCTCATCAGCCCTTCAAAGGCCTCTAGAAAATGGAGTCAACATGATGTTCCAGTAGATATCGAAGACGGAAACTATCAGAGCTGTGTGGGCAGAATCCCCAATGCCTATGTAGACGGAATTTACACTTCAGGCACCGCTGGTGAATCGGCGCAGCTCGTTTATGTCCCCGTTGTCAATGTCTTTGGCGGACCCCCAACACCCTCGCGTTTTAGTTTGCCTGGTGGTGCCCAGGCCTCGGCTATAGCCAGCGCTCGCAATGTCGATGCTGATCCCTCTTCAAAGCTCTACGGAACGACTGACCTATATGCCATCGGCGAATCCACATTGTATCGATTCCCCGCTGAAAGTCAGAATGACGGGTCTGTCGGCCTCTCCGTGCTGACTGACGACATCTTCTCGGGCACCACGAAGCTATCTGCCATGACGCACGACGGAGTGACAACCATCTGGGGCAAGAATGCCAGCGATCAGGTCTACTATGTGTCCTGCCTCACCAGCCAGATTCAGGACCCTCAAGCTTGGAGTACGCCTCTACCCATCTTGACTGGCGTCGAGCAGATGTCTCCGTACATCAATCGGAGCGACGGTGGCAATACCATCTTTACGAGTGGCGGTAATAAACTCGAAAGAGTTATGCAGGCTACCGAGACTGAGGCCAAAATGTGGCGTGCGGACGAAATCAAGCTTCAGGTCCCGCCCACAGAACCGTCGTTATCTTTCAACTCATATACCACTACAGTCCAAGTAGTTGACAGTCAAGACCTTCCGGCAAAAGATGTGAATGTGTCAATCACAGCAGCCTCTCGCACGCCCGTCTACATCAATGGGCTATACTACGTCCTTGGCCAGACACAAATCACCGTGACTACAGATGCCACCGGGGCTTTGACAATCATTGAGCCTGTCAACAATACCATCAATGGGGCCATATTGAACGTTTCCTGCGATAATGGGGCAAGCTTTACGACTATCAATCCCATGGACAAGTCATTCAAGACGCTAGCTTCTCTCAACACCGAGGACTCTTTACGCAGCGCCAAAATCCCGACCAACATAGTTGCGGGCGGGACACAGGGTGCCCCTACGTCAGCTCCGCTTGTAGCACCATCCACTTCGTTGGACGATGTCAAAGCCGCTGCGGATAGCATAAGCCAACTCAACTCGGTGTATGAATCGGTCCACTCCACAAGCACCAATGCCCCATCTTCCGCCCCCCTGATTCTGACCTCGCTTGTGGCTACATCTCGACATGTTCCACAGAATCTGTTCCATGCCGCGCCTTCTCTGAGAAGTGTAGGGCACGAAATTGCGGCTGCATTCGGTGATCTTTGGAACTTGATCAAATCAGGTGCCGAGAGCGTCTTCCAATTCGTCAAGGACGCTGCCAGCGACGTGTGGTCCTTTATAGTCACCATTGCGGGAAAGGTTTACCGCGCTGTCCTGAATTCTGTCGAGGCCGTGATTGGTGCGGTGCAGGTGGTATTTAACGCCATAAAGACGGCTGTCGAGGATGTCATCCACTTTCTAGAGTTTCTCTTTGAATGGGATGACATTAAGCGGACCAAGGAGGTGCTCTACAACTTGACGAAGCAGTGGATGCAGGGCCGGGTAGATGATATCCAAACGGTCAAGTCTCTCTTTAACGAGCAAATAGGAAATCTGGAAAGCAGCATCAATCAGTGGGCAGGTATTACGGACTGGTCGACATCGATTGGAGAAGTGGCAGCGCAACCTGTGACTGCAAAAAGCTCAGATCCGACAGCAGGTCAGACTTCGGGATCGCAGATGCTGTCAAATCACTACAAGAATCACGGGGCCAATTTGTCAATTACTGGAGCCGCGCCAACCCTGAATCTGGTGCAACAGCTGGTAGATGACCTTCTCAACGCCCTCGAACAAGAAGGCCAAGTGCTCTCGGCTGTATACACTCAACTCCAGGGCCTTGCCGGAAGTTTCGCTAGTCTCAGTGTCGGCAAAATCCTAGAGAAGCTGCTCGCCATTTTTGCCGACGGGGTGCTTTCCAGCATCGAGGTGATCGCCGACGCTGTGTTTAATATTCTCACCGACCTCGCCAGTGCGGCCCTGGACCTCTTGGACACAAAGATTCACATTCCCATCATCTCTGATATCCTGAACGCTCTTGGCATACCAGACATCTCGTTCCTTGATCTTCTTTGCTGGATTCCTGCAGTGGCCTACACGGTTATTTACAAGATAGCTGAAGACAAGGCTCCATTTCCGGAGAATGCCGATGTTCAGGCGCTCATCGGGGCTAGCAGTTGGGATACTCTCCAGACATTGCTCGGTGGGCAGCCACCTGCAGCACCGCCAACCGTCTCCTTCATGCAAGATGGGCCGTACCTGATGAAGTCTCGTTCTGCTGCGGCGCCCGACACTAGCATTGTCCCTCTGTCCGAAGACACTGCCGAGACTCTGTATGTGGCAGGACATTCGATCGAGGGTTTTCTGAGCCTGATGTCCGTCTTTGTTGGCACCTTTGAGGCTGAGAGTTCCGGCGACGAAAACCCTTGGGGCATTCCCTCAGCCGTCATGGGCATCATTGGCGCCGCCGCGGGGGCCATTGCCGACTTGGCCCTGCCCAAGGATCCAGTCCACAACTTGGGCCTCAAGATTGTGTCTGACGCAACGACAGCGTTGACCATCGTGGCAAAGCTCCTCTTCAGCGGGCCGGCCCAGAAGCTGTTCAAGGCCAAGACCAAGCTAAGCTTCTTGAGCGCCAATGACGGCCGTGCCACTGGGTCCATTGTCAATGCCATATTTGTACTCCCGGCGGCGTGTGTCACCATTGGCCACTTTGTTGAGCTCGGCAGCGATGGAGCGGGCGTGGTTCGGTCGGCGGCGATTGTGGGCGAGGTGGGCAATCTGACGAGCTATGTGTCGCGAGTGGCCTACTCTGTAGCCGTCAATGACGAGGAGGAGGTGAGCAAGCAGGTTGCCATTGGAGTTATGGCGGCTGCAAATGTTGCCATAGCTGGGTTGCGGACTGCAGAGGCCACTATTCATTGAGTCGTTGGCGAGTATTTAGTGCTGCGTTAGTCTCATTTCTATCCATTTCAGGCCAAGACTGTAGAGGCCGATTATCAATAAAGGGTTGTCGCTTCAACGGTAGAAGCCCATTTTATTAATCACGGTTCAATGTTTGCTCATACTCGTCGGCTTCCTTTACCCAATCAGATGGTCGATTCGTCGAGTCTGAGCGGGAGAATGCTCTCGTGGTGAATCATGCCCAGATACACGGCTTAGGGTGAAATGACACGAGCAATTAAAGATAGAATCATCACCTTTTCCGAGAATATCGAAGGCTCCGTGTTGAAAACTCTCATCCAGATGACATTCCCCAAACAACAACGCAATTGGAAAGGCCGCCATGAGGCTCCACCGCTGCCAGGTCTGGATATGCGCGCCGCAACCTGCTGTGAAGCTGACTAAGCGCATCGCGTACCAACCAACACGCCTGAGCGCGTTTTCCTCTGAACGTGGCAGAGCCTACCCTGTAACTATACAATTGTGGACGCGGATGAGACGCCATTCGTGCAGTTTTTCCTAGTATCTGATCTGCACAATGGCTTCATAGAAATTTGGTAGTTTGATAATTTGAATTAAGTTAATTAGGTTGCTTGGATTTTTTTGTTGACCTGGGTTTGAGTAATGTAGTTAATGGCTAACTTCTCCTGTCGAAATTTTCATCCTGGCCGATTCGATCACTAGTAGTGTAGTCTCCCACGATTGATTCTGCAAAGTCATAGTAAAGACATAACTTTTTGCATCGATAATCATCTACTGTACTTGGCAGCAGCTCTACCATGGCGATCATGCGGAAGGAGTGGGCGGCAATTGTTTCACACCTGGCGAGGACATTAGCGTAAAGCTGCCGCAAGCCGAGTGCAAGAAACATTCACTCCGTTATTCCATGCTTTATCCACCCAGCACGTTTCAAATCCTTGAATTCCCCCAGCAGACGGAAGAAGCCCAGAGGGGATCCTTGCCTGTCACTGAGCATGCCAGGTTCCGAATCCAGGCTCCACCCAGCGGCCTTGGCCTGGCATTCCCCATTAATCTCATTGGCTCAGCTTCCTTGTTGGATTGAACTTCCTATTTCGCGAGTGTACAGTAGACGCAGCGGTGGGAAAATTTCCCTCTGCATATTGCCATTCTCAACTCCAAAGACGAATCATTGAATATACCGAAACAGCGTATCCCTCATCATGGGAGACGCCCAACCGCCAGACGCAGCAATGGGCCGAAACAACATCACTTCTTGGGCCGAGTCGATTCTCCGTAGTGGGAACGAATCGTCTCCGCTTCTAATCGCCGCCATCCTAGCCCTGCCGCTCCTCATTGTATCCACGAGGAAGCTTATTTCCCTCACTCTGGACTCCCGTGAGCCTCCACTACTACGGCCCCGAATACCATTTGTCGGACATGTTGTCAACATGATAACGGAGCGCACTAGCTGGTATAAAAGACTTTAGTATGCTAGAACAAATAGTCTGATCAACATGACATGGTTGCTAATATCATTTTTAGTGACGAATCTTCAATGCCAATCTGCACTTTGCCAATGCTCAATGGCAAAATGTATGTCATCAATTCGCCAGATTTGATCTCGGCGGCATTGAAAAATCCAGATCTTTCATTTGACCCCTTCTTCATTGAATTCTCGGGCGGCATGTTTGGTTTGCGAAAGGAGATAAAGCAGATCCTAGGACGCCAGGATGTCATAGAGGGCCTCGTCCACGTCATTCACGCTTCACTAACAGGGGAGCCATTGCACAAATTAAACATCGACGCGCTGTCAGTGCTGATGCAAACGCTGAATGCGATTAAACCTGCATCTAATGTCTTCATACCCGACGTCAACGACTGGCTCTGGAATCTAGTTGGAGGTGCAACATTGACAGGCCTTTATGGCCCACAAAGTACTCTTACATCAGAGCATATTTATCTGTTCCGGTAAATGAAAAACTTGATAAACTGTTGTCAACAATATTTATCAGCAGCTAACAGTTCCTAGAGAATTTGATCGTGGTGTCGCACAGCTGTCGTTTGGTGTTTTACCTCAGCTGCTCGCCCCAGGTCCTTACCGTGCCCGAAGCAAGCTGAGCGAAATACTGGAGCCTTATTATGCTGCAGGATATGACAAATCGCCCGATGTCTCTGTGATAATGCGAGACCGGGCCGAGTTTCTTCGCGAACGAGGGTATCAAAACCGCGACCTCGGGGCTCAAGAGATATCAGTGCCATGGGTTGGGACGACAAACTCGATCCCCGCCCTATTCTGGCTCTTTTCCCACGTGTTTTCGGACCCAAAAGTGGTCCAAAGAGTTCGTTTGGAAGTAGAAAATATTACAATAATGACGAATAGCACAGAAGGACGCGTGGCGGCGCTGTCTGTCAGAGGCCTGGATGAAAAGTGCTCGTTTCTTTATGCTTGTTATCGGGAAGTGTTGCGGACGTATGTTCACCACGTCGGAAATCGCCGGGTGATGAAGGATACAATCCTCAACGATAAAGAAGGACGCAATTATCTTCTAAAAAAGGGTACCAATGTTCAATGGTCAACCAGCGTCACTCACACCCTTGACTCTGTTTGGGGTGAAGATGCGTCGTCGTTTGAACCAGGTCGATTTCTGGGCGTGACAGCACAGGACGAAAAGCAGCGTCGTGGGGCCAATACTCCATTTGGTGGCGGCAAACATTTGTGTCCTGGACGAAACTTTGCCCTGGCTGAAAACCTTGGACTTATCGGTGTCCTTGCGGCAGGCTTCGAGGTTGATGGTGTACATGTTGCGAAATCCGAGGATCCCATACTGGGAGCAGGAATAAGACAGCCCGTATTTGGATCCCAGAAGTGTACTGCGAAAATAAAGAGGAGAAAAGGCTGGGGAGATGTGACGTGGAGATTTGTCGATTAACGCTTAAAGGTTTAGCTTCTTGATATTCCGAGAGGGTACTTTGAACATGATTATCACGCTTTGCTTTTTTACTGTTAATCTTATGGACCCAAATATCAAAAGTTTGCCTCCCTGCACTGACTCCAACCTACCTCCCATCAAACTGGCGTGAAATAGGAATACTCATTATTTGACCCAACGGCTGCCGCTGATTACGATACGCTTAATGATTGTAATAACGGGAGGCGCGGTCCCCGTCACTTCAATAAACTTGGTGAGCACTGTACATCAAGTCCGGACTATCTCTAAAGCTGCAAGGATAGAGTTTGTGAGGGACGATGGGGTAAAAGTTGCTCCAATGATAGTGACTGCAAGTCCCATGAGCAGTGTTACGACGGGGGAAATTGTTGTCTGAAAGGGTTGTCACCAAGTGCTACTTGCTGAAGGCGTACTCCTAGTTAATGACGGAGAGCCATTAGGCAACTGGTAGATTGCAGATTTAGATAGAAGGAAAAATGTTTCCTGTATGGGAGCCAGAGCAAATTCCACCTTCTTCGACGACGGTCGGGGGCGGTATATAGAGCAATAGTGCAATGCTCGTCTAACCGCCGCACTATATGGAGAATTGCAGATTACTCAAATGCTGTTGGATGAGATCGCAAATGTGAATGCCACTGGAAGAAACTTGGAACATACTCTGCAAGCTGCTACTGCCCCACAAAATGACGACGCTTTAGGATGTCATTGACCAGAGGAGCAGACATTAATATTGTCAGGTACGATTGCAATGCAGCCAATGAATCGTTATACGTCATATTTATCCAGTTTTTGGTATGCCAATACCGGTGTAATATTGGAGAAAGAAGCCAAAGTGGCAAATATGTCAGTACGTCAAATAGGCTCCCAAGCAAGCAAATCGATGAATCTCCAACGGAGAAAAAGGACGGAACAGCAGCCCGTACTGGGGCTCCGTACAGGATATGGCTTTCAGAGTCCTTGATATGGAGGATTTCAATGACCTGGGTTCACTTTATTTGCAAACTCTAGCAATCCAAAGAATAAAAGCCCACTCCGCCCCCACCTCCCCCCACCTCTGCCGCCCCTCCCCCCCCCCCCTGCCCCCAGCCGCCCCGCCGCGCGCCGCCAGCTGCCCTCTGCTCGGCCGCCAAGAGGGCGCAACACGCCCCCCCACCCGGGGGTGTGGGCCGCGGCGGCGGGTGGGGCTGAGGACGCGGGCGCGCAAACCCGGGCAGGGCGCCCCTGGGAATTTTTTTTTTTTTTTGCGATTGCGAATCCCCATTCTTCGGTGACCGTGGTTCGTTGCATTTACGGACGTTCCGGCGCAGAGTT
>JAHVYB010000181.1:49077-102854 GCA_020623695.1 Calonectria henricotiae
CAGTTTTTGGTATGCCAATACCGGTGTAATATTGGAGAAAGAAGCCAAAATGGCAAATATGTCAGTACGTCAAATAGGCTCCCCAGCAAGCAAATCCATGAATCTCCCACGGAGGAAAAGGACGGGACAGCCGCCCCTACTGGGGCTCCGTAAAGGATTTTGCTTTCAGAGTCCTTTATATGGAGGATTTCAATGACCTGGGTTCACTTTATTTGAAAAAAAAAAAAAACCAAAAAAAAAAAACCCCCCCCCCCCCCCCGTAATCAATATGTCTAGCTATGGAAATCAGGGAAAGCACATGGTCATATACTCTGCAGAACTAAGTGAACGCAGCCCCATCTCTACGTAGTATCCATTCTGCCACTGCTTCTTTCTTGCCCTCCACCCTGTCCTTGCAAGCGCTCAACCATTCCCAGAATTCTTTTGTCTGACCAAAGTTATTGAACCATGCCTGGATTCGCATGTCTTCGGGGGCCCATGCCGTTTGGTCTGCTTCTGGGAGAGAAGGCAATATGTGCAATAATCTCTCGTAGCAATCGGTCAGCGTGGCAATGCCATTCTCATCGAACACGAAGTCTACCTCTCGCATTGGATTAATGATGCTCCACAATTCCCCCATTTCAACTGCTTGATTCTCGTTTTTTTCAAGTTGAATTACATGTAACCTACGCACTCTACGGAAACCATATAACAGCATTCTCGTTTGCACCTCGAGATCGCGTTCAATGGTTTTCTCAATCCAGAGCTGTAGATATTTTGTAAACTCGTTGAGGCCGTATGCCTTTGCCAAACATTTGTTGCAGCACAAGTCGTCTAAAAGCGAGGCAGTGATTGGTCGTTCGTCCCAAGTGGAATGTTGTTCATGAATTGTCGGTCGCCAGTCGTTGTAGAGGCCACCGATACGGAACTCTCGAATTTCTTGCCATTGGGAACACCTGGGGCAACGCGCCATATACATTCTCCAGCTTTCGCCACGGATCCGGTCAGAGAGCACACGGAATACAATGGGATCAAACTGCGGTCGCTTGCACCCAAGAACCTCCGAGATCCCGGGAAAGTACCGATCCAGTGGGCATCCAAATACGAGCGTTCGACTGAGCACGACAGGGACACGAGTTGTGCCTGTGATTTTAACTCCGCCCAACGGAAAAGGCTGGGGCCTGAGTTGACCTGACTGGTACCGACATTCATTGCATTTACGAAGTCGCCGGCCATAGCCGCAATATTGCCGTTCGTAAAGGAGTGCAAATTGGTCTAGTGACTTTAGTTGTTGGGATGGGTTTAGCTGCTGAAACTCTCCATAAGTTATCCCTTGGAGCTGTTCCATGGCTTCCATATACGGGGCCAGACATAGTCCTTCGCGTATATCAATGGGGCATGTAATAGCCATGTGGTAGAGTTGCCGGTGTGTTTCTGGTATCCCATTTCTGTTTACCACTGGCTGGTAACGCCTGTCTCGGTGCTTTCTTGGGACAGAAGGCTCCCAGCTAGTTATCAAGGTGGCAGCTGGCGCTTCAGAGGCCGGCTTCCGATATGCAAGCCCAAGAAGAGAATGGTTATTGAAATGGTGATGGGACAAAAGACGTAGACATTCGGTGCAGGCCCACCGCATTGCATCCCATGCCGGGCTGGGCCAATTCGGGGTTAGAGTGCTGGTTCTGGAGACAAGCACGAGAGGGGTTCCACCATGGTCAGGGATGCTTTCGATAGCCAACAGACGTTCCGCAAAGTGTTTTTTGCTTGGCTTGATGACTCGACGAAAGTATGAACTGGCCTGGCTTAGTGAGATTAACCCAATAGCGTCGGTGTACCTGATAATGGCATGCTGAACCTCGGCAGGTAGTTCATCAAGACGCATCTTGCCCTCGCTTATAAGCTGTGTATATGAAAGACTCGGGCTGAGTGTTGAAGAGCTCAATATTAACCGCAAGAATAGGCTGCTACGTAGGCTCCAGTGCAATGCATTGTGGGGTAGCCATGCCAGCGCACTAAATAAGCACCGCTACAACCTAAGCCCCATTAGTGAAGCCGGCACGTAGTTGTGGAGTGGAGTGAACCGCTGATTGGCGTGACACGTCGCGAGAACACTCGGGCTGGGCCTAATTGAGATTGTTTGGCGCAACTGATCATTGATGTTCCGAGCCTGGTTGATGATGTAAGACTGATGGCCTATACCTGCATGGTGATGGAATCAATACGTTTGGCAAAGGGACATGGTGACTGGAGGGGAAAATGGGAAATGTGTTTAGAACCGCGACAACGCATTGCTGCAAGATCAAGAGAGTCGACACTGGTACTGGCTCACCAAATCTTTTTGAGAATATTCCAGAAATGCCACCACTAAACCTGTCTACGGAGTGGTTGATGTACATGGTGCTCTCTCGTATTTAGCCGGAAATGTTCTCTCATTGCTTCCACGTGGGTAAGACGGCCCTGTCAACCGAATTCTCCCATAGCCTACGCCTCGTAGCTTGCGCGACCAGGCAAAATCATTATATAAGCATCGATTGGACTTTTGTTGATAAGCGTTACGATTGAGAGGGGGCCGTCTTACGCCGAGCGCAGTCCGCACTTTATAAAGATTGGGTGCCATGAGTTTATTTCTCAATTAACTGGGCGACTGAACCGAGCAGTTTCCAGAATGCCATCCACAATGAGGACTAGGGCGACGCCCATTGTCAAATTGCCGACAAGTGAGGCATTGAGCCACATGCAAACAGTGGCTGGTAAGCTTTCGCCCATCTCCCCCGACATTGAAGAATTCCGCGGGATTCCGTATGGCATGGTTAGTGTTCGATGGGGGCCCTCTCAGCTGCGGACGAGACTCCCACAGGATGATTTTGATGCGACAAAAGACGGGTCAGCTGTTTCCTCCATCGGGCAGGGTCAAGAAACATCGCTCACAGCTCACCATTAGGCCTAGGTGCGTTCAGCCATCGGGACCCTATACTTCAGACATCTTTCAGTCATACATCCCATTTCCCGAAGATGAAGAGTCCGAGTTTGACTGCTTGAACTTATTGATTGTTCGACCCAGCGCAGTCGCACTGAAGCAGCATGGCATCGATTCGACTACAACTGGGCTGCCAGTCTTTGTGTGGATTCATGGCGGCTCCTTTGCATTTGGTGCTGCCAATACTCCAATTTGGGGCAAGTTAGCACTCTGGTGATTTCTGACTGCGACATTGTCTCACCATGCACACTGTTCCCAGACCCTTCCCGCCTTGTCTTGCGTTCAATTACCAAGAAATCTCCGATAATAGTTGTTTGTATCAACTATAGACTGAATATCTTTGGGTTTGCGGCTTCCACGGATATTCTCAAAAGTCAAGACGTCACTGGCGTCCGCGGGCTCAATTTTGGCATTCGAGATCAAAAGGTCGCTCTAGAATGGATCTCACGTAATATCGGGGCCTTTGGCGGCGATCCCGAAAAGGTTACCATTGGTGGGCAGTCTTCCGGATCTGTGGCTGTTCACCATCATATTGCAGAGGCCAACGCATGTTCCGGCAAGCCGCTTTTCAAGCGTGCAATCATGGAATCCGGCGTAATGGGAACCCTTGGCCCTAACCCAATCAAGGAAGCTGATGAATCGTGGGAGGCCTTGTGTAGAGAATTAGGCGTGGAAGGTCGGACAAACGAGTGCGACAGAGTAGACCAACTTCGCCAAATACCCGCTGCAAGCTTACTTGATGCAGCTGGCAAAATTGGACTCGAGGCCTATCCGACTTTCTTCGACAACATTACAATAAAACCAGGCACACTTACCAAAGGAGATATCACGGTCGACCTGGGACCTGTGGAACCTCTAACTAGCTCAACAAACTCTGCGCCGACTGGCATAGATGTACTAATTGGTGTTACAGATAAGGAGGCAAGTTTCAAACCACTATGGGTAGATCTCAGCTGATATGTAATAGTTTGACGACTCTATTATACCAAGGCCAGTGAGCTGGGACCAGATTCAATCAGTATTCGAAAAAGAGTACACTGAAACAACTCTTCGATCCAAGGTTATGGAGGCTTATAACCTATCGAACACTGCATCTTCCCCGGAGCTGAAAGATGGCTTGGTGTCGTTTGTCAATGACCGAGTGTTCGAGGTCCCTGCACACCTAGCAAGAAGAACCTTAGGATCACACCGCCACCTGGCTAGCGAGCCAGAAGCGAATAGGGTTCATTCTTTTCACGTGGCTTTTGGAAACCCATTTCCCGGTCCCCGTCAAGGTGTCGCTCATCACTGTGTAGAGCTTATATATCTATTTGACGCGTTTCATGACGCACTTGTGCAAGCTGATCGAGGTACAACAAAAGCGTACCCCCAAATATTTAATTCTAACCAAGAACCAGAAATTCAACAGCATTTGCCACCACCAAAGGGAGCAGAAGAGCCCCGTTATGAGCGAACAAATATTGAGCTGTGCAAGGCAGTTCAGGACCACTGGCTTCATTACATCGCGTCGGATGGCTCTGAGGATAAAAATACCTCAAACGAAATTACAGTATTTGGCAAAGACCGAAAGACAAGAGTTGAGAGTCTTACTGATACGCCTTTCTGGAAAAAGCGTGTTGAGCGGTGGTGTGTAGCCTCAGAAGACTTTGATGCTATGACACGGGTTCGACGTTGTCTTCGAGATCTGAAATAGATGACCGCAGCTACATGTTATTCACAGCGTATAGTTTGTTGCCATTATCGTATTATTTGCTGTTTGAAATCATAAGTTCTACGCCATACATACTGGCTAAAGTTCGAAAAAGAGAAAAAAGACCCCAAAAGGTGCATGATCTGCTAGAATCCATCAGGATTTACTACCAGCAGTCAAAACCTCTGACCTTGGCACAACCACATATATACATGTGCTTTGTCAGAATATGTCTATTGGCGCTTTTCTCATTCATCAAATATTAACACTTCTCCCTCCTACCCCTAGGGTTAGATATCATTGATATCAGGGATATCATAAATATTCTCGATACGTGATAAGCCTTCTGATCCTCGAGTACTTTTGGTCCCGTGCTGATTGAACCACCTCGCGACTTATCACTCAAAAGGTTTTTGCCCATGCGCGAGTATAAGTATCAGGGTAGTCTTTTGTCTACTTTGAGCAAAGGTCTTAATGCTGGGATGCAATTTCAGCCGACCCGAAAAGATCTTTGATACGAAGATTAGTACCACAAGGCAGTAACACACTCTTTGCCGTGTGCATTCCAATCGCGGGAGCTGAAATGTGGTGGCGTCGATTGTTTTAGTGCAAGGGCAGTGTCGAAAAGAGGTTCCGCAGACCAACTGTGTGGACTTGGATAAAATTATAGTATGGACATGAGCACAAATGATTGCAAGGGCCTTTGTTAATTTGACATATTAGTAGATACTCTGTTATTCTAGTTGATTACCCCAGCGTTGCAATGGCGCTAACCGCCCCGTAGTGCTTCAGGAACCGGCCCCAAATGACACTCTTTTCATGCCCCTCGGCCATGGCCACGGGCCACAGCACTCGTCCAGCGCCATCCTCCCATCCCAACGGCCTCACGCCGCCAAACATGTTCTCCATCTCGGGCGCGGCGCTCATGTAGCCCGGGTCCACCGTGTTCATGGCCACCCGGTGGTTGTGCCACGCGGGACCAGCCTCCGTCTCGGTGATCATGTTCAGCGCCGCCTTGGACATGTTGGTGTGCACGTGCTTGCCCTGCTTCGCCGAGTGGTTGCCAGACTTTTCAAATATCCCCTCGCGCGAGGACACGTTGATGATGTAGCTCTGCTGCACGCCGTCGTTGCGGGACAGGAGCGGGAGGAGCTCACGGATCAGAATGAGCGGCACAAAGGCGTTGACTGCCTGCGCCGTGATGACGTCGATGTAAGGGGTCTCGGTTAGATCCTGGACCCACGACGACTTTTCGGGGGTTGGGGCAATATCGGATGATGACCCTGCTGCTGCTGAGATGAGATGCTTCCCAGTACCGTCCTCCAAGAATGCCATTGCTGGCATGCCGCCCTTGACGCGGGGATAGTACGACAGCCTCGATGGCAGAGCAGCGCAATCGGGCAAGGATCCCCCAAGATCACTCTCTCTTCTGATGGCATTCGTCTCTTTTTCTTCACTATCAGTGAGCGTTTGCGCAGCATTGTTGATTAAGATGTCAAGCCTCGGGTCGGTCTGTCCACCATCTGCTGACCAGTTGGCGATGATGGCTTTGACCAGTCTCGCCAGCTCAAACGCGTCGCGCGCGGTGCGAAAGTCTGCTCCAACAATGCGCAACCTATCATCCAGCCAGTCGGCAGAGTCCGGCTCCTCTTTATATCTCACCAGCGCGTCGTGTGGATATCGAGACGACACAATGACCTTGGCGCCGCATCGGAGCAGCCTCAAGGCCGTGTGGAAGCCAAGATTTATCCTACCTCCAGTCACCAGCGCAACCTTGCCCTTTAGGTTAAGCCTGTCTGGCAGAGACATGCTTGAACCGGCCAGGTTGAAGTTCCCACAAGGTTTGCACATGGACGTGAACATCTCGTGGTTGCCGTTGGTTTCCGTCATGTAGCGTCGGCAAATGTAACAGGATCGTGCCCGCGAAGGCGTTTCATTGGGCATGGCATTGATGTATTCTTGAGCCGTTTGCTCCCACGACGTCTCGGGTCGACTCGACATTTCCTTGCCCTTCTTCTGGACCTCATAGACCAGTGCTAGCCCATCCAAAGGCGCGTCTATATCTGGCCTTTGCTGAAAGTACCGCTTGACTTTTTCAATCATGGTTTCGTACATAAACTGCTGAACTTCTGCTGGTAACTGGCCTTTTGGTCCCATATGCTTCCCAATAGATCGGCCCCGTGGAGATGAAAACTTTGGCAAGTAAAACGCGAGCAGACTTGGCGGGTTGCTAAGGCTGGGACGGGTGCACAACTGAGAGTCATTTTTGAGGTATTGCGCAATCTCCTGGTTTGGAAGCGTATTGATAAGGGGGGTGTATTCTGACGGTTCAAGGAGCATTCTCTTCTGGCCTCTGCCGTTTCTGGCCCTCCAGAGGCGCGGGACCGGACCACGAAGCTCCTCTGCAATATCTGGATATTCTGATGTCATCCACTCAACAACAGCGAGGAATGAGGTCAGCCATTCCATCTCAGCTGCTGGGGTCGGCAGAGCGCTTTCACAGTCTTTGTAGATGATGAACTCCATGAGTCGAGGATCATTCCTAAATCGAGTGAATCTTGGGCGGAAGCAATAATAGCCTTCGTGGTCGTAAACGGTCTCCAATCCTATATTAGCTTCCTCCAGCTCAGCTTGCAGTCGAGGCGGAATATCAGGATTCTTCTCGCTCATAACAATCTCAAAGAGCCTCAGACACCAGTTGTACGGCACGAGGTAGTGGTGTGGATATCGAAAGTGGCAAGGAGGTTTGGGAGCCCCGAAGGGCATCTTTTTCCAATGGCCCCTTATGGGCACACCGAGTTCTCGCCATGCGAGTTTTTTTGCAGACGCTCGGAGATTCGTTGGTATATGCTGCAAATTGGTGGGGGTGTGGCACATTTGCGGTCCCAGAGCACACTTGAGCAATGTCGGAAAGCGCTCGTACAAGGCTGCCAGTGATTCAAGCTCATCTGACCAAGCTGCAGTCAGGCGCTGCCACGCTTGCGATAGTTCAGACAGAAGCCTTATTGCCATGCTAAGATCCCATTTCTGAGTTTTGAAGTGGTTGGGCAGCCTTTCTGGGCGAACTTCATTGACTATTTGGTGCATTTGGTTAGATGGAGAATTCAGCGACTGCGATGAGCAGTGATACACACCTGTGTCAGACTTCCACCTGGGGTATTCCGATCCCAGCATGACATCAAGTTCTATGGGAAGATGTTGATACATTGCGTCCACGAAGATGTTGGAAAGATTAATCTTCCCGTCCTCGCTGGGGCCAAGATTGTAATCTTCATCGCCATATTGGTATCGATACTTTTCCTCAATTTTTAATCCTGGGACTGAACGAATCAACGTGTACTCCATCTCTTCTATGAGCTCCCGTCCATTGTCAAAGTAGCCGGCTGGCTCATGTAGCATCTTCAATGGATGTTCTTTGTGGATGTTCTTTAGGTGAGGCTTCCGGGTGCAGATCCAGGAGGCACAATTGAGTCCCTGCCAGGCTCGTAGCAGCCTTCGCGTCTGGTCGACATCTACAAAGATGTGTCTCCATGATGGGCTGGTGATGACGATGTGTGCAAGGGGGCCGAGATCGGTGAAACTGGTGTGGCTCTGAGTTGAATTTCCAATCGGTATAGACAACAACTCCAAGACGCTGTGAACTGGCAGATCGGCGATGATAGGCTCAACCAGTTCCAGCGAGAGTTTGACGAGATGTTTGGCGATGCGCCGTTGTTTGGGTGTTATCGGGGGTAGGCTGAGATGCATGATGATCGTTTTGGGCAGTGGGAGGTGCTAATGGAGGAGAAGCAAGGTTCCGATAGCAGCTTTTTGTAGGCTTAAAGCTGAAATGTTGAGTTAAGGCTGCAGGTGGTAATGACAACAAGGGCGTGTGACTCAGACCATGCCATGTATCAAAGGGCGCGTGTGTGTCATACAGTTGTCAAAACAAAACCGGGTACAGAACATGGGGCCACCAGATACCAAAGTCCAATGTCCAATTTTAAGCCAGAATTGGCTTTTTCTGCCAAGAGAAAAAAGTCTGCTGTGGGCAGTGTTGAAAGATGATGGTCGGCAACCCAACAACTACCGTCTCCAGTAATGTGATTATAGATTGAGCATCTAATCACCTGTAGCTGATAGTCAGGTAATGAATCGTCAGATCAAATATACAAGAATGTGGCGTTCAACTATTGAGATGCGCCTCTGTTGGCTGCAGATGCTCGGGCCACGGCTGCCTAGTGCGGGGATTCAGAGTGGAAACGCGGTGTGAGGCTGTGAACGTCGACGAACCAGAACGAATTCAAAAGAATGAGGTGGAAACTGCTTGTTTTTCGATCCTCTTTTCTGACCCACTGCTCTTGTTGTCTGGCTTTTGGAAAATCCTGGTACAGAATAATGTGTGCGTGTGTGGTGCTGTATTACAGACCTGCAATGGGTTACATTCGAGCAGAGACGGATGTCCCGAGAAAAAGAGCATGTGTTTGACAATTGTATCTGAGAAGAATAGAAAAATATTCTATACCTTCCATAACTTATCCTCTTTATATATATCTGCGTTGAGACTACAAGGTGCACCCATCGCCGACTCCAGATGCGAATGCACCGCACATTTTAGCTCTGTCGATGACCCTTGTCCCTCTTCCACCTGCATCTGGCCTTGTCTGCCATGATCCTTCTGAAACCATACTTTCACATTTTAGGCTATGAAATAGATGAGCAGAAATAGACCACTGACTCGGTCATATGTAGAAAGAAAGGTTAAGAAACCAGCTGGGCGGGCAGCTGATTGGCGCCTGTGACAAAGGTCGGACACGAAACTGATGCAAAAGTCTAGTCCTCATGCCCACAAAAAACGCTTCGAAATGGCGTCATGACCTTTAACCTCTCTGTTGTTTCTTCTGTACCTAATTCTATTCTTTCTCATCCTGTGCAACAGACTTGCTCATCTCCACATCATCCGTATCATCCCGAACATGAGTCGCACCCACCGTCCTGTTAGTAAAGTCCGTAAAGTAATTCTCCATGTCATTACTCGTAAAGAAGTGGCATATCGAAGCCAGGCCTCCCTAAGCGAGGCTACTCAGGTACGTCGTGTGGTATGAAGAAGCGTAAGCCGTTTTGACAGCGCCCTGCACGGCTTTAACAACGGCACTAGCAACATCCTAAATCTCCTCAAGGTTGCTGCCGGAGGGTACGGCATCCATTAACTAATTGACTCTTTCCGGCGCCAACCCAGTCTACTCTAAAGAGTTTGAAATTTGAGAAGCCAATGCACTTGAATGCTTGTTCGTCTGGATAGCCACATAGATACTAGCTAGTAAATAGAAATGGACTGTCAGCAGGGTGAAATCTCCATGGCTGTTGGGGCTGTTCCAACAGGGTGGGTGCACTTGCTAATGATGGTGCTACTGACAGATCGCGCAGACGCCAAAAAGGCTTGGCCTGATCCAATGTTCTCGGGGGGAATGACGAGCCCGGCAATCACAATGGTAATAGGCTCTATCCAACAAACAAACAAACAAACAATCCCGCGTTAATTGTCACATATATCCGTAAGCTGCCAGCTTCTCATTATTATCAATACCGAGTGACATGATTCCGCAGAATATGGTTAGCAAGACTATAGAAACAACCATCTGCAATTACCTTTCTTGCAGAACGGCCAAGCAATAGCCTCGCCCATGACAAGTGCAGTCCCAGTTATGCACTTCGACCATTAGATAGAGCTGGCGAGGGCCATCAAGGAGGGTTACTCACAGAAACCCACCCTACCTTGATGTAGTTGGTGGTGTAAAGGTGTGAAATATACTGTGGCCAGAAGACGTTTAGGGAATAAAACGCCATTACCACCACCGAGCTAATAACAATAGCAATTTTGTAGTTTCGTATCTTGAACAGCTGCATCAGGAAGAGAGGAGACGCAAGCCTGGCATACGCCTCTTTGATCAAATGTCGTTATTATTTTATTATTATGGCTTTAGATATTTACTTATAGTATAGTCCAAAGACTACTTTTTTATTTATTATATCTGTTCTTATATCTCCTACTTCCCCTAGGCGTACTAGGTGCTCTTGTCCTGAGATTTAGAAGATAATCTCTTATAATCGTAGGTCAGAGGTTCCAATGTCTCGTAACCGTGACCAAAGACCAAATCTGGGTTCCGCATATCTTCCCCAGCTTCCATCTCTACCAAGAATGCTAATGCGTTCACACCCCACGCAGTATCCCGAAATTCAGAACTCAAATATCATGCCCTGGGCAATCGTCATCAACAACGCCTTACAAAAGGATTATCTTAGTTCGGCGATAGCAGATATCCGCCTGCAAGACCCCCGCGGGATCTGTGGAATCCAAACTGGAAGGTCAGCCGAAAGGGCAAGGAACTGTACTTCCGCTATGTCATGGCCATCCGCTATGTAGATTATTATCTATATGTAATGGAAATTATTAGCCTTCGAGTCTGTAGGTGGTAGTTCTGACTTGTTGCTGTGAGGTAGTGATATCGACCGCGCCTGGGCTTTGAGCAGATGATTCGTTTCCGCGCACGCCAAGCCTCACACACGCCGGGATTATTGTAAATGAGAAAATTGATCTGATGCCACGTTGATATTAATACTGTTTCTGCTCCAATATTCAGGTGATTTATGTATTTTGTGGAGGCTATAGTTGGGTTATCTAGCTAAGAGCAATTGTTTCAGAATAAGGCCTATAACGGAGTTGAATTCGAAGTAGATATCATTTTAAAATAGCATACTCTTTCAGCTACCTAAATATCACTCAAACATCTGTCGTAGTTAAAGACGAGCCCTCATCTGTTGTAGACTACTTTTGCTACCATCCTCCATAGTAACTTCGAAATGGTCCCAGGTTTTAGTAGCTTCTTGGCATGATTGAGCATAAAGCTGAATTCCACCAATGTAGTTGAGTGGTTCTCGCTTTTTTCCTGGGATGTTGGCACCCAGATACCACGAACACTCATTGTTGAGCGGAAATAGGGTTGCATCATTCATCGCTTGCATTTCGTTCTTCCATCGCTGCTCTGCTGAATGCTTCGGCTCAATCATCTTGACCTTTTGGTCGCGGAGTCTCTTGAGCCAATCCACTACAAAGTCCACTTGATCCTCAATGAAGACTGGAGCATTGGTGAAGGCTGTTGGAGCTATATAAAGCAAACAATGTCAGTCATTAAACTTTTTATGGAGTGAATCCGGATTGGTTGAGCTTACCCTGCGGTCCGTAGATCATGAACATGTTGGGGTTACCAGAGGCCATGATGCCCAGATATGTCCAAACACCATCCTTCCATCTGTCTTTCATGTCAACACCATCCTTGCCGCGAAGACCCATTCCGGTAAGGCTTCCCGTCATGTTGTCGTATCCAGTCGCCATAACGACATAGTTATGAACTCTCTTTTTGCCGTCTTCTGTGACAATTCCATCGTCGACAAATTCCCGTATTGGTGTCACCTTAAGACCGACTACTTCTACGTGGTCTTTGTCCAGGCACTCGTAATAGTCTTGCTCCAAACTGCTCCTTTTCGTGGCAATTGGATATGGCTGCTCGAGGGGCGCCACCACATCAGCCTTGGCCGGGTCGCGAATGCGCCTTCTCACCTTCTTGGCCCAAAAGTTGTAGGCCATCTTGTTGGTTTTCAGGTTGGTAAGAAGGTCTCTATAGTTGGCGGATTGGAAGCTGAAGCCACCTCTGGCCCACAGTTCCTCGAAGTAGGCTTCATGTTTCTCGGGGCTGACATCGTCTGCAGCCAGCGGCTGTGGATCGCAGGCAATGCCGACTGGTGTCTGTCGTGCCAGCTGGAAAAGTCCTTTGTATATCGCCTTTTGAGCCCTGTTCTCAAGGTCGCTGAGGCTTCGCTGTCCCATCGGGATTGCAATATTGGGGTTTCGAATGTAGGCTGTAACATTGCTTGCCAACTTGGAAATCTCTTGCACACACTGCACACCAGTTGCGCCGGCACCAATGATGGCAACATTCATCCCCACCATATCAATGCCAGACTCAGGCCAGGAAGCAGCATGGACAACCGTGCCCTTGTAGTTCTTCATACCAGGAAACTGAGGTTCATACCGTTTATATGAACTGCCCGTGGCTGGGATGAGGAACTTGCAGGTAAGACTTTTGCTAGTGCTAGTTGTGATATTCCACCTGCCGGCTTCTTCATCAAAGTCGGCGCCGACAACTACCGTATTGTAGCTAATGTCTTTGGAGAGTTCCAAAGTCTTGTCAACATGGCGAAAATAAGCTTTCAGCTCGGTGTGAGAAGGATACCGCTTCGACCAGTTCCATGATTTGTATACCTCGGGGATAGAGAACTGATAGTACGGCATCTCCGAGTCAACACGCGCTCCTGGATAGCTATTCCAGTGCCATACCCCTCCAAGACCGGAGCCGGCCTCTATGAGATGTGTTGAAAAGCCCGCCTCGCGTAGTCGGTGTAGGCTGTAGCAGCCGCCAAATCCACCTCCTATGACTATTGCGTCAAAGTATGAGGCATGATCCTGAGCTTGAGTCGAACCCATAGCTAGTGTTGTATAAACACGAATTGAATTGCGAAAGGCTATTGCTTTTTCTGTATTGTTACTTGACCAATGAAAGCTTTAGGGTTGACAATTAGATCAAATAGCAGCCAAATTGAATGATGGGAGAGATGTTTTAAGTCTGTTAGCAGCCATCCGATAATCTTGAGGTGATTTCCGCTTGTTTCGTATCATCTAGGGCATTAATTACCCTGACACATCTTACAGCATTGATGCATGGTCAAGGAGAAACTTTTCCATGGCTGAATGTCAGGTAACTAATTGGTTGCCGTCATCATTTGGCCCACAGCCCGATGCAGGTCAAACATTGGCCTCTATGCAATATGACGAGACTGAGCGGGGAAAATGCTCAAGCTTTTGAGCGAGAGTAGCTTTGTTCCGGAAACCCGAAATCCGACTGCAGAACAGGGATCTAGGCGGCCTTAATGCAAACTTTGATTATGTCCGGACGGTAATGGACTCCAATCTGTCCCCGATACCGAGCTCAATTTTCTACTAATCGTTCTTGGATGCCAAGACTAGAGACACGAGAGACAATTATATTAATTTAAATAACCTCGGCGAGAAATCCGTCTGTTGCCAAGTCCTGCACACAGTGGAGAATATATTCCAGGTCATTATATCAATTTCAAGACGATGACCCTAATTGTCCTCTAAAACGGTCGGTAGACTAATAAGCCATATTAGTAATGAAGAATAAAGCGCCGGGTATTGAGCTCCGTAATACACAAGGTTGAATCAGGTAGTTTCATCGGCGATGGAAAATGCCACCCGGCGTTGCTGCCATCCTTCTTACATTTACATGTAAAATAATGAATTCTAGTGCCAAATTAAACGAGTTACTTATCATTGATTAGTGTCAGACGTATCGCTTATGCAGCCCGACTTTAATGCATAGCTTTCCAAATGTCTTGCAATCGAATAAGATGCAGTGGCCGAAGCTCTCATGCAAACTGTCACTTGTGGCCTGACTGGGACCCCATCTGCAGCCCCAGTTGTGGATTATCCGGTAGAATATTCAAATCCTCCATGTGGGCTGTATGGAGAACGACTCGTGATCAACATTAAATACGCTATTGACAATAGGAAATAATGGGAGAAAAGCTGCCTCTGGCGCGAGCTTGTAGACATAGTTTGGCGGCGACTGCAGTCTATTGGTGGAAGCCAGCCACTGACCCTAGACTTAGAAGGAATGTTATTTACATAAGGGGCTATTGCCCATAGCTAGAGAGGAATCGAGCTTTTTACTACCTAACAACTTGGCGGTGGGGAAGGGCTGAACCAACACCTAAGCAGCTACTCTATTGGGGTCTCCGTAGGTATGAAAATAACTTGGGTTGGCAAGGTGAATTAATAATTAGGTAAATAAATAGAGTTAGTTAATTAATTAATCAGATAACTCTAATAAGAATAGGCAAAGAATTAAAAGGATATAATTAAGCAATAGCTTATTAAATCTTATAAACTATAGCTCTTAAAACTTAAGACTTAAATTATTAAATAAAGGTTATTATTTTTCTCAAAGACTCTAAAAAGCTATCCCTTATTATCTTTAATTCTTCCACCAAATTACACAAGGCTCACCTGCCCCAACGTTCTCAAGCCACTGTTACAATAACCAGACCATAACTTAACTATTGTATTTGACCTACACTAGACCAGCCCAGCCAAGAAAACCCAACACCACAACCAACAACTATTCTTAGCCTTTGAGACCGTCAATCGTTCATAAAGCAATTGATCAATTACCCTATGATGTGTTTTTAACCGTAAGGCCAATGGTTTACCCTAAAGTCGGCCTTGAGCTCTAGCCAGCTACAGGAGATACCGGTCGCGATAGGACCGAGAAATACCCCAGCATCAGGGCCCGATTACACGTTTTATGCTTATGTCTCTTCCAGCCATCAAAGTGTGCAAGAGATATTTCTATTTTATTTATAACAGTAGTATTTATTAAGACTATTCAATACTTATCATTTTATCATAAGTCGTTAGTAAGGGGATTTCCATCTCCAAACCGTTTCTCTTGTTGCTTAAGATCTCTCTCGGCAGCATCCTATATATCTTGTATGCCTTGCCGCCTTGAGAAAGGTTGCTTTTCCATTTCTATAGTTATATCCTATTGGACCTGATCATTCTTAGCCTTATCCCAATCGAGATAACTTATCATCTCCTTCTTAGTCCAGTCTCTAGTATTGCTTCTTATCCTATAATAATACCCTATTTGCTTTTAGTTAAGGCACTAGTTATAGTCTGTTTTATTGTAATATAGCGGAAGCCCTATAGCTTTATAATATTGTTGGTTAGTCTTAATACTTTCTTGAGGTAGTGTAGTATATTAGGTCTCTCTTACTACTTTATATTGTTAAAGGATAGTATGAGGGTTAGTAGCTTATAATATAGGCTCTGTTATTGTATACTGTGGAGTAGAAATTCTTAGTCCAGCGGCTAGAGGGGATACTAAATGGGTTGTTATATATGTTGCTATATATATTGTTGTATATGCTATAGTCTTGGATATTATTGAGGCTATTGGTGATAATGGGGATAGTGAGCGAGTTATAGAGCGAGTAGATGTATGTATTGTAGTACGTGTTATGGTAGATTCTTGGGCGGGAGCCTGCAATAGATCCTTGCAACGTAGGGGACAGTCTAAGGCTCTCATATTATAGCCGATGGCATGGCATCTCGAGCACCTTGGCTATGCCTTTGACTGTGATATCTTCTCACATCCAGAAGGGTCATATTGTGTCCTTGTTGGCAGTACCTTTAACTGTAGCAATGATTTCTCAACGATTTTAGATGCAGAAGGCTCGTGTTATGCGTTTGTTGACGGTGCCTTTGATTGGAATGCCTTCTTTGCGATTTCAAATGCAGAAGGTTCACGTTGTGTGCCTGTTGGTAGTGCCTTTGGTAGTGCCTTTGACTATAATTCCTTCTTAACGATTTTAAATCTAGAAGGCTTACGTTGTGTGCTTGCTGGTAGTAGCGTTGAGTTAGCTGCAAGACGATTAAACTGCTTACGAGGCTCAATAATAAGCTGGGGTGTTCCTGAGCATTGGAGATGCTAATATGAATAGAAATGATATAGTTAAAGTGGTTCTTTTTGTTTTAGTAAGTGCTTAAGGGTATGGGCATAAGGCAGATAAAGACCCTTAGTAAAGGCTCCTGTACATATAGGAAGGTCTTTTGATAGTCGTTTCCATTGGGCCCCAACCTTTTGTAGTGTTTTATACGAAACCTAACCACGGATATTACCATATAAAACCCGAGATAACTAAAGAGGTATACTAATATATTGCCTAGCTTGATTTACTAATCGAATAGTCCCGGACTTGGGTATTCATAAAAGCAGCCAGAGACCATATCGAGATTCTAGTGCATTGATTATTGTATATATTTGCATTAGAATTAGATCTGCTCCGTTGCCATTTTCTTTTCCATCATTCCCCAAAGACCTTTGGCTCTATATCCTGAAAGCCAGTAGTTTCCCTTGGCATCTTTACCCACTATGATAATACCGTCTGAGAAGTTATACGGGCCCTGTACACTCTGGACATAGGACGGCACCAGAGGCGCTTCCCGTGGCTTTACTGCTGCGGCCGAGAGATCAATACCGTACATGTCCGCTTTCTTCCAATTCGAGAACATTAACAAATGCATCGAACTGTCCCCAAAGAATGGGGGTGCTTTATTTTGAGGGTCTAGGCGGACAAGTGACGCATAGGATTCAACCTGCTTACGCGAGCCTTGCTCTTTTATCGAACGGCGAATCTGAGAAGCTAGATAGCTGAGTGGCTTTTGGAAGATATCCTTCGCGGGAATCAAGGTTACAAGAAAGCCAACGCAGTTGCTAAGGAAAGGCCTGTCAGTAGGTATAATATCTTTTAATACAGGGCGCCACTGATACGCTTGCTGTACAGTAACCTTGGCTCATGTTAGAATGCGTCCCTTGGGTGTTCGAGAATGGCCACTCACAGTTCTCTCGGAGTCTGGTGGCAGGTTTGCCATTGCCAGCCGAGTTGTCCAAGCCACAAGAACATCTCCCTCACTCAGGAATGGCACATCTTTCTCTCCAGTGGCTGCCGACTGGGCGGCAAGCTCCGCCAGAGCCTGTTCCTTTAACTTTGCGAGGTAGGATGCCGGCACGCAGACCATCCGATGCTGTTTGCTACGGATTGCTAGGTTATAGGCATTTGCAAACGCCCAAGAGACGAGACCGAGCATAGAAACACGCTGACTAGAAAGAGCATGGGCTTCAGACGTACTTTTTCCCAATTCCTCCAACACATAGTCGTCGGCAGCCAGCGGGTCGGGTATCTCGTCTTCCTTGCCTTGGAGCATAAATGTCCAAGCATCTAGGAGGGCTTTTTTGGCCATTGCATCACAGCAAAGGTGTATCCAGTGCAAGACGACGATTGTCGAATTCTTAAAGGACACAACCCGCAACCCGAGTTCAGACCGATCAGTAGTAAGGTAGTCATCCAGCTTTGTTGGGATTTCTGGTCCATGGATGAATTCTGAAAGTTGATCGGGGTCCCCCACAATTGCTGGCCGACCATCACGAGGCGGCCGAGGGATATGCAATGCAGCAGGATGGTCTTCCACCGCCAGGTCACATAAGTCCACATGGTCGAATTCGATTGCTGGACGGTCTGGGGAGAAGGCGGCCGGGATATGATGCTCCAACTGGCCACAGTCCTAAATAGAGTATATATTAGCAATGAACCTGGGGATATTATTGTATTGAATATGGGACACATACACTCCTTCTCAGCCTGGCTCCCAGCTTATTCCAACCAGGGCGGCTCACTACGCGCTCCAGGGAATCGCGAAGCCTTTGCACATCCAGAACATCATCAAACACGAATAATGTGTACAGCACAAACGACCTAAAGATGATTGTGTCATCAAAAAAGCCCACCGGGACAACCTGGTCAGTCGCCACACGCTGCGATAGCTTGGATTGGCCGCGCAGAAAGCCGAACATGCTGATACTCGTTCAGTGTTGCAGTGTCACAATTGTTTCTCTTTACCAAGACAGCAGGCGGTGATAAATGGAAAGGTAAGAAGACCAGGCAGCGGCTGTGGTGCACTAGACAGGATAGTATATACTATAATTTATATTAATCAAAGTAAGAAAGACTTACCTACGTGATATTTGTATTAAATAGAGATCGCACATAATACTAGTAAAGTAATGGAATTTATAGGGGCGGGTCCGGTGTTTGGCTATGGGGTTAGACTTGGAAATGGTGAAAGAGTAATGGGAGGGCTGGAGGTGTCCGGTGTAACGGCCTGGTAAATTCCTAACCATGTAATTCAATTAGATTAACTAGTTTATTGGAAGAGAGGTTAGCCGCGTTAGGTCCAATAAGCAATACAATATATTACAGTATAAGTGTTATGTCTAGTCAAGGTCAATCGTGGACTAAGGTGACTAAGGTGACTAAGATGCTGTGCCTATCGGTATCCTAGATTACTTGTTAGGATGGATGAAGAATAGCCGTGCGACGAAAGGTTTACGATGATATTTCACCGTGAAAATGTCATACCTAGAATTCTAGGTAATTTGCCATACTTCTACAAGGCAATGTGGACCATTCTTTACAGATCCGTTGCCATCAAAGAGAATTTTCAGCTCCAAACTACCAACTACATTGAAGCATTATACACCGGACGCGTATGCAAAGAATACAAACATGCTTGCGTGTCCGATGAGGTATTGGCGCATCTTGGGAGTCACCATGCTAGCATTGTATTACAGGAACGGCGCATAGTCGCCGTAGACGCCCAGAAACTTTCTGATATCATACGAAACCCGGCCTATGTACATGACTCGCAAAATGCGTGCGTTGGGTCCAATTGGACTAATTGGCTGTATTGATGACTCTGACTAACTAAGCTAAAACCCTGGGTCCGGCTCAAGAAAGGGGACCATCTTTGGTGCCTTACATTTAATGTGTGGAACGGGATTCGGTCTGCCTTTGAGTCCTACACTCCACCTTCCAATACTTTGCTTGCTATTCCGTGGCGCTCCACCAGTGAGCCTTGAAATACCATATTAACTCAATGGATTCGGATTCTCCCGCGGGTCTTGGTACCTATGTCACACCAGTGAAATGCGTTCTCCAGACATAAAAGTCCACTAATAGGTTTGCCAAATGGTCCACGCAGAAATCGATCGCCCATTGGGTGAAAGCGATTGGTCCTAACAGGGGTATCGAGGCCTACGAAGAAGTCCGAATCCATTGAGTTAATACGGTAGTACCAAATACGGCTATAACACTCCACTTTGATACTTGTATGAACTTGGGAAATGAGAGACTTAGGTGCATAAAGCATTCTATTATATATATTACTTTTAGCAAGATTAGTATTATTATATTTATAAGCTAGTTTAATAATATAACCTAGTAGCTAGGCTACTTAGGTGCCTTGCTAGCTAATACCCTTAAATAGCTATATAGAATAGGATAATAATCTTATTAGACTCTATAGCTACTATAGCCCTAGTTTAATCTAGCTATTATTACTTTTTTTGTTTAGTAATTGCTATTATAGTTTAGTTCTAAGCCTAAGTATAATAGTCTTTTGTAAATAAGGGAATTTATTAGTAAAATAAATCTACCATAGGCTTACCTAGGCAATAGACCTAGGGATATATAAACAAGGGAATAAATAGTATAAAAGATAAAGATTTCATAATTTAAAATAAAATAAATATAATTATATTTTAGTTATATATTTTCACATCACCTCTGCCACAGCTAATAACTAACTATTTATATTTAGTTAAAATACAAGCAGGAGGCTCGACCAGGCAATTCTAGGAGCAGATACAATTAGTATTTAAATAACTATAGTATTAGTCTCTTTTTGCCCTAACTAATAGAACAATTAACTTTATTTAATATTATAACCTTAATACCCTTTTAATATTGGAGATAGTAAACTTTATTAGACCTAACCTAATATTTAAAATAGCTTTCCGCGCCAAGACCAATATATTCTAGCCTACTTCTAATATTATTAAAAATAGCTAAATCTAAACTATATTTTAAATACTATATTCTTTATAATCTATTGTACCCTTCTACCTTAAAATATACTAATAGTAAACTTTGCATTAAATGCCTGCCTAATCTTATTAAGACCTTTAAATTAAAGCTTAGAAAGGAAGAGCTCCTTAGGCTATTTAGAATCTTTATTACTAACCTTAAATTATTCCAAAAGATATAATTTATTAAATTTAAGTTCTATATACTTAAAAAGAATAATCTTAATACTAATAATAAAAGGTTTATCTAAAAAGAGCATAAAAAATTTAATATTATTATAAAGAAATTAAATAAAATAGTATTTAAGAAGATAATTAAAGCAGAGGAAGCTTTTCTTAGAGAAATTAATAGTAATAAATATAATAAGTGGCTGGAAAGGATAATGGGTATTATAACCTATATTAAAAACCGCGATAAAAATAGGTCCAAGAGTAAGTATAAAGGTCGCTGAAAAGTCATAGAAAATTGGTGGTCTAGGCTAGATTTTAAATATCTAGGAAATCAAAAGTGCGTTTGTTCATAATTATTAATAACTAACTATATATATTACTTTTAGCACTAGCCCTATAAAATCTTAAATTTTGATATAATATCTATTTAGGCTGTACCTGAGATCTACTGTTCCCCCGGAGGGTACAAATCACCTTTATACCTTGATACCTTGATATTACCGCTTGAAATTGGTATGTCCACGGAATCCTCGTAATAAAATCCAAGGTAAATGTATAGACTTGTATAAATCATCATACTGACTAGAAAACTCTCACCCAGTTGTCAAGATCTCTTTATCTTCCATACACCAGATCGTATCATCCAGCGGCACGCCCAATGTCCTGGACCCAGAACCATAATGGAAACGCTCTTCATCATCCATCTCCCAAATATCTGGCATCTCCAAAAGTTTCCAACGACACCACTTATTGTTTGACACAGCAATACGAATAATATCTCTATGAAAACGCATTTTACTCACTTTTTCATTCTGAAGAATGTTTGGAATGAATAATTGGAAAGCAAATCGCGCCTTTCTTTGTGGCCATACTTCTTGACAATCGAAACCGGCCGGCCAGACCTTATCAATGCCGAATCCAGGATTAAGGTTAAGAACAGTCAGGTATAATGCTTCTTTACCCGTATTGGTAAATGAGAATTTCTTTTTTGGGGTCTTAGTTGAATCATTAATCGAGGTAATATCCCATGAAAATGATAGGGTATTATAGTTGTTCTTTGGAATGTCGAATAGTATCTGACTAAATCGGACAAGGCGCCCAATAATCATTGCAGATTCAATTGCGAGGGTTGAGGTATCTTCACTCTGCAATTCTATGCCCCTTAAAGACTCTTCGTAACCAATCAGCTCAGGAGGCCCGGAAATATCAGCTCCATTCTTTCCTCGTGGCGATATAGCAAAGGATGTCCCACATAATGCCCTGGTATCTTTGGACTCTATAATCTCTATAGGACCTGATAGTAACCCTTGCAGTTTGTTTTGCAAAGTCTTGTGAAATATGGCCCCAAAGGAATAATGCATTAATACGCGACAGGCTTCAGCCCCCAAACCCCATCTCGATGGGACAACATCCCATATTGATTTGGATGATTCTACATCGAATCCAGGCGGAATAATGGCTCGGCATTTCCAATCCTTGACATCGGTGACCCTAAATACTGTATTGCCAAAAAAGGGGCGAGGTTTGAATTCGGTTCCAGGGTTCACGCCGTGGGCTGCTCCAATCTCAATAATAACTTCGTTTTCGGTTTCAACCCTTGCAATTACTGGATGTATAATGAGAGGTTGGTAATTGTCCAAAAACACAAAACTGCCGTCTCCAAACACTTGGGGGTTTTGTTGATGGTTTTCCATCTCAAGAACTTTGGATACTTGTCTATGTAGATCGCGATATGTTGGTGGTGCGTTCTCTGAGCCAGATTGGCTTAATAACTTGAGAAGCTCGAGTGTAAATACACCTCGACATTTATCGCCATCCCTTTTCCCCGCGGCTATTTGGTCAGAATTGCATGCCGTCATAAACGTGATTCGATCTGCATTACTGATCGAAGACTTTGATAGTTGCGCGTACCTATCGTCTTTATCTATAGATTTCGATGGAAATGACTCATTATTGGGTTTATAATCATCATGCTGGCCAGGTCTAATATAAATTAAACCGCTATCCTGCCACATACCACTGGAATAAGCACAGTCAAGGATAACAATCACCTGGACTTGCTTGTCATTCAGGCGCATCAACCACTGGTTGAGCTGCCAGCTTCGTATCGCGGTCTCGTCGCGATAAAAGTCCATAGGAAGAATAGAGGTATCGTGCCGGCGGTTGATTGGGGGCGGTGCAGACGACTTCAAAAGTGCACCCTGACCAGAGTAATAGAAAAAGAAGATGTCCCCAGGATTGCATCTTCTGTGTATCTTACTGAACTGTTTTTGGATATTTTCAAAAGTAGGCCATGAATCATGATGCTCTGTGGGTAAATTGGGATCCCCCACGCCAGTTGCAGCCGGGGGGGAAGAAGTCAAAGCCGTAATATCGTCCACTTTGAATCTCTCTTGGAGGATGTCTTTAAATGCATTGGCATCATTCACACAGCCTCGCATATCCGATAGAATGTGATCATTCTTCTCGTTTTCTTCATAAAAATCGATGCCCACCAATAGAGCAAATCGCTGCGATGGTTGTACTGCGTTTGAATATAAGCCCCAATCAACATGCTCCATTAGTTCAGGCCATCCGTCTTGTGGTATTAGATTTAAGCCATTTTCAGATTTTGGTATTTCTTCGAATGCTTCCATATATGCTGCCTGTGATTCGTCTCCCTCATGTGAACCGAATTCATCTTCCAGGGTGCTCCGCTCTCCAGAAGCTTGATCGCCACGGGGTTCTTGCCAGCTAGAATAGTCATGTATTTCTCCAACTGCGAGCTTTTCTACCGAAAGTCGAGGCGTAAGCAAAGCTAGAAACTGTAGATGTTCGGCGATGTGATTAATCATGAGATTTAACTTAGAGTTTTTCATCATTCCAGTTTTTGTCTCTGAGCTAACGTCACCCCGGGATGTTTGATTCTCGGATTCTTTTTTCTCCTTCTCCGGAATATCAAACCGTAAGGATTTGGTTGTCTTATTGATGTTCTTTGCAGTGCTTTTAGTCTCCGAAGGTAATGTCAACGATTCTCCTAGGGCCTGTGGTACAGACGACACAGCAATGACAGGAACACTTGACTGTTTCTGTTTAGGTTCCTCGACAGGCATACAGCAGAGAGGACATACATCTTCCATCCGACTGGAGTGAGGTACGTCTCTAGAGTCATGCTGGAGAAACTGATTTCCATTGCCCCCAGTATCGCTTGGGCCTGGTTGCCAGAACACACCGTGATCCTCCAAAGTGTGTGCTCTCCAGTCAGATCGGCTGGCAAAGGATGGATATTGCATACAAGAACTCGATAGGCATACAAAAGGTAATAAGTCTTCGTTAACATGGCATCTGTACCATGATCCTTAGTATTAATTATAAAATTCTTGAGAGACGACTCACCTCCACCAAGCATTGTCGACGAAATCTTCCCGAAGAAACGTCTTTCGACAGTAAGGACAGGGCTTCGAAACCTCGTCGTTTTCAAATCGAGGAGGGCTGGGGAATATAGCATTGTTCGCCAGAACGGTAGAGGCTCCAGCTCGTCTTGGGGACGGCGCTTCGACTCGTGATGTTGGTAAGGTGAGCCTAGAACCTGGATCTGATACCACAGTCTCAGATAAAAGTGAACCAGTGACCAGGAATGTTTTTTCTTTAGGTTTTGCTGTAAACTCATCCAGACTTGCCACTGGTGATTGTGAAGATGATCCTTTGTCGAGCATAGGAGGCGGTTCTTGTCGAATTTGTACGGAGTGATCCTGGGGCTTTTTATATTGGCGACGGTCCGCGCGCAGCTTCCGGTCATGGGACTGCCAATAAAGGAGCTTTGTATGTCTTTGAGTCATCGATTTGCTCAAATTTCTACGAAGGTATTCACTGGCTTCAGGATATAGCTTGTTGATCGATAATATTGCCTTGGTCTCAAAAGAGGCGACTTCTGTGGGTTTTCTTGATGAAAATGATTTCACTCGTGCATCAAGAGAAGAATTAGATGACTGTCTTATCTGGATAGCGAGTCGGTCAAGTTCATTTATTGACTTTTGGATACCGTCAATTTGAACTTTTAGTTTGTCTAGCTCACCATCTGAGCCCTCATCTGAGGACTCATCTGAACTTGGTTCACTAGGTTGGGCCGTTACTAGGATTGAGTCAGTTTTGCCATCCTATATTTATATCCTAATAGATTCGTACCCTGAGATAGGTTCATGTTGAGCATTTCCAACACCAAAAGAATCAGGTCACGGTACTTTGGATGGCGCTTTAGGCGTTGGTCAAGACTTGTAGTGGTGCTGGCGAAGACACCAAGATAAGCGGCCCAATCGAGAAATCTTTTCTCGAGTTTTCGTAAAACTGCCCCAAACGTATTTTCTCCATTTGAAGCTAACCACTGGAGGCTCCTTCTGAAGTTGGATCGGCAATCAACAACCGTGGTGTATATGAGTTCCTCAACCTCCCCGGTCGGAGCAAGATCCTCATTCCCCAGAGCCTCTTGATCTCTTAGGGCCGCCATGATTGATTATTTAAGGAAATAAATAGTTCAAGGGTTTTCATTAACAAAAGGCATGATGTGTCTAGTTGGTCGAAGACCGGTTACTTTCGTCAGTTTGCGGCTTATTTGGCGCCAATGTCCAACAACTGGTGCGGGGTAGATGTAAGATGATTCCACAAATGCGTCATCCAGGCCAATAGTTGTCTTGACAGGTTGATGAAAGATATGTACCTTAGAAATTACGATCGCTCAGGGCTCGACGGTGCGTTGTGTCCCAGTACGAAAAATCTGAGAAGTTCGGACTGTGACTTCTTTGATTGAAGTGCCAATAATTTATTACCCAAAGACTTATTGATCTATGTTTATATGTTTGCTGGAGGCGAATAGGTACTTTGGTGCTAATTTTCAATCTTGGCCCCCAATCGTGGCCTTGAAAGAGCCTCTCGGCGGCAAAAAAAAAGGACTCTCTAGTCAAGCCAGCGATTCTTCACAATCTTACTATCTTCCCTCTGGTCGCTAAACAGTTTCAGATCAGCACTTTCTCTTGTTTTGACGACGTTGTATTTATTTTATGGATCCCTGTAGAGCAGTTGCAAGCTTGATCAGTTCCGTTCCACCACCCGACCGCAGCCTGATGGAACTTCGTCTCCAGGACCACTCGCTCGTCCAAACCATCACACACAGTTTGATGATAATTGCCTGCTCTAGACGCCCTATAAGATCATAAAAACTTTGCTTTACAGTCATATCTCAGCCCGCTAGGAAATAGTGGCCCCGAGAGGTTATGCAAGGTGAAACGTGGCGAGTTACGACAACGACGAACCCCGCCGCGATGAGTGCAGCCATGCCACCAGAAGTCCCGCGCCAGAATGAGACGATAAACCATACCACCGAGTGGAGATTGATAAATGGCCTACGTCAAAGCAGTCATCACTTCAGCCGGTCTGGATGGGGTGCAGTCAGTGGTGGCAGCACGCGAACGCAAGAACTTCGGAACGCCATTCATTACCTTGACATACAGATTCGGAGGACTTTCACAATTCTAGATCTTAACTTGTTACTTCATCTGCAGTATGAGATTTGCGATGATGGGTCTGATACAAGCTTGGAATCCGAAATCGATTCGGACATATCCTCGGCCAGCTCTCATTCAGAGAGCGACGACTCATGTTCGGATTTGAGTGACAAGTCTTATAAGAGGACTCCAGCCGACCACTTGACAGATTCACAAGAGATCTCATCACCTCGGTCATTTGAAGAGGTATTGCGTCTGCTACAGCAGTTGTGTTCCCTTCTGGAAGCGCGGGTAAACCGGATTGTGATCCCCTCCAAGCCAGAATATCATAACCAGGTTATAGACTACCCATGGCTTACACGACTGGTTGAACATATTCATGGTTTACCACTTTCATTCACTGGTCTTCATTTTATACCAACTGTCGGATCTAAGACGGATCAGTTTCTTTTTAATATTTCAGAAGACCCAGCAACTGCAGATGCCTTTGTCACTCTCAATGACCCAAGACAGCGGCGACCTCCTAAAGAAACCCGGAAGAGAATGCTTTTAGATGCTAAAAACCTTGTTGAATACTTCTTTTCCTTCAATGAATTCGTTGATAAACTACAGTTCTCTGCGGCCTCGCTGGACAGCCTTTCAATGGACCCAGGAGAAAGCTCGGCCTCTAATGAGTCTTTTCCGTCATTTAGCCTACTCCAGAAGTTTCGTCAACAAGTATCAACTGCTTACAGTGTGGTATTGTCCCATGTTGGTGATTGCACTGAAAGCAAGGCCATGAGCCACCAAATTCTACTCCAACTACCAGGATGGCGGGAGATTATAGACCAGGAATCTCCACATGCGATAGAGAGTCTTCCCGTTAAACTATTCTTCACCGTATGTGCACGAAGTGATTGGCAATTTGCAAAAATGAATATTTCAATGTAAGTGATTACTTATTCGATGTCCTTAGTTTGATATAGGAATTTACATTGCCAATACCAGACCAGAAAATACTAGAACTCGCAAACAACAAAACCTTTGTAAGGCGCTGAGTAATTCTCATAATAATGATTGTGATCTAGAGTTCTATGTTACAGAAGATTGTAAAAGGCCTGGTCGCGAAAGAATACCAATACACGTCTCTATTGGACTGCCAGACAGTAAGCGGCTGTATGGGGAGAGCTATCCCGATAGTAAGCATAGTCTCTGGACTCTGATAAAACAAGGCCATTTCGCAAGGGAACAAACACTAGATCTGTTGATCAATACCGATTGTAAAGGTACTATTTTCGGGATCAATGACCGAAAAGCCTTGGCGGTAAAACTCATTCTTGGCTTGATGCTTTCAATGGACTCCGATTACGTCTTTGAGTCTTGGAATCCAAGAAATGTACACTTCTTGGAGCCGTTAGATGTCCAACGCACACCATTCGTATCTATACCTGTCAGAGAGTATGGCGCGAACAATCATAAACGACTTCTAATTGCCAGACTGTATACCCGGGCTAACATTGATGAAGAGGAAGACGATCTAAAGCCTGTCCCACAACTGATGCTTTTGGCCAAGGCTTTGTTGCAAATCGCGCGCGGAGATCGCCTTGATAATGTCAAAACACATCGGGAATCTGAACAGGCATTTTTGCATGCATGGAAGAGACTAAGACGGACAATCGACAATTATACCCAAAGTCTGACCAGTGGACGAAACGTTGACCTAGAGATATTGCCATTCTTAGAAGCTGCTCTAGGTTGCTTAGACTTTCATATAAAGTACCAGATCTGCCTGCGGGAGGGGAAAGGGAAGAGGGGTATTGATATTGCGTGGAAACTGATCTTTGACACTGTTCTTATCAAAATTGACCGGGGTCTAGACTTAGGTGGGTCGATTGCGTCCAGCGATGGTGTTCTCGCCAAGCCAGACATTCCTCTTGATGTGTGTCCCTCGGCCGAACCAAAAACATCTGCGACTTTTATCAACTCCACTCAAATCTCTCCGTATGATGAGATCATAAACAGAGAGGAACCTCGTCAAGACTATTCGATTCAATTTCTTAGTGCTGCGATCATGCAGCCGGATCAACCTGGTGTTGTACTATTCGATACAAAACAGACAGGGAAAGCCTCAACGTAGGTCTTGGCGGAAAGCTCAAAATTATCTAGAGCCACTAGGTATTTGCTAACCTTTTCTAAACGCCCAGGGCCGACGAGTTCTACGAATGTTTAAAGATATTCCATAAGTCATACGCAGGCGCAACTAGCAAACGCGTCATGAAAAATGGACTGGAAGAACCACGGCGAATTCGTATAGCAGTTCTCGACACTGGAATTGACTTCAATCACCCAGGTATAATGGATGCCGTGGAAGAGGGACGCATGAACAAGAAATGGTGCCACAGCTGGGTTGGAGCCAATGCAATCGACGACGACGACGAGTTACATGGAACAAACTGTGCATACCTCATACATAAAGTGGCCCCCGAAGCGGATATTTATGTTGAGAAAGTTTTCAACCAAAACGCTTTCACGTTTTACGAAGCTGAAAATATAGCCAAAGTAAGTCACTTTACGCTCAACTGAAGACAACAGGATGCTGGGAGAGCAATCAAGCATTGAACCAATGAACAATCATTTATCGAGCAAATGCCAACATGTTAAATAATAGGCTATAGAACATGCAGCGAATATCTGGGATGTGGATATCATATCTATGTCGTTCGGGCTAAGGCGTCCAGCAGCCCGGAAGGACGGAGACAAGAACCAGGAGCGTCTGGCTTTGGAGAGATACAGAAAGATCGTCGACGAAATCGAAAATGCGATCCGAATGGCCTCAAATAAGTCTCGAATCTTCTTTGCGGCTGCTTCTAATAGCGGCAAGAATGAGCCGCGTGCATTTCCAGCAAGCTATCGTCCAAGGGTAATCTGCGTTCATGCCTCGGAAGGGAACGGTGAGGACGGAGGCATCAACCCTGAAATGGACGCTGGGTTTAATTTTATGACACTCGGAATGGGTTTGGAATTGGCAGAAAGGGAACATATCATTAAAGGCGGGAGATATGTCCCAAAATACAAGAAAGTAATCAAGTCCGGTACATCGTTTGCTACACCAATCGCCGCCGGTATCGCAGCTACGGTACTCGACCTCGCTGAACGGGTAGACGCAATCAATAGTCGAACAAAGGAGAAGCTTGGAAGGCCTGAAGAGATGGTAAAGGTCCTCCGTCTCATGTCCACACCTCGTAATGATGTCTATGGCCGGCTGTACTACATGGCACCGTGGCATCATTGGGAGAATGGCTGGGAGATGGATAACGCAAAACAGCGGTGGGTCTGGGATACAATCAACCAGTTGTTCTAGGTTAGAAAATTCAACAATCCATGTCTAAAATCAATGTCACTGTTTAAGCTACAAATTCGTGCCATAATACTTATAATAACTACAACTAAGCTGTTCATAGATTCCAAGGCAGAAGCCAAGTGACGGAATGTTCTTCCGTCTCACTCTCATCCTCAACAGTTTGTCTAGTCACGCTGTCGACTTCGTCATCGACAAAGTTGAGCCCATACTGAGCTTCTTCTTCCGGCGTCTCCGACTTGCCGAGTGTTGTCCCAACAATGTCTTCAGCACTATTTCTCACGCCATCCTTATCCCACCAGATCTTTCTGACTCGTATCCCGAGGATAAATGGAGTTGAGCCGTTGAAAGCGGAAGAGAGACTCTCCTCGCTCTCGTACGCCCCCTTTACCTCAACTGTAGTACTTGAATTTGGGTCAGTCCCAGCGACTTGGCCGCCGACTTTGTTCTTCTTCGACTGGACTTTAGAGAGCTTAGCTCCTTCAGTCCACATTAGCCCCGTGATGATATACACGGGTTTTTTGCGGTTCGTGCTATTGATATAGAAGGCCACGCCATCGATTTCAAGGGCTTTCTTCATATATTCAGATGTCGGATTAAAGTAACGAACAAACAGCTTCTCGACGGTCAGAGTCTCGTCATTCTGGCGATTTCGCAAGAAGGAGAATGAAGCACCCAGTCCCTCGCTGTCAAAGATCTTTGCCCAAATGCTACCCTCGGAGCCTCGCAGCTCTTTCAGGCTACGACTGAAGCCATATTTCTCAGAAGGTTTGTCACGAGGCCTCAGATGCGTGTCTGGGACTGGAATTGTGTCCCCAATGTCTAGAGGGGAAAAGATACTGTCCAAATCGAGTCCTCGTAGGACAGATCCCAGCTCCAAGTGCCCATTGGGCGGGGGGGCGATGCTAAAGTCGGGGCATAGATGAAAAGAAGGTCGGGGACTAAACGACGTGGCCATTTTGCCTGAGTGTTATTAATGATGGTTGGGCGATGGAGGAAATGAGATAGATTAGATGAATAACATGGAGCCTTTAAGAGAGGATTTCAATTTTGGCTTACACATTCAAAAACTTGGCATCGGAAATTCTTTTCTGAGATGGGCAATGTCTACCTTCCTTAATCATATGCTAGTTTCATAAGAACATATGACTTTGATTATGAATATATTACAAAGGAGCGCATTGCAGACAGGACCAATAAAACAAGCCGTAGTCAGACCATCACAATGCATAAGTGCCTGGCTCACCTTGCAGGGTGAGAGCTGGTGGGTGTGGACCTCAGCTCGCCCAAGTCGCGCCATTGGCTGGAGCGTAGGAGTAGAGCGCATTTCCCTCCAAGTCCCAGTAGCTTTGGGTCACTGTTAGCAAGTCGTGACAAAGCCTGAATGAGGGCATCCATGATATCAATATTAGCCCGCTAACAAATACTGTCAATTATACCGCTTGGAACATACATAAGCGCTTTGGTCGCTGCGAATCATTTGATGCAATTGCGAATCTTGGGGTATCTGATCGAGATATGTTCACCTCTTCTGCTACCCTCCCCAGCTCATTGCACCTAACCTAGACTTCCTGCTTCTGCCCTAGATTACGCCGATAAGGCCTAGTAGATCAAGCCTTGGCAAAAGAACGAGCGGGGGGGACGGATTTTGATTGGGCGGGAGATTAATCGGACAATTTACTCCTTGGGCTATTCCAACTGGGGAATCATTCGGCGCACTTCCAGTGCGACATTTGAACACCTGAGCTCACACAGTCACCGCCTTCCGAAAATAAAAGCGACCTGATCAGTTCTATATCGGTAACAACATGATGAAGACTTTTTTCTATTGCTGTACAACAATTATAAATAGCAAAATTGTCCAAAACAGGGTCTGGTAGCCTTTGGTAGGTCAAAATTTGATGAAATTGCTATTATTTCTTATCTGACAACGTGGAACGTTAGTCTCAGATCACTCCCTATTCCTGCATTGACTCTAATTGCAGTAAAACTACCATTGTCTGTTAATTTGGAGCATATCAGGCCGAGGCCATTTGTTTACATCGTGCCTTGGACCATCTTGACCTCTCTAATGAAACCTCAAGATCACACCATAAGCAATGGCCACGAACTCCGGGAAGAGATTTGTGGCTACGCCAACGATAAAAAAACACAGTCAAATATCATTGCGTCCCCGGAATCTTCTGAAGACGATATCGACCACACTGCCACTTTAGAAAAATGGAATAGTCCCCGTATCAATGCCTATCGGTATTGCTCCGCCAACCTAGCGCTTTTTATTCAGGGCATGCATGATGCATGTATAGGTGTAAGCTATGATGCGAGTGTTGATTGTATCTAGACATTGACAGTTCACAGGCTCTTGTTCCATATGTCGGTATTCACACCTTGCGACACTGTCGACGTGACTGACAAGCATATGATTAGATGGAAACTTATTACGACATCAATTATACCACCGTATCCACTGTATTCGTCGTTCCCTTCGCTGGCTGCTTGATTGCAGCCATGTCCAATAGTCGTATTCACTATTCAATGGGCCAACGTGGCATAGCGTTTCTGGGGCCAGTTTGTCGATTGATTGGCTACATTTCGTTGGTCTTCCATCCTCCGTTCCCAGTCATCCCCTGCGCCATGTTAATTACCACCTTTGGGAATACTCTTGAAGACAGTGCTTACAATGCCTGGATTGGAAATATGCAACATGCCAACGAGCTTCTGGGTATTCTGCAAGCAATATATGCTATCGGTGCTACCATTAGCCCTCTCATCGCTTCGGCGATGATCACAAAAGCAAATCTTGAGTGGTATTTCTTCTTCTACATTATGATTGGGCTCTCATTTGCGGAATTCGTGATCGGCCTGATTGCATTCTGGAATGCCAATGGCGAGGCATATCGTGCGCGGCTCAACGGTCCGGGTACTAGAAAAGAGCGTGTAACGACACGGGCTGTTCTAAAAGGCCCCATTACCTGGCTGCTGGCCATTTTTCTACTGGGCTATACTGGCGTGGAAGTTAGCTTGGGAGGTTGGATCGTGACTTTCATGATCAGAGTGCGCAATGCGGAAAAATTCCTCGCGGGGCTGACAGTAACGCTCTTTTGGCTGGGTATAGGCCTCGGCCGTATAGTTCTGGGATTTGTCACTGGCCGCTTAGGCGAGAAGCTTGCTATTGTGATATACTTGGCCTGCGCTGTGATCTCGGATATCCTCTATTGGCAAGTTCCAAATTTCGCCGCAGCTGTTGTCTTTGTCATACTGCTCGGGTTCTTCCTCGGACCTCTGTTCCCTGGGGTCATTGTTGTTGCAACTAAACTACTACCCGTGGAACAACATGTTAGCGCGATTGGGTTTGCAGCCGCATTTGGAGGTGGTGGTGCAGCAGTGCTCCCATTTATTGTCGGTGTCATTGCAGAAAATAAAGGCGTTGGAGTTTTGCACCCTTTTAGCTTGGCCTTTTTTGTTTTTATTGCCATGATCTGGGTTCTGTTACCTGGAGGTTTTAAGAAGGGAGGCCTAGAAGAGGCCCGGAAGCGGAAGGAAAAACCGGGCGTAAACATAAATATCCGATCCTGGATGTCTAGGAAGGGTTCAGAAACGAAACATGAGCCAAATGAGGCAAGGCAGTAGAGGGGAGAGGATACGGGTGGATTGCCTACAATTAGCAATTGCAGATTAAGGGCAAATTAGGAATGTAGATGGCTATAAAACTTGTTGGAACGTTATTTGCCCTGTCAAATAGCGTGTGTTTTCGCATTTCGGCTATTAGCAATAAGGCTGCTAAATAGCCTTGCCCGGACCCGGAAGAGGTATTATTCCGGATTACATAATATAATCCAAATATCAACTTCGGGCCTCATAGCCTTAGCTAGCTAGAAGAGATAGAGATAAATATAATAAGAATCCCCTTAGTAATTATTAGACCTATAACTATGAAAATATTATAATAATCCCTGGAATAAACTTATATTAATTAGTCTAGAAATAGTTTATATTATTTCTTAGATTAGTAAGGTATTAAATAAAGAGGTATAGCTTTAAGTAATTAATTAGGAAATTATTAGTAAAAATATTTATATATTAATTAGAATAATATTATAATTATTATTATTAGTATATAAGAGATTAGTATAATAATTATTAATAAAGTTTCTTATATTTATTATATAAAAAATCCTTTTTTTTTATTTTATTTAAATAAAATAATCTTATTACTTAGATAAAAAAAGAGCTAAAAATACAAAGAAATCTTAAGCTAATTATAAATAAGATTTTTCTTTGAAAAATATAATTATATTATAAGAAGAGATTATCTAAAGATATTAAGAGAAAAAAGAAAGATACTAAGAATCTATTCTAATCCTAGATTATCTTAAATCTTTAATTACCCTAGAAACTTAGGGTTTATATTATAATCTTAATAATAAGATAAGTATATTTAAAGATATTTAAATAGTAATTTAATATTTTATTATTATATATAATAAAGTAGAATTTATAGGAAAAAAGCTATTTAAGATATACTAAGTATATTTTAAAGGAAAAGATAAAGTATATTAGAAAAAGGTAGGAGGTATCTAATATATTAAAATATAGGATTATTTTCTTTTTAAAGGAATTTTCTTTAAGAAGGATAAAGTATTTATTTTATTTAAATTTATATAAGCTCTTTAGCTTAAAGAATTTTATAAATAAACTATTAAGAAGATTAAAAATATAAAATAGAAGGTTAGAATATTTTTAATTTTATATAAAAATAAAAAGTTCCTTAAGAATATTATCTTAATAGAGGTATTTTAAATATTCTTCCTAAAGAAGAATAAAGAGGAGAAGATATATTAAATTTCCTTATTTTTACTAATTCTTCTAACTCCCCTAGCTCCCCTAAAAGAAAGGGAAGAATTCTATAATAAAGACCCTTACTACTAGGAAAAGATATTAAATAATATACTTAATATAAAAAAGCTTATTAACCTTAAGAAGCTTTATATAAAGAAAAAAAATATAGAGAAAAAGAATATAATATTTTTAAAAGTAAAGCCTATATTTTTTATATAATATATAAATAGGCTAGTATTCCTTAAGTATAGTTTATAAAAGTATTCTTTATTATACTTAAAGAAAAGGCTATTACCTATTACTATAATAATATATATAATCTTTATAAAATCCTATTCTTCTATTAAATAGGAAGAATAATATAGGAGAAATATAAGGATAAGATAGTATATTAGAATTACCTTAGGAGGTAATAAGAAGCCTTATTTATTAAGATACTTTAAAATAATAGGGAGTTATTATAAAAAAAGGTCTTAGAAAAGCTTTTCCTAGAATTAGAAAACCTTTAAAAGGTAGTCTTTATATTTAACTAAAGTAAAGATATACTATAAATATAAGTTATTAGTATTTATAATAATATTAAAGATTTTTCTTATTGCCTTTAAAAACCCTTAAATATTTATAAAGGTGTATATTATTAGCTTTAAGCTATGCTAGGGAATATATTTATATTAAAGGTAATAATAAAAGAAGTTCTCTAAATTGATAATTTAAACTAGTTTTAGATTAATTAAATATACTAAGGAAGGACTAAAAGCTATTATTAGTATTCTTAAGTAAATAAGGGTAATAGAGCTTAAATCTACCTTATATAACTAAGTTAGAAAATATACTATATTTATAAGAAGCTAGGCTATTAGTTAAGAAACTATATTATAAAAGAGAAAGAGAAGTTATATTATAAGTTTAAGAGGAGCTATATTAATAAGGTATTTTTAATATTTCTAGCTTAGTATAAAAAGCCTAATAATAACTTTAATAATAATAAATCCCTTACCTTTAATAAGAAGAAAGACTAAGAAGGAATAGGCAAAGCTTATTATAATAATAGTATATAATATACTTTTTTTATAGGCTTAGTAGAGATTAATATACCCCTTATTTTAAATTAATTTGCTAATTAAGTAGTCTTATACTTTTTTACTAAGAGTAACCCCTTTAAGAAGGAGAAAATAAAACCTTATAAGCTAGTATTATAGTTCTTTCTAAATAACTAATATTTAGTAATAATATTCTAAGGTATTATTCTTAATATAGGTATTATAAGCTTTTTAATTGGTAATTATAAGTAATTTATTATATTATAAAGAAATATTATCCTTTTCCTTAAGCTTAATATAAAGGTAGTAGGAGAAGTAAGAATTATATTTAGAGGAGGAATCCTAATAGAATTACTAGGTATAGCTATTATATTAATATTTTTTAGAATTATAATCTTTTATATTATACCTATAAATATTTTATTCTTTTTATTATTTTATAATATAAACTAACTAGGTATTTATTTTTATAATATTAAGGAATACCTAGAAAGAGGTAATATTTAAATTTTAATAGTATATAAATAGGGATATTCTTAGATACTTTTGAAGATAGAAGAATTGCTTGCTTAGAGTAATCTTACTAAGGTTAAATTATAATAAATTTATTATTATTTTAGTTATCCCTTTATAGAGAGACTTTATAAGCTCTTAAATAGAGTAGGCTACTTAATTAAGTAGGAAGCTATTAAAAAACTTATTAAAGTATATAAAAAATGCCAGCTTTATGTAGGGTAGTCTACTTGCTTTAAGTTTACTATCTAGGATAATTATAACTTTAATTATTATATTATTACTAATATTTTCTACTTAGAAGATAGGCTTATTTTTTATATTATTAATTTAGCTATTATATTTAATATAGCCTATTTCCTTCCTAATAAATCTATAAAGACCCTTTAGAAAAGTCTTAAGTTATATTAGATTAATGTTTACTAAGGACTACCTAATTAGATTATTATAGATACTAGAATAAATTATATATTAAGAGAGTTATACTAAGAGATAGGAATTATAGGTATCTTTATTAATATAGTACCTATTAAAGCTTATAACTTGATTAATAAGGTTAAATAATATTATAAATCCCTTTATAGGGCTTATAAGATAATTTAAGAAGAAGACCCTTCCCTTAGAATTAATAAGGCTCTCTAATTTATAGTTAAGGTAGTTAATAATATAGCTAGATCCAATGGTCTTATCCTAATCCTCCTAGTATTTAGGGTATATCCTTAAATAATATAAAAATTATCTCCTTTACTAGAAATAATAAAGCAAGTAAAGGCTATTTAAAAGGCAATAGTAAAAGTATATTATCTTTATAATAAAAGGAGAGTAAATAAGGCCTTAATTATTTATAATAATCCTAATACTTTAGTAATTATTAATTTTCTACTAAAGTTAATAGTATATATTTAGAGAGAGAAAGAAGGCTAGACTAATCTATATACTTTTATTACTAATAATAGAGAAACCTATATAATTAAAGGTATAAAAGGACCTATGAATTTTCACTTAATAGTAATTAAATTATATTATAAAGATCCTAAGATATAAAGTAACATAAAAGAGAAAAGCAAAAAGCTATCTTTTTATTTTTTTAGTTATAAATTCTAATCTTAGTCCTTAAAAAATAAAGATATAGCTTTACTCTTAATAGAATAAGCTATAAGAATGCCTAAGAAGGAAATTAGTAATACCCCTCTATAGTCTTTAATAGTACAAAAGAAAGGGAGAGGCTACCTAAGAAAGAACCCTATTATAATTAATAAAGTACCTCCTATATAAAAGCAAAGGAGAGAATAACCTTAAAAGAACCTTACTTTACTTTCTATAATATATACTACTAAGTAATTTAAACCTAAAATTAATTATAAAAAGTTATTTTTTTCTACTAAAGAGAAATCCAATCTAGACCTAGTAATTTAAATATATAAGAAAGGTATAATCTTTATATTAGGAAGACTATTTAAGAGATTAACAAAGAAAAAGATTAAAGGTCTAATTAAAAGAAATATATTTAAATTTATCCCTTATAATAAAAAATACTATAAAGAAATTAGAATCTTTAAATTATAAATTATTAATAAAATAAAAGGAAAGATATCTAATAAACCCTATAAGAAGTTAAGATTAGTAATCTAAGGCTATACTAATAAAGGGAAGGAAGTTATTCTTATTTAATTACTAATAATTTAATAATATAGCTAATAGCTAATCCTAATCCTAATCCCTTTACTCCTAAATAGAGGCATTTTCTTATGGTTAAGAGATATTACCTAGGCCTATATATAATTATAGACTAAGCTAAACTAAATTATCCTAGCCTAGCTTCTAGAAAGTATTAGAGATAATTACCCTTAGAATACTATTATAAGAGTTATAATATTACTCTATAGTATCCCTAAAGCTAAAATATACTAATAAGCAATATATAATAAGTACTATAGAGAAAAGCTTAAGATAATTATATTAATTTTTAACCTATACTTATTAATCTTATTAAAAGGAAAAAAAGGTTTTATTATTATTAGAATATAAACTAATAATATAATTAAAGTATTTAATAAGAAGTTCTTATAAAAGGAGAAAAAAGAGCTTTAAAAAATATTATTTAAAGCTAAGCTAAAGAAGAAATTATTAAAGGAGAACCCCCTTACCTTTAATAGAGCTATTATAACCCTTAAGAAAGATAATATTATTATTATTTACTAAAAGGGCTAAGGAAAGAAGATTAAGATAATTAAAGCTAAGGAACCTAAGCTTATAAAGTAATAGTATATTAAATAATAAGTATAAGAAGCCTATATAGCTTTAATTTGCTAATTTAAAGTATATTATAACTTATTAATTATTATATAATACTAGGAGCCTAGTATAGCCTAAGTAAAAGCTCTAAATAAAAGGCTTAAATTATAATAGTCTAGTCCTAGCTCTAATAGAGGAAATAGTAAAGCTTTAATAGCTAGATATTAAAGGGCTAAGGGTAGGCGCTTTATAAGCTAGTTAATAAAGAGATATTATTTATACTATTAGTTTATATTAATAGAATAGATTAAGTATATTAGGTTTATATAAAAGGTAAAAATATAATAAAGGTATATTATATTTAGTAATAAATTAATTAATTAAAGTAAATAATTAAAGGTAATTAAATTATATTAAAAGTTAAATTATATCCTAATAATAATAACTCTTAGAAATCTTAAATATATATTAGTATAAATAAGCCCTTAGAGTATCTAAGGCCCTAGTACTAAGACTATATACTTTAAGCTATACCTTTTAATTAGTTATTATACTAAGTAATAAGCCCTACTAATAAAAACAAAAAGTAGGTCTTTATCTGGACTTCTACTGATATAGTAGTTTAATTCCAAAGTAAGTTAATTCTAGGTTATAATATAATATCTTCCCTTTAAAGGTCTTATCCTTAAGATTATTATAGATTATCCTTTTAGCTTTTTCCTTTCTTCTTTTATAACTTTATTTAATAAGTATATTCCTTATATTTCCTTATTTCTATTAATATTATATCTTATTAAACTTTATTAAAGGAGTCCCTTTAAAAGAGGTATAAGAATTAAGATTTATTATTTTATATAGGTTTATTTAGTATTAAGGGGCCTTCCTATAAATAATATCTATAAATAGATTATAAGTATATTTTTAGGTCTAGTTCTACTTAATATAATAAGTATATCTTAGGTTATATACTTTATAATTAGGTAGGTTTAGATTCTATAATTTGTAAATATAGCTAAGGTCTTTCTTATTTTTATATATACTAATAAATAAAGTATTCTAGGTAATTTAGAAAATAAAGAAATTATATAAATAATAAGATAAAATAAAGGAATAATTAGGATTATTATATATATTTTTTAAAGTATTATAAGAGGCTTTTAAGGTATTATAAAAGGTATTTAAAGATATTTAGATAGTAATATTAGCTATATAATCCTAGGTAATAATAGTATTTACTAAGCTTAAGTAATTAAATAAGATAGAAAAGTATCTAAAGGTAATTAGTCTTTTTATAGTAAAGTTAGTTAAGGCTTAATTATTAGTATTCTTACTGGATTAGGCTAATGCTTATCTTAATAATAATTTAACTATTGCTTTTTGCAAAGGAACTTATCTAATTTCTTTAAGTAGTATATAAGGTTTTATAGTAATTCCTATATTTTCTTAGTATATCCTTTCTATTTTATATAATAATATACTTTTCTATTTATTATACCTTTTTCTAGGATCTTTTTAATAGTATATTCTTCCTATAGTTTAATTACTAGCTTAATATATAATCCTATGTTTACTATAATAGTATTAGCAATAAATTTAAGTAAGGAAATATAAAAGATTAAATAAATCTTAATATCTTTTAGTAGATTAAGTTTATAATTATTTTATAAGATTTTCTTTTTTATAGGATAAGGACTAATATATTTAAAATTAAGTTTTTTATTTTATTATTTTATAGTAATATTTTTTGTAGCTAGGAGGACTATATCCCCCTTCTCAAAGGATAGACCTTCTATTTATTTAGGATTATAATATTTCTTTATTTATATATAAATAAATTTAAGTTCTATCTTTATCTCAGAATATAATTACTATATCTATTTAGATTTAAGTAATACTTTTACTTTAATTAATCCTTCTAGTTTAGTATAGAATATATTAGGGGTAAATCCAAAGTTAGTAAATATAAGTATAGTTTTAATACTTAACTAGTAAGATATATTAAGGGCAAGCTAAGTAATTAATAGTTTTTCTACCTAATCTATTTACTTATAGTTAATATAGTATTATAAATAGTACTTAATCTTCTAATTTTACCTCTTAATTTATTTATTAACCTAGGATTAGAAAGCTATAGTAAGCTTATACTATAGACCTATAAAGGCTATTAGTCCTTACTAAAACTTAGATATAAATAGCTATCTATAGTCTAAGATAATCTTAACTAGCAATCTATATATTATAATTATATATTAAAAGAAAAGGTAAGTAAATTACTCTTTATTTATAGCCTTTTTATAAGGAATATAGTAAGTAAACTTTATAAATTAATTAATAATAATAAAAATAGTATTATAATACTTACTAATAATAGGATCTATTAATAATAATAAATTAATAATAAAGTCTATAGTAATTAATTTCTATAGTTTTAAAGTAATTAGAATAGGCTATAATTTACTATATAGCTTATATTATAATAACTTTATCTATTAGCAAAGTAAATATTACTTAATAATAGCTTCCACCTTTCTCTTTATATAACTAAAGGAAAATATCTATCTAACTTATTCAAGGGTTTTATTTATACCTTTATATCTATTTAAAGGATATTTATAAATTTCTCTAATTAGATTATCCTATAATTTATCCGAAACCTATAGGTATATTATCTATTTATCTTCTAAGAATGCCTTATTATACTCCTTAATCCTATATAAAAGTAGATTGCCCTATTCTACCAAGATAATAAGCTTACTAGCTTAGTTTATAGGCCTATAAGAACTATAGCTATCTATAGTTACTCTAAGGGGCCTATAGTTCTTAGAAGTTAGCCTTTATAGTTTCTAGTATCTAAGGAAGGTATAATTCTCTTATTATTCTTCCCTTTAGATTATAATTATAATCTTTTTACTTTTAATTATTATATTACTAATAGGGGCCTATTTAAGGTTATCCTAAGGTATATATTATAATAACTTTTCTATAGTTACCTTTTTTTTTTTATAATAATTAAAGTATTTACTAATAATATTTACTTAAGTATTCTTAGTACCTTTAATATATATAATATAATAATTAAACTTAGATAAATATTTAGTATATTATAATTATTATCTATTAAGCTTCTAAGTAATTGTAAAATAAGATATATTCTTATAATCTATAAATATTATAATTTTATAATAACTTCTAAGGAGATATTATTAAAACTCCTTAAAAGTATTAATAATTACTAAAAATTCCTTATTATAAATAGGGTAATTAAGTTTAGCTTCTTATAATTTATATAAATAAAATATAATAGAGTATAGTTTCCCTTAATTATCCCTTTATCTAATCTAAGCTTTAATAGTATAATTAGAGGTATTTATTTCTAATTTAATTAGTTAATTAGGGTTAAATATTATAAGTACTAGCTTAGCTATAATAATATCTTTTAACTAATTAAATGCTTTTTATACTTTTAATCCCCAAATAAAAGGTATCCCTTTCTTTATTAAAATAATAAGGGGCCTTACTATCTGCCTAAAGTTTTTAATAAACTTATAATAGTAATTAGCAAATCTAAGGAATAATTATACCTTAGTAAGATTCTTTAGTTTCTTTTAGTTCTTTACTATAGTAATCTTCTTAGGGTCTATTTAGATCTTATTATATAATATAATATATCCTAAGAATTCTACTTCTTTAGTATAAAATATACTCTTCTCTAGTTTAACTAGTAAATTAGTATCTTAAAAAGCTTTTAAAACCTAGTAAATATATTGCTTATAATCTTCTTTATTTTTTAAGAAAATAAGGATATTATCTAGATAGTAGATAATAAAGATATCTAAGTATTCTTATAATATATTATTAATTATCCTCTAAAAGGATATTAATATATTAGTAAGTCTAAAGGGTATTACTAAGTACTTAAATAGCCTAAACTTTATTTAAAAAGTAGTTTTCTATTTATCTCCTTTCCTAATATATATTAGATTATAGGCTCCCTTTAGGTTAAGTACAATAAACCACTTTATTTTATATAGCCTATCCTTTATCTTATTAATAAGGGGTAATAGTATATAATCTTTAATAGTAATATTATTAAGCTATTAATAGTTTATAATAAGGCAAAGTTTTCTATTTTTCTTTAGAATAAATATTATTAGATAATTAGCTTTAGAGTTTAATATTTATATATATCCTTTTTATAGTATATCTTTAATATACTCCTTAAGAGTATTAAATTCTATTTAATTAAGATTATAAATTAGAAAGAAATAAGTATTTACTTCTTTCTTTAATATAATTTTATAATCCTATTAACTAAATTTAGGTATTCTAATCTTAAGTTTATTTATAAATAACTATTTATAAATATAATATTATAATAGTATTTTATTTAGTTAATTATTAATAATATCTTCCTTTATCTTTTAAAGGTCCTAATTAAGCTATTAAAACTATATATAAAAATAAATAATAACTCTTTACTATTTTCTCCTTAGACTAGCCTTATACTTATACTATATTCCCTTTAGTAGTAAGCTATTATTATATATAGCCTCTATATAGTTAGTGCTAAAGATTAGAGATCTCAAATTATTATTATCTATATTACTAGCTATATTATACTCTAGGAGTACTTATACCTAGCTAATATACTAATTAATATATAGATTATACTAGTATAACTATAGGTACCCTAGGACTAGGTTATATATCCTAATATTAATAATATTAAAGGAAATACTATAGTTCTTCTTATTTATAAAAACCTTAAGGTAATTAATCTCTTAGCTAATTACTCTATTCTTATAATTAAATATAATACCTTCTAGGTTTAATATTATATAAGGGTCTATCTTATCCTTCTATAGTAACTAAAATTAATTTATAATTCTTAGGTAAATATAATTTATTTTAACTCTATTATCCACTATAGTATTATACTATTACCCTTTAATATATACTTCTATTTTAAGCTATCTAGGCTTCTTACTATTAATAGTATATAAAGACTTAGTAGGTAGCTTTTTTAATAGCTCCTTTCTATAAGAGGGGCTAAAAGGTAGCCTATTAAAACTATAGCTTTACTATTATAGCCTATAGTTCTAAGAGGCTATCTTAGGTATTATTTCCTTATAATCCTACTATTCCTATTACTCTAATATAAAGGGTATATAGTATTTTTTATAGTAATTAATAATAGATCTTACTTTTTAATTATAATAAGAGTTTTTCTAATTATAGGGATTAATTTCCCCTTAGGTATAGAAGTCCCTTTAGCAATCCTTCTAACTATTTAGATTACTATTTTAGGTTCTTTCTTAGTATATATAAAGTTAATTTATCTTTTACCTTTTAGAATAGGTTTAAATTATTAGTTAATATTAGGCTTAAAATACTTATAAAAGATATATTCTTTTTTACTGTAATTCTAATAAATTATCTAAGAGAGGTCCCTTCCTTATTAAGTATTACTAAGTTCTATAGGTCCTAAAGCTATCCTATGGAAGGTTAGAGAATTCTTTTTTTGCCCTATATTAGCAAATTAGGTAGCCCTCTTCCCTATCTTTTTTTGCTATTGCCTTTAGTATAAGTAGGTATTATATTAGATAGCTAATACTATATACTTATTAAAGTAAGTAAGTAGATTAAGTTTCTTATATATTTTATCCTATATATCCTCTTTTAGGCTATAATAGAACTTATTAATAAGGGCCTTATTATCCTAGTTAACTTTTACTATATAATACCTAAAATTAGATAGATAAGAACTATAAAAGCCTCCTTAAGTTAGATTTTAGAGTTTTTAAATAGCCTCTTATTTCTTATTGATTTTTCTATATAAGCTAATAATTTTCTCTTCAAAATAATTAAAGCTAATAAATATCTTCTGTATCTCTTCCTTCTATTCCTCTAGGGAATAATAAATAAAATTGCTTAAATATAGTTCTATATTATATAATACCTTACCTTCTATATATCCAATTGCATATTAGACCTTAAGGTCTTCTTATACAAAATACTATAGGAAGTAGCAATAATAAGATCTTAATAATATAATCTATTTATATAAAATTATTACTAAACTATTCTATTTAAAGGATTCTAAGGATTTAATTATTTTTCCTAGGTCCTTTTAGTAGATTAATAGTACTAATATAGTACTAGGCGCAATAGATAGTATAATAGATAGTTATATAATAGGTATATTTATTAGGGGTTCTAATCCTACTAAGCTTATAAGCTATAGATTAGTCCTTTAAATATTTATTATATTAAGAGCATTCTATAATACTATCTCTATATATATAAGGTATTTATTACTAAGCTATAAATTATTAGTAAGCTAATATATAATATTATTAAGTTATTTATTTTTATATTATATAGCCTTAATTTGCTTATCCTCTTTATTATTAGTTTTAGCCTCTTTTATACTTTTATTATTAATTAGAGCTTTAAAAGTAAAAGTACCCTTCCCCTTAGGTTAAGATAGTCCTAATATAATAGATTAAGATACTATTATAATAATATTATATAAGGTTAATATAAATAATCTACTAAATAAGAGCTTTTAATATATAATAATCTAGTCCTAGCTCTAATAAAGGAAATAGTAAAGCTTTAATAGCTAGGTATTAAAGGGCCAAGGGTAGGCACTTTATAGGCTAATTAATAAAGAGATATTATTTATACTATTAATTTATATTAATAGGATAGATTAGGTATATTAGGTCTATATAAAAGGTAAAAATATAATAAAGGTATATTATATTTAATAATAAATTAATTAATTAAAGTAAATAATTAAAGATAATTAAATTATATTAAAAGCTAAGTTATACCCTAATAATAATAACTCCTAGAAGTCTTAAATATATACTAATATAAATAAGCCCTTAGAATATCTAAGGCCCTAGTGCTAAGACTATATACTCTAAGCTATGCCTTCTAATTAGTTATTATACTAAGTAATAAGCTCTACTAATAAAAATAAGAAGTAGGTCTTTATCTAGACTTTTACTAGTATAGCGGTTTAATTCTAGAGTAAGTTAGTTCTAGGTTATAATATAAATAGTAAAAGGATAATCTTAATTATAGCCTTATATTTATTTTACTTAATCTTATAATAGTAAAGCTATTTATATTTATTAATAGAATATTTATAAATAATCCTAATCTTTCTTTATAACTTAGATTTATTATTCTTATTATAAATAAATATATAAATAATAAAACCTTTATAATAAAAGGAAATATTATATATTTTAGCTTAATTAAATACTAATAAATTACTTAAAGTATACTTACCTCTAAAATCTATAGTATAATAATAAGAGCTAATATTATATATACCCTTATAATAACTCTTATAAAAATAATTAACTAACTTAACTTACCCCCTATTTTAACTATTATATATATTAATTTATATTCCCTATATAAATACCTTATAAAAATTAGAATAATAAAGAAAAAAAGATTAATAATTAATATTATAATACTTAGATAATCCTATAAAAAGTATAAGCTTTATAAAGTAAAATAAATTAATAGAAAAAATAATCTAACTAATACCTTTATAAAGATAATACCTAACTAAGCCTTAAAGTATTTTATTAATAATAATAAAATAATAATTTAAATAAAAAGCTAAATAATAAAAAATAAAATATAATAAGAAGGGCTACTTATTATAAAAATAAAAAGCAAGGGCTATTTACTTTAGAATAAAGGCCTATTCTAACCAAAAATAAAGGCCTTAATATAAAAAAGAAAAGCTTAAGTATTAGAATATTATTTGCCCTATTAAATAGTATATATTTTTGCATTTCGGCTATTAGCAATAAGGCTACTAAACAGCCTTGCCTAGACCCAGAAGAGGTATTATTCCGGATCACATAATATAATCCGAATACCAACTTCGGGCCTCACGGCCCTAGCTAGCTAGAAGAGATAGAGACGAATACAATAAGAACCCCCTTAGCAGCTGCTAGACCTGTGACCATGAAAACATCACAATAACCCCCGGGATAAACCCACACTTTTAAATAAAACCGTCACTCTGCTATTCTTGATGACCGACAACAGGTAAAGCTACAACACTCCATTTTGATATTTGCATGCACTTGGGAAATAAGACTCGGGTGCGTAAAGAGTTCCATTATATATATCACTTTTAGCGAGATTAGCATTGTCACATTCACAAGTTAGTTCAATAACCTAACCTAGTAGCCGGGCCACTTAGGGGCCAACAGCCTTACAGAATAGGACAAAGACCTCGTTAGACTATATAGCTACCACGGCCCTAGTCCAACGCGGCTACTATTACTCTCCTCGTTCGGTAGTTGCTGTCATGGTTTAGTTCTAAGCCTGAGTGTAATAGTCTTTTGTAAACAAGGGAATAAATGGTACGAAAGATAAAGGTTCAATGATTTAAAATTAAAAAAAAATACAATTTTATTTTAATTATTTAAGATTGAGGGCATCTCAAGGATGTTCTGCCTCGAAGAGTAAAGTTAGTTATATGGCACGGGGCTGCATTTGCAATGCCACTGGTTGTATCCAAAAAACGGTTGTACTATAAAGGTGTTCCTAGGTCTACTGCCTGGTTGAGCCCACGGTTGATTTTTTTTACAAATAAAGAATATTTTCTCAAACCGCACTTCAATAGGCCATGGTAGAATACTATGAGCGTCTGGATCATACCGAGGAGAATGGTGAACCCCATAAACATCTCTATCTGGAAATTATAAAGATGTTGCTTTTGTATGGCGCTGATCCAGACGTGCCGAACAGAGATGGAGATCGAGCACTTCATCTAGCAATCCGTTGGGGAGATGATTTACTAATCACCATGCTCATTAAGCATGGCGCTAATATCAATTTGCAAAATCAGGACGGCTATACACCAATCGGCGACGCATTTCAATATACACATCTAGAGATTGTGCAAATGCTACTAGATGTGGGGGCAAATGTCAGCGCCGCAGAGGTTGTGCTGGCTGTGCCCACAAGAGACATGAACTTGGTGGAAATGCTTCTTGAGACTGGCGCAGATGTGAATCAAGTCACGGAAAATGAAGAGACAGCCCTTGGAGTGGCAGTTGATTGCGGCTACGTGGACATTGTGCGGCTTCTTTTGGGCTACTCTGCACACGCAAGTGCTCTCGAGCTTGTGCTTGCTGTGCGTCAAGGCCAACATGACATAATTCAGATACTTTTAAGCAGTGGCTTGGATGTGAACAGCACAACAGCAAATGAAGAAACAGCTCTTGGTTTAGCGGTGGATCGTGAGTGCATAGATATAGTAGAGCTACTGTTGGGCTACGGTGCGGATGTCAACCTTGCCCCTGGTGCTCTGGAACTTGCAGTCAGGAAGGGTCATTTTAACATGGCTAAACTTTTAATTGGGAGAGGTGCTAACATTAACTCTTGTAGCGACAAGGGCGAGCCAGGTTCGGCTCTTCAAACAGCCGCCAAATTGGGGCGCCTTGATATAGCATATTTACTGTTGGAAAATGATACACAGCCAGACGACATTCACAAAAGGTGTCAGGTGGTAGCAGCATTGGCTGAGAAGCATGGTCATTGGGTTCTATCCAAATTCCTGAGAAATTATGACCCGAATCGATATACGCCTGAGACTATTGATGATTAATCAGGGTGTGTCATGGTTTTGGACAGCATCATTTTTGTACTTGTAAAATGCGCTAAATAGTAGTATATTTTATCTAGTGTTTTTCCATAGTAAATACCATGGGAAAAGCATCAATTGAAACAATGGATAAGGCAGTAATCAGACTACAGCTCCGTAGCCATTCCCAGCAGCCCAATGCAGCAGAGTCTGGCCCAATATATAAAAGACTTGGTCTTAACATCCTTTTCGGTTAGTAGACAAGCCGTGGATTCATGAATATTCCCGAAAGACCGATACAATGGGACATTCCCGCTATATCTACTAATATCCTCAGTCCTGGCACCTTTGCGCAAAACAGACGAGTTAAAGCATCATGGCCATCTTTAGCAACCTAATACAGTGGGATCTTACTGAAGAGTTCATTTACTACATATTTTTATGACTATACACTGACATGTAGCTGGTTTACCAAGCGGCTAATAATAAATTCTCAGTATAAATTAATATGTAGTATGTTTAATTGGCTACAGAGTAACATGTCTATCGATATCATTGTGACTATGCGTATTAACCCTTCTACTCCGCAACCTATTGTTGTGTTCTACCTGCAAATGATGAAACTTGCCCGTCTACACGTGGCCTCATTTCATTTCCCAGAGGATGGTCAAAGATTTACTGCAATATGGCGTCCCGTTAGCGGAAAGGTATTGTTGCTCATTGTTCTGACATTCGGCGGCGCGATACTCGCACATTATGCCTCATTGCGCTGCCCAACAAACAAGCTAATGGAAGCATATTTTACATACCAGGGTCCCATTGCTGTCTCATGATTAGACTTAATGTCACCAACTCTCGTGTAAAAGGACAGCGCCAAGGCCCAAAGGGACACATTCATGGTCAGTAAGAGGAATTGACAAGTTGGGGCAAGAAATGTTAATTGGTTGGTATTTGTGTCCCCATATGAGGCTTAGCTAGGATGTCGCCTGTGACGTTCAAGAGGTGTACAGGAACTTGATGCACAAATATTTAATATTCCGCTGACAACCTTTGGTATTACCTCCGCATCGACATGGATATTTAGCGATTCCAGCATGGACGGTAGCATTGTGAGTAATGCTGCCTGGCTGTTATGGAAAATTGTCCTGAAAGGCTCGGTGATCCCATTCTCAACGTAAGCAGACAGAGGCAAGTCATACCCAGGGAACAGTTTCCCCCACATCCAGTTCCACAGGTCCTCGTCGTCAAGGGTGCGTGGCATGCTGAACAACTCCAATAGTTCGGGTTCATCCAGTTCCTCGGGTTCGGGGATAGCATTGCAGTCGTTTTTAGCTCTGTGTTCTTTGAGCATTTCAGCAGTCTCAAATTTAGACCAGCAGCGGGAGCAGTGCCTCTTATAATTCAACGTGTGGCGCAATTTTAAATGCTGTCGGACATCCGACAATGTCGCGAATTGGTGGTGAATGCAGCAGTAGTACTTGACGCTGTCAAATTTGTAAAATGGGCAGGCTAGTGATCGGTTGCGGCGGATTTTATAGTAGCCACCAGACTCCGTTCTTTTCCTCTTGCCCAGCTCTGTCCTATTCGCTGCTTTGGGATTTGTTTTTTCGGGAAGAGCTACGTGGTTGAGGAGTTCAGTTTCCGGGTTGACGCCAGAGCCGCCATCTCCATCAGCCTGCAAAACTGCTCGGTTACCACCGTGAACCGCCTGGCTAGTTTCTGGGTTGATTAAACGACTGCTTATACTCCGGGCCGTAGAAGATTGGGCAAGCTGATGGGGATTGCCCTGATCTGACCGCCGCTCGCCTTCGAATACAAGCGCCGGTGGGTTATCACAAGAAGATGATTTCAATCCCCTATTCTCCGTCTTCGCCGGCATCGGGGGAGCTCCGCCGGGGTTTCCACTGCCTGTGGTGGAGGCATTGGTAGCGCTAAATTGGTCATTGGCGGTTGTAGAATTGTCCTTGTCGGTCCCGATTCTATATGGGTCTGTTTTGATGGGTTCCGAGCATATATACTTGTTTTCTATGCAACGATCACACATATCAGTGTACTTCCGGTCGATGGGGAGACACTTTTCCGGGTTAGTGACCGTTTCAGTTTGAGCCCAAAGCCGCTTGCCTCTCTCTTATCTCTCCTACAGCAATAGCACTTGTACAGGTTGAGGGTGCGAGGCTTGTTCTGCATTTGACCTTCAACCCTGCTTGAGACAGCGAGCTGGTGTTGTCCAGGATCCTCAGTGTCGGTTGTGGCTTGAGAAGGATCGCTAGACTTCATCTGCGGTAGCCTTTAGTCGAGACAATGATCAAAAAGACAACATTGAGGTATTCCGTACCTTTTTCCCAGATACTACACGGACCCGAGATGGTGAATTCAGTGTAATCTTTTCAACGGATTCATTGAGGAGGCTTCGGGCGAATGGAGTTGGTGACCGTTTGTTGCGTTTAAGGGTTCGGGAATCAACATCATGTGATCGGGGTGCTTATTATTGGCTCATTTCTCTCCCTCCGAGAGCCATGTGGCTGTTTTGCGTCGATGGCGGACTTGGTCCAATTGTTCGTGGTCAAGAGTGTCGGTTCTGGTCGTGGTGGTTGAACTGCAAACTCAAATACTCGTTATCTTCCCGATGTCGGGATGCTGGCCCGACACACTGCTTAGTTGTGGTTGTTGGTGTGAAACTGTAGCCAATGCCTGGTCGGTAATATGGGCAATGGGTGTAGTCACATGATGACTTCTCGCCTTGGCCACGATGACATCGGCAAGATCGGTATTGGCTCCGGCTTCAGATGACGCTGTTCCCTTGATGTCGCGCTGATGTCGCATCCCATTGGCCAGAACAGACAAGCATCAACAATCTTGGAGAACTGAATAGCCGCTCACGTGATCGGGCCAGAACGCGACCTCCGGGCTTTTAGCCTGGTCGCAATCAGGCGCGTTGGCAGCCAACATCATCGAAGCTCTCCGTGACCTGGCCCTGAACTATCGGTAAAATGACGATATTATTGTCGTTGACTGCAGTCACGGTAATAAATGCCCCTTAGCCAATGTAAGATAAGGGGCACTAACACAATCCAGGCGCCTACACATGCCGAAGCTTTGTTGGGTTTCTTGATCATGTAGGACTTCCCAGTAAACGTGACCGGCGCACACTACGCACCTTGTATGAGCAATACACTGTGGGAAGTTTTCTTCGCCGGGGTGTCGCCGATCATTTGAAGCGCAAGTACGATTTTGTGATTGACATGCAATCCATCTGTTGTATACGAGTATACTAATGACGGTAAATTAAGGCAAAGAGGTGACAATAAAAACTTGCAAGCGATTTCAAAGTTTTATTGGCCTGTAATTTTTATTCCAAACCACGTAGTAGCGTGACATAGACTCTATCTCTTCACCTTTATTTTGTTGTCTACTCAGAATATCTAACTCTCGTTTTTGCTGCAGTGATGCTGCACGCACTTGCGCTACATGAGACCCGGCGTCCCTTCAAGCCGCTTTTGATACACATCTCCAATGATAGCCAGCAATGTCTAAACTCGTGAAGATGAGATGGGTTGCATCGACGACATTGTGCTTGCTTGGATCATCGTTAATCTAGAGAAATCAGCCGGCATCAGGTTTGATGAGCTTGGACTCCTCGTTCGTTTCCCCAGTCTCGGAACTACGCTTCAGCCAGGCGACAATTGCAGTACCCACGACCCAATACGGTCCCCGATCAAGGGTCTATGGCGCTTGATGGGCCGCTAGATCCGTATTCCTGGTAGCGGGCACCGGGATGGCATGCGGACCCACGAGTCTATCCATACGACGGCCAGATTTGCGGATATGGGGCCAATAGAAATGAGCCAGCTGTCCCAGGCCATATACTTGATAGCAGGGATGGAAACTACATGTGGAAGAGAGTGCAAAAATATGGCGGGCATGGGGCAAATACTGATTCTAATCCTCACAGGGCGGCACATGTCATTCATGACGCGGAGTTGCTGGGAATCGCGCTCTCTTAAGTCCTGTTTTTGCCGGATTGTTTTTACAACCATTTGCCAATTGACTGAGTTTCCCCGTTGAATTATTCTAGTGATATGGGGGGGGGGGTCAATATCTTCAAAAAGGTAGGAATCTTTTTGTATTATACAAGGTTTTTATGCACAATAAAATATGCTCATTTTATTTGTTCATAACGCTCATCGCCTATTAATAGAGTAAATCTTGGCATTTGGGGGCTTCGGTAAAAGATGACCAAAATCCTTTGGGATTCGGACCAACAGGCATCCTTGCTGGGAACGGCCAAACAATAATCTGTGAATAATACAGCTATTAAAGTCTTCAGCTTGTATTCTATTATTTAACTATATATTTTACTGAGGCAGAACATCATGGTTCCTTTTTAGATTTACCAAACACTGTTTGGCATACACCCGGATTTGCATCATCCTCTCTCACGTGCCTTGCTTACGTATTTCGCCGAGTGGTATCCGTAGACGAATTGGGAATTGACCACACAGCCCCCCAGGCTTGCGTCATCACGTTGACGATAAGCGCTTCGGCTGAAGGGGTACAAGAGTGGCTGTGGCCATGCCCATTGTTTAAAAACAAGAGGCCTCGACTCCATCTCGCCGCCAACATCCACCATCTCAGACATCATCACGAGCCCATCTACGCTAGCTCAGAAAACCACGCTCTATTCACTCCCTTCTTTTGCCATGGATCTCAACCAGCTAGAGGCCCGCCACCGCCATGGTGGCGGTTGGCACGGCCACCACAGTAGGCACGGCAACAGCCCTGCGGTGCCCATCGTCGGCATCATCTTCGGGTCCGGCGTCATCATCTTCGCACTGACCGGCATCTTCGCCCTCGTCAAAATCCATCTCGAACGCAAAGCCGCAAACAAGCCATGCAATGGAAATTGCCGATGCCAGGGATCCAAGCCCCTCGAAACCCCTCCGCCCTATGCCAATGACGAAGACCTCGAGCAGCAGCGTGGGCTGTTGGATTGCGAGGATGGCGAGGATGACGAGTCGGAGAATAAACCTCATGTATTGAAGTAGTGCTGCGCAGCTTTTAGGGTGGTGAACCTTTGCCAATAGCTTGGTTGGAAACGACCATTGATATTGGTTGTGCTGCTTCAGCGAGGCACATTCTTTGTCGCCTGGTCTAGATTTCCCCGTGCACATCTTGACACCACTTGTATATCGCTTTCACAAGACAAGTCTCGTGGTAACTCGTGGCGTGAAGATTTGGAGGGGGTGTTTGAATCTTCTCTAATCAAACTAGATCATTTCCATAACAATGGGCCAACGTACTTTTTGTCAGTGTAAAAGCCTCTTTGATGTTATGCAAGCATCGATATCAGCGATTGAACAGTCCTAATGATTAATGATTCCATCCCACGGCCTGATTTCCAATTTGGAACATGGTTTGGGGCTTCTTTGGATGTATTTGTCGCCAAAACAATACCGTTGGTCTCGGCAGGTGTGGTATGCTGCTGGTGGAGGAAAGATCAATGCAAGCGTCACCCAAGTGAGGATGTGGGTTGATGAGAAGAAAGTGCGGCATAGAAACAGGAACAGCCCACGAAACAACGATTTAGAGTCAATCTAGATACGCAATAAGTGTGGACATGAATCTTTTCCAATGCCGTTTTCAATGAGTAAATGATGAGTCAAATTATGGATTTTTTTCCCCTCGGTATTTAGGAGACAGCTGCTTAATGTGAAGTCGACTTGAAAATGACCAATAGACTTGACCTACGACAGACATAACAGTGTCTATCTATTATGATGTATTAACATATTATCTTTTCCGCTTTTATGAGTCACAGTCGTTATTTCAGAGGGGAAATCAGAATAAAAGGTGCAATGAATGCCATTTAGTTTATCACCACTTGGTGATTCTGTAACTATTCAGGTTAATCATGACCAGAGGACAGTGAAAACCCCATCGTCTAGGGTAGACAGATGACGCGCAACCGTACATGTGGGTCACATAAACTACGACGCGCTAAAAATAGAGGCTATGGAGCTGAGCCACTTTTTTTGGGGGGGGGGGGGGGGGGGGGGGGGTTAATAAATAAAAAAAGCTAACTTGATGACATAGATTGCACCAATGTTGCGCGCAGATAATTAAAATTAATGAAAAATCTTCCTCACCCTCCAAAAACTTTGTTGTGTCCGTGAAAAAAGGTTTTGGGCTTGGGGTGTGTCTTTTTGTGGTGTCGAAATTGGTGCATTCGATTAACGAGCTGTTTTACCGTAGATTAAACAAATTCACATCATCATCCAACTCCTATCATTTT
>JAHVYB010000182.1:0-65850 GCA_020623695.1 Calonectria henricotiae
GGGTCTTTCGTCTCTGCTTCCATGGAAGATCAGCATTCTGAATGTCAACGAAGATCGCGTCACTCAGCATCTCAATATCCCTCAGTGGTTCCGCAGGTTTTGCTTTAAGCTTCATTTCCCCAGAAATAACATCACTTAGTTCGGGGGTGAGTGTAAAGATACCATTGATGCTCGATGGTGATTTGGCCAAACCGGAATCGGTGGCTGCAGTAGTCAGGGAAATTCCATTGTCGCCGCTTGGTCCTGAGGTACCGCCCACGGTAGCAAGTGCCACCGCTAATGCAGTGAAGGCTCCTGTCCACGAGGTAGCAAGATATGCTTCGTCCTCTTCACACTCAGTGATACTACCGAGCTTCTGCTTACGACGAAGCTTAAGAGGTTCCTTGGTATTATTAACGACCACTACCCCCGGGGGCGAGCTATGATCAACCAAGGCATTAACGGCCTTTGCAAGTGAGGCATGGAAGGCGAAATGACGGTCTTTAGGGACTTCCTTCCAGACCGCGGGGACAATACGCGTGGTACCTGCAGGGACGATAGTGTTTCGAGCGACTCCAACCCGACGGACGACCCCTTTTCCTTGGCGCTCAATTCGGAACGGAATATAGAAGTCCCCCAAGGCGTTGCATCGCAGGCGCCTCTGCGAGGTAAGGAAGTCAACATCGTAGCGGTCCATCAATTGTGTGCCAAGCAGGGCTCCCGGCTTTAAGTTATTTTGCACCCATGCAGAGGCTGTAAACTTCGCAATATGTTGGGTAGTTCCATCCTCCTTGAACCCGTCAACATAAAATTGGAAGGTGGCCCACTCCTCCAACCGAATGCCTCCACAGATACCTCCAATAACTGTTGGTGGCTTCAATTCGATTGTATGTTGAAGGGTCTGCAATAATTTCCGATCAATCATTGCCTTGCCGCAGCCGATATCTGGGCAGATCTCTACAGAGTTTTCACTTGTTGGAGATGCCTTTATCTTGATCCGAGTATGGGTATGCTCAATACCCTCGGTGGATTTGGCTTTGGGGACCAGCACTCTAACACCCGAGATAGGATCGGTCTCAATCTCGGTTTCGATCTCAGCAACAGCTGCCGCTAACAAGGCAGCCTCTTCCTCATAGCCCTCACTCAAGTGCACAAAGAGTTGGTTGCGTGAGGGAAAGGAATGTTTGCAGTTACAGCAGCGTGTCGTTTTAGGTGTGAACATCGCTCCCTCGCATTGTAGTATCCCTGGTTTTATACAGGTTTTACCAATTGGTGCTCCTTTAAAATTTCTCTAGTTGGGAATCTCCGTTCGCATCGTGCGCACTGATACTTAAGTAGTTGGTTGGCGGATGGGCCCTTGGTCATGTAAGTATGATAGGTGCCTCTAGAGTCGTCGTCGTCGCTATAAGACAAGGACTGTCCCGAATCCGACTTTCCGCTATTTCGTTCGTCTGAAGCATCTGCACCACTGTGGCCCACCTCTTCAGCATGATATTTTCTCTCGAACCTAACCCTCTTATCTTCTTTTCGGGCCTCGCGTCCGCGATCACCATGGCGATTGTCTTGCTCCCGCGGATGATCATAATCACGACGCCGGTTTTCTCGGTCGCGGTCGCGGTCTCGCTTGCGGTCTCGATCGTACTTGTCGTCATAATCACGGGATCTGGAGTTTCCAGAAGATCAGTTGTAATTACAGTTGCGGTCGTTAGAAGGGCCAGAGGAGTTATTGTAGGATCCCTGCGGTCGGCGGCAACGACTATCTTGCGGAGCCAATGTCTCGATCGCTGGGCGAAGCTCTTCGCATTCCTTAATGAACTTGGTCAATTTGGAATTCTTCGTAGTCAAGAGACGGGAAATCTCGAGATCAATCATTGGCCAGATTATTATCAGGATTTGCTTATCCTTTGTAGTACCCGCTTGCTTTGCTAGATTTGCCTTTCGCTGCGCCCATCGTGCAAGTGAGACACCATCCCTAGCCAGCTCAAGTGTATATGGGGATGCATATAGTTTACGATGCAACACTTCGTCTGGAAGTCGGAATCGTTTGATGAGCTTGTCACAAAACCTGGTGATGGTCGAATTGAAAAGCTTTGCAAGAGCCTCGTTGGAAAGTTCCCCTATTAACTAATCCTGAGCCCTGTTACTAAGGATAGAGTTGTAATGGTCCTGGAGAGAGTCTTCCCCAAAGCGCTCAAAGGTGCGAAGATGCTGACAGAAGAGGTAGACGTCTGTGTAGACTGGCTTGCCATGGGAAGATACCATGCCCAGATGATTCGGATCACGATGATCTGGGTCAAAGGTGCCAACTGCGTCTCTCTTGACTCGACGGGATCTGCCCTCCGATAATGCCGCGGATTGTGGTGTAAAGCTTCTATGGCGGATTGAGCCACGACGCTAGTCATCTGGGTTGTCCGAGGAATCACTAGACGACGAAGGATTCTCTTTCTCTTGCTTGACGTTTTTGTAGTGTCTATTTCCTCCATCATCCTGGTGGGATGGCGGATTAGTATCGGAGTCGCTGGAGTCTGGTAGGTTGTCGATAGGCGGAATAGTCTGTTGTGTCAAGTTAATGACTTCGGGTCGTGTCGCATTCATAATCGAAGATAATGGGTCCTTTATAGCCTCAGAGAGTTCATTACACTCGAAGGCAATCTGTAGATGTTCTTGCTACTCTGGGAGGTATCGCATATGACCCTTACTGGCTCTAGGCCGATCTAGAATAGTTTGAGCTTGGCGGTTACCGTTCTCCGCCTAACTGTAAACCCAGTTCCGGAGTAGGAGGCTAATTTTTAGATCCCAGATAATTATTTAAGAAATAATAGCCTCCGACTTAAGTTCCATAATTAACTTATGGAAGCATACTCCCCAGTTAATAAGTTTTCGCATCTGGTCATCATTCAGCAGGTTATCTGGTGGCGCGACAATCGAAGTCCGACGGTTCTGCTGAGGATCAGGCGCTGATTTCGGGGGGGCAGCCTCTTTGTCGCTGTCGCCTAACTTGTTAAATTTGGTAGAAGCTTTATCGGTTCCTTGATCTTCAGGATGAGAACTGACTTCCTGTTCTTCATGATAATAACTGGTTCCCTTCTCTTCATGATGAGAGCGTGCTATTTTCGAAGTGGTATATGGCCGTCTTAGTGCGGTTATAGTTGGTTAGGCATCTTTTCGGGGGCGTCCTCAAGGTTGCTTCACAGGTGCCTCTGCTTTACTCTCCTTGGCCTTAGGCTTCGATTTGTTTTTATTCTTATCCCGACTAGCTTCGGCACCTGCGAGTCCATCGGGATGCTCGGTCACAAATTCCTTAATTATCTTTGCATCAATGTCTTCGGCTGGCACCTATCGATTATGGTGTGTTCCCCAGTCTTTCCACTTGACCCAGTAGCCAACACGAGGCTTTGGATCCCCTCCGTGGTCACCGCCTTAATTCCAAATTTCCCGCCACACGATATACTCAACCTCATACTGGTTATTACCTGTTGGAACATTGGTGAATGGGATGAATAAGGCAACGTGAGGGAAGCTGGCCCGGAGGCCGGCAGAACTGTTTATCCGGGGCAGACGCAGGCCTTCCCCTACAAACCCCAGAATAGCTAGCTAGCCTAGCTGGAATACACACACATATAACAACAATATATGGAAGGCAACGTCCGCCGGGGTTTTGAGCTCCCTTTTGCACCGATAAGCCTAGAGTCACTTCTGAATAATGATTTTATATAAGAACTGAGGAATCCGCTGCACATGATCTCTCAGGTGCTAGATCCCATGACTTTGTCCATTTTGGGATAGAGGGGTCAGATCTGAAATTTTGAGCGGAAGGAGATAGACCTTGAAGTTCCTCAAGGCATAGCTAGCTAGCCTAGCTAGAACACACACATAATAACAATAGAAAATCACATCTTCAGAAGCAGCTGCACAAGAGAGTGATTATATTGCTGAGCCGGAAAGCAACCCACATAACTAATAAAGATCACTTGTCACATTCGTAGCGCTCAAATACCTTTGAACATCAGCCACCCCCTAAACTGATCTGTATTCATCAAGCTAAAAGGGGGAATTCTGCTGAATCACAACTTCCTCTAATACGAATATTTCCAATCTCCCACACCACAATCATACAACAACAAAGAAGATAACAGAGTCTGGAGGATGCTTATATAGAAGACATATAGGAATTTTATTCCCTTTTGAACAAGTTTACCCTTTAAATCGAGGCACATTGGGAATCATTATATCATCATACAACATTGACTTATATTCCAAACTCTTCTTCGAAGAGCTGTTTTTGTGTAAACCCACGAGGTTTGGCTTTACCTGTTTATGTAGATAGTATAAAGATAATGCTGAATAGCTATAGAGTTCTGTTGAGAGTAGGCTGCAGCCTAAGACAGCCCCACCTCTGACTTTGGTACAGCCTGCAGCCTTGATAGCTAAACAACAACATCAACATGTTTAGTGACCCACACTCCACGTTCCACAAGTTATCATAGTTCCTACATTACACACTTAGACAGGTAGGCTCAGAATCCGAGAGATGCGCCACTTTTGCAGGATGGGTTAAAATTAATAAGGTAGATTGCTATTAAGATATTCTACTGCCGGCATCTTGCAGGAGTTGTATAATATCTAGATGGCCTCCATATAATGCAGCCTGGAGAGCATTGCCATAATAGCCGCCCTGTGCGTTGATATCGGCTCCTGTTTGTAGTAATTTTTGCACAATTTTTAGATGGCCTCTATATGATGCAGCCTGGAGAGCATTGCCGAATTTGCCGCCCTGTGCATTGATATTGGCTCCTGCTTGTAGTAATTGTTGTACGATATCTAGATAGCCTTGAGATGATGCAGCATAGAGAGCATTGCCATAATAGCCACCCTGTGCATTGATATCGGCTCCTGTTTGTAGTAATTTTTGCACAATCTCTAGATGGCCTCTATATAATGCAGCCTGGAGAGCATTGCCGAATTTGCCGCCCTGTGCATTGATATCGGCTCCTGCTTGTAGTAATTGTTGTACGATATCTAGATAGCCTTGAGATGATGCAGCATAGAGAGCATTGCTATAATAGCCACCCTGTGCATTGATATCGGCTCCTGCTTGTAGTAATTGTTGCACAATATCTAGATGGCCTTCAGATGATGCAGCCTGGAGAGCATTGCCCAATTCGCCGCCCTGTGCATTGATATTGGCTCCTGCTTGTAGTAATTGTTGCACAATCTCTAGATAGCCTTTAAATAATGCAGCCTGGAGAGCATTGCCATAATAGCCGCCCTGTGCATTGATATTGGCTCCTGCTTGTAGTAATTGTTGTACGATATCTAGATAGCCTTGAGATGATGCAGCCTGGAGAGCATTGCCGAATTCGCCGCCCTGTGCATTGATATTGGCTCCTGCTTGTAGTAATTGTTGTACGATATCTAGATGGCCTTCAGATGATGCAGCATAGAGAGCATTGCCATAATAGCCGCCTTGTGCATTTATATCGGCTCCTGTTTGTAGTAATTGTTGCACAATCTCTAGATGGCCTCTATATGATGCAGCCTGGAGAGCATTGCCATATATGCCGCCCTGCGCATTAATATCGGCTCCTGCTTGTATCAATTGTTTAGTAGTTCCCCTTAGGCCTTTGAAACAAGCATAATATAACCTGCTTACATTTGGGGCCCCGGGATTATTATCCCACTCTTTGTCCGGTTAGTGTAAGTGGCCCCATTGCTGGAAGGTTGTTTCATCCTGTAGAAACTCTATAATATCTTCAATAATTTCTTCTGGCTCACCTGCTAAGATAGCATAGTCCATCCAAACTTCTGCTGCATATTGTGCCATTGGGAAGTTTTGCTGGATTGTGTCGAGGTCCCCCTTAATATCTGTTAAATATGTTAAACAAGTCCTTGTCATATTAATCCCCGAAACTTTAATATTGAATTGGTCTTGTTTAAGAAGAAACTCCTTTACAGATAAATAAGCCAGATATAGCTCCTCTCTATCTTGCCCATACTGTGTAGTAGACTGAACAATTAATACTAGACCTGGGCAGTGTTGTAATACCTCATTTGTATCAAATACTCTGCCTTTTATATCAAAGTATTGTGACTTTCCTTCTACTTCTGTAGCAATAATCTCTATAGCCTCCGATATGCCTAATGGTTGTTTAGAGTAGACTAGAAATCGTAATAGTCGTAAAGCATTTCTATTGAGCTTTGCTGGTATACTCCTTAACATCCGGTTATATGTCTCAGTTAAACTTTCAGGCAATTCATCAAGGGCTTCTTCAATTGCCTTAGGACTTGGGCACTTGGAGAGACTATCCATTTGACAAGCTGCCCATCTAAACCTAGAGTCCAAGTTAGAACTTTCTATACACCTAAACTATATTTAAATAACTCACATCCCATCGGCCTTATCTCCAACTATATTGCAAATTTGTTTAAGCAGATCTTTAGATAAAGGCTTATGTGAAAACCCAGAGTCCTGTAGTCTTGCGGTGACATAGGAGCGAATATCAAGATTAATTGCTTTATTATTAAGCTTTAAGCAATTCTTTTCCCCAATTAGAGGAGGAAGCTGACGGGTGAACTCAGCCTCTGGGCGGCTAGTATATAGTAGCTGAATATAGCTTAGCTCGCTCTTCGATAATATCTCCTTTATCCAGGATAGAATCTCGTCTCTTGTTTTTGATTCATCTAATGCATCGAGAATAATAAAGACTTTTTTCTCACCCACTAGCATTTTAGATATAACTTCTAATAGAGCTTGTGTTATAGGCTGTCTTGCGGGTTGTGTTAGGCTAGCCTGGTGTGCTTGGAATAATCTATCGAGGCATGCCGCAGAACTAACATTCCTAGTATAGAGTTGATCAGCAAGCGATCGCAGCATGCCGTCTAAGGTTTGTTTTATGGTGTCGCAAAAGTCAAAGAAGAACCTAAGGATAATATGGTTATCTGCCTCAGCACGGTTGTCGAGATAATCAAGTATCGTTGTACTAAGAACAGTTTTACCGCTGCCTGCTAATCCATATAACCAAAGATGCTGATATAAGCCTGAATACCAGTTCTTAAAGGCTAGGCTGTCTAAAAGCCATGTGCCAGTATCTGGGTGGCGACTTTTCTTTGCATGATTGGCATTTGTAGAGGGATCAGGTGGAGAGAGCCAGTGTTCAATTTCGCTAAGGTGATGCTTTATCTCTCTTGTTTCAACTATAGCTCATATATTATTAACATCTTTGTTTACTAGGTCTATGTTAGCTGTCTCACAATAAAGTTAATCATAATACTAACTGGAATCAAGACTCTCACTAATTCGACGCTCTGCGTCTACTTTATTGAGCGGAATTTGGAGTAATAGGTTTTTTGCATATGCTGCTGCCATCATAGCCGCAAAGCCTTGCCATTGCTTGTTCTTATGTGAGTCAGAGTAGTCACAGATCCCACGGATTACCAAGCACGGAAAGTGATTCATTAGGCCAGCTGCCTCCATTTCAAAGCAAAGAATCCCATGCTCAGCCACAAGCTTATCTCGGAATTGTGCATCCTTCATCAACTGATTTGCGCTGGCAATTAAGCCATAGTGAATTGAGGGATCATCCTCTTCTTCATCCCGGTCTCTCCGAGTTATTATTAGGTGTAATAAATTATCATCATCTTCACTGCAATATATAGGTTAAGTTGCATTATATATAAAATCGGATTAGTATAGCTTATCAGTTGTTATAGGTGGGCGCAGGTATTTTTTCCGCTTCTTAATATTCTTTAGTGCTGCATTGGTATTCTTATCAAGTTGATGGCCATTGATTTCGTACTGGGCCTCAAGTGCACTCACTACTATTCGCAGTAGCATAGGCGGCTGGTCCAAGACGCCTGTTTGTTGGAAGCTCTGGCTTTGAATGGTTTTACCAAAGTCATACTGAAGAACACCACTCTTTCCATCTCGAGGAGCACTGACAACAATGTCGCCCAGTCGAATGTCATGCTCTTCACTTGGCGCACCGCCACCAATTCCAACCATCAATCCAATGCGCACGTTCGGAAAGGTATGCAGCATATCTCTTGCAACAATGGCAGCAGAGGTAGTCCCATACTCTCCATTAGGCAAGACAGCCACTACAACATTATGCTTTCCCATCTTGCCTAGTGCATAGCTATTGTTATCATTTTGATGGACTCGTTCGGGACCTTCGTGCTTTTCATCGAAGAAAGCCTGGGCGGCGACAAACTCGGTGGTAATGGCACAGATCCAACCAACGGTGTACTTCTGGGGGTCTGACATGGCTGATATTGTAGGCAAAGAAAGATGAAGTGCGAGTAATCGTGAATGAGAAAATACAGAAGAGAAAAGGAATAAAGTGGTCAGCTTCCGTTGGGCACAAGATCAGGCTATTGCTGGTTACATAATCGGCTTACATGCAGCAGCTTACAGTGAGTTTGCGGCAATAATTGGCTAAGATATGCAGGCAGCAATAGTGTGATCAGCCAGAGCCTATGTCATGGTGTGTACAGAAACTTGCTTTATATGGGATACACAAAAAACATGCATTAGGTCCATTTATTAGGCTACTTGGTTATTTTGATGACTCTGACTAACTAAATTTACGGTCCGATCCAAACAGGGGACCACCTTTGGTGCCTTACATTTAAGGTGTGGAACAGGATTCGGTCTGCCTCGGTATCCGACCCTCCACCTTCTAATACCTACTGATTGATACGAAAAGGTAGGTGGTTCCATAGATGTAAGAAGAAGGATGATAATGCCCTTGAGGAACGAAAAGGGATGCTTGGTGAGGAACCGAACCAAGTCTTATGGCACTGCCCCCGTTATCCTGTCCTCTGATTGGCGGCAATTTCGTCTGCGGTTTAATTGGCAATAATTGAGGGGCCCGTAAAGGACCACAGAGCCTTGTCATTCGTTGTTTACTGCCTTTTTACACTTTTTTCAGGCCTCTCTAACCTTCTCTGTGTTAGGGCTGGTCCTTTAATTGGCTCTTTTATTGCTTTAATCGTTGTTGGAACATTGAATCGATTGACGGAATAACGGCCTAGGAAGCTGGTCACGTGCACCTCGTCACGTGACCGTTGGGCCTCAACACCGTCTTGACCCCGCGATAGCTAGCATACAGTGGGGCGGATAAAATTCCGAGGAGTTGCCGAACCCGCCCACGCCCTCATCATAACACATGAACTTCAACACCTAATTTCACAGCCAAATAAGACCCAACTTCTTTATTAAATATACGAATAGATTGGTCAAAGGGAGTGCGTTTTTAGAGTATATATCAATATTTGGTACACCAGCCATCCGCATCAATAACAGCTTGCAGCCGGGTTCTCATCGATTTATACAAATTGGTCATAACCTTGCTTTCAATGCTATTCCAAGCTTCAGCAGCAGCCTCTCGTAATAGCTGCTTAGTCTCATTAGTTCGAGGCATATCATTAAGCTCTGGATGTGCCTTTATTATCCTCTCTTTGACTAAGGGCCAGATATTTTCTATGGGGTTAAGATCAGGGCTGTAAGGAGGGAAATTGATGATATCAATCCCGTCCCTTCTAGCCCACTCACACAGCCAATTTTGGACCACATGTGAAGTGTGTACAGGAGCGTTATCTTGGACGAAGGTATCACCAGGTTAACTATTGTTGGGAGGTTTTCTTCAAGGCAGGCTTGGATACGGCGGCCTGTAACGCCTCCTCGGGGTGCCTCGGGGTCGCCGTAGAGGGGCGCCAAAGGGGACCGCCTCAAGCCCTTAATTCCGCCCCAAAACATCTGTGAATGGCGTGATGACTTCTCTCGAGGTTGCACATTCTTAAAATAAAGGCGTTCTCCCTATATTATCATTAGTTGTGGAGGAATAAGGGAGTGTTTAAGACGAACCCTGCGGCAGAAAACCCACTTCTGCCTCTCCCCTTGACCTCTCACGACTGTAACCTCATCTGTAAAAATCCAACGCTTCAAACGCCAATAACGAATATTAATATACTCATTTGCAAATGCGAGCCTTTGAGCTGCTATTTCTGGCGTCAATTTTGGCCGTCGCAGTGCCTTTTGGTGTTGAATGCCTTCCTTTTTGAGGTATCGATTTAATGTTGAAATTGAGCAACAAAGACCTGCTTTTTCAAGCAATTCGCGACTCTGAATAAAAGGATTTATCCCAATAATTCGAAATATATGTCTTTTATCGCGTATGCCTAGCACACGCGGCCGCCCTGAGCGAGGGCGGTCTTTAGCACTCCTTTGATGCGCGTATCGCTCGACAATAGAGTAAACAGCTCGGTCGGAAATCCCTTCATCGGCGCCAATCCTGCGCGCCGTACGCCCGCATTTGTATGCCGTTACAATCCTTGTTCTTTTATGAGGCGAATGATTATGAACAGGAGCCATTTGGTGTAATATTTATTAAGTTATTTGGGTTTGAAGAAGGGGTGTGTTTTTAGTTGTGTTGGTGTTGAGGTGAGGGGTTCGGGTACTCCTCGGAACTTTTGCCGCCCCACTGACTCCCAGGATCCATAATGTAAATATATATATACATTGCCCAACTGCACTGCTGGTACGGTTAAGTCAGCGACCAAGATTGGGAACCTTGGTCGGGGACAAACTGAGTCGGTTCGAATCCGGCAGCACCCAAAGCCAATTTGGCTAGCCACGTCAAACGCTGACCCTAGCAGCTTACTCCACGTCAGAGAGCGGATGCAACTTAGGGATATAGATCTCCTAGAGGTTTTGACACCGACGGCAACCTAAGCACGAGGTTTTTCCTCTAAAAGATCGTTGTATTGTAGCCAGATAGCAGATAGAAACAATACAAAGAAATCGAAATACATTGCCCAAGGCATTATATTAAATTTCCCTATATTGAAGATATTGAAGAAGTTGATTATATTGATAATGTTGAATAACTTGTAGATAAAAAGTACAGATGGCTATCTAGTCAAATATTCTCATTTCATTGAACCATACAGAGGCCTGCTCAATAGTCTTGTTGCTTAGCTCCTCTAGTCTCGATTCTGCCTTCCTCATGACCTCGTCAATCCGATTCCCAACAATATCTATCTCTCGAGCAGGCGAAAGCAACATTATGCCATTGAGCGAACGGGCTCGTGATAACTACACATACAGACCGTATGGGTTGCACTTGCAAGGAACAGATTCCCCATTATAACACACTGGTTTTGTTCCCCGTAATTCTAGCGCAACGCGTTCCAGTGTTCTTCCTTGGACCTTGTAGTCTGTGCACGCAAAGCCGGGCGTACACGGTAAACCTCTTCTGGACATTTGGTGTTTTTGCCAGGGACCAAGCATCAGCGGCTGTAGGGTATCAGTTTTTGGCCTCAGCATTATTGTACCTGGTGGCAGACCATGAATGCTGAAGTCCTTCGTGGTTTCTGATGCCAAGATTATCCCCGCGGGTGGCCCAAAGTGAAGTATTATATGCTCAGAGACACGGTGACCTGGATATGCCTTATCGGGAATAACACCCACCGCAGTATAATTAGCTCCATTCACAAGCTTGAGGCCTGGGTGCTTGTTGATAGTTGTCACAACGGGCATGCCAGGGATAAACATGAATATCCCAGGTACTTTGATGTTGCTATCGTCGCCGTGGGAGAAGGCCTTGAGCGCCTCCTCCTCGGTCATTCTTGATTTGCCCTGCCACTTGTGCTCTGACAAGAATATGCGCATGGTTAATTGGTTGTTTTGACTAAATGCCTTTGAAGCTTCTATGTTCAAGTTCCAGCGGTTCCTGTTCAATGGTGTGACCACTGTTATATTGGTTTCCCACGGAATCCTCATACCCTGGTGGTAGCAACGAGAGTTGAGGAGGTCTAAGTCTAATTGGTCTTATATACCAAGTCGTATTCGGCCTAGTAGCCGCTGTAGCTCGGAGTCTTCGGCAGCACGAACTTGTTCATTAAGCATGATCACTGTGGTGAACTTTTCCCAAAGCTTATGACCCTCTTCATTCATGTACTCACTCTCACGGCTTTCTTTACCCTTCTTTCTAGGGGGCTTTTTAGCGGCCTCATTTTGATTCGTGTTCCATTCTATATCTGCAGAAGAGAGAAAAATTGATCTTCCTTGCACTGGTGCAAATTGATAAAAGTCCCCGCAGAAGAGAATAATTGGTATGCCCCCAAACTGCTCAGGGGAGTCCCGAAGCAGGCATAGTTATTTATCCAGGCTAAAGAGCGTACGGGCTACAAGCATACTAACCTCATCGACAATCAAGAGCTGTCGTTCTTGCCAAATTGCTCTTACATCGCCATCAACACGGCATATCGTTGCCGCAGAGCTATCTCCGGAGTCATCAATTGGAATACTGCAAGCAGAGTGGACAGTAACACCATTGATCCGAGCTGCAGCAGTTCCAGATGTCGCCGTCACAATTATGCGACTGGGGATCTCTTTCTTTTTGAATAACTCAACTAGAGCCTCAATAATCCGCGACTTTCCAGTACCGCCCTCTCCGCCAATATATTGGCAAAGCTGGGGGGCCTTGTCCTCGTCTTGCCGGACAACATCTAGATGACGACAGATTATTAAAAAAGCAATGGCCTGTCTCTTATTGAGAGTGAATACCTTTACGAGCTCTCGCCCAGCTTCGAGAAAGGATGTCGAAGGCTTATATTGAACGTGAATTCTCGGTGGGCGACGTGCCCTACTATCGTCCTCCCCAAAATATATATCGTCGTCTCCCCAGCCGCTCATAACATTTTCGGTTGCCCCATCGCGATGGTTTGTTGTGGAAACTGAACCCTCGTCATGACTCTGTATGCCTTGGATAATGCTTTCGACCTTTTCTGACTCAGCGTTTTGTGTCGATAGTATACCTGGTAATTGCTTTTGACTTGGTATTTCGTATCCAGAATATTTCTTCCCAGGGATTTCTATGCGCCTGGTGACTGGTTCGGGTACTATAGTCCGCTGCAAGCCGTCTTCGGTCGCAAGGGATGCTTGGTGGAATCGACTCATCTCCTGCAACAATGCTGACAACACTGGCGAGGCCCCTGTCACCTGCCTGGCCTCCATTGTACCGCGAACGACATCTACTAACCGGGCCGTGTGGCCTATGTTGTCTGATCTATAGCTGGGACTCGTAACCTCATCGTGGGGCCCTTCATTGTCAGAACCGTCCTACTCAGCGGAACGGAGATCATGACCTGGAGAAGCACCCCATTGTTTGGCATCGCGAGCTGCATCCTCCACAGATTGTCGAAGTAATTGAATGTTATCCACATAAAAGTGAATTCTTTCGGAGAGTTCATCTTTTTTGCGTATCCAAATGTCATTTATGTCGCCAGATGACTCCGATACGAACTGATCCCAAGGCACAAATAGGCCAAGGTGTTGTACAGCACACCTCCGAAAGCTTTCATCGTTATTCTCTTTAATACCCATGCTCAAATAGCCATCAAGGCAAACAAATGCCTCCTTGCCCGGCTGTCTGAGAACCTGTATGTAGTCCTCGGCAAATGGACAATCACTGTCAAAAGGAATTTGACCCCATCTTGATCTACCTTTGCTATAGCCCTTGCCCTTTATTTGCATAAGTTATGCGTAGTCATAAAGGCATAAGCCACGCAGGACCTCGCCTCGATATGGATATCCCTCTGCAATGGGAATTCGTTGCCCTGCCTCATACAAATATACCCTCTCATTGGCAGCAAAAGTGTGCGAGTTATCAAGGCCCCCTTCCTAGCGCAAGTAGCTCCAGCATCTATATACTTGCCAATATATTAAGGATGCATTTAAGAATGTCCAGGCCGCAGCATTGCTAAACTCCATCGGGTAGCCCAATTGGAGAGATATAACCTCCACCTGTGACAATAGCCGATCCGTGTAGGCTCGATTGGCGATTTTCAGTAACAATTTGCGTGTTTTATTCTCCATTGCCCCTTTTGAATTGGAATTTACGTTTTCCGGTGTAGATGTTGTGTTGTTGTTGTAATTGTTGTTATCATGGTTATTGTCGTTGTTGTCGTTGTTGTTGTCGTTGTTGTTATTGTTGCGGTTGGCCCGCATCAGAGCTTCCGCAGCAGCCACCCGCTTCCAGGTGGGATCTTCAGCCTTTGTAACATAGTTAGTGATATAATAAGTCAAACATAGTGCCTTTTTCTGCGTCGCAATAAATAATATGTCGTGATTATGGCGTAATCCAACGGCTATTGCCTTAGACCATCTATTAACCAGTGGATGATCTCGTCGGATGTGCAGAACACCGTCGCCATCAAACTCAGTCTTGTCGACCAATTTCCATGGCGCATTGAAACGACATTTTTGACACTTCTTCTTTGCTCTCTTTTTGTTATTGAAAGAGTATTTCACACATGTGGGAGAGTGTCGATGTCGCTGAGTAGCCCCCGCACAGTAATTAGCCTCATCCTCGAACATCAGAGAAAATTCAGCTGTGTTTTGGATTAGAGACCCAACATCAGAATATACGCCTGGCCGTCCTTGCTTTACTGCGCTGTACGATTCATAGTCTAGATGCTGTTTTTTTATGTATTTGTTATAAGCTCGTGTTTTCTGGATTGCAATGTTTAGGAATGCGAGTAGTTGATGCAAAAAGGGGTCACGTGGTACTCGTGACCTAGGCAGGCCCTTAAGGCCTGCCTTCACCACAAGATAGCAAACAATCATCATCCTTCTTCTTACATCTATTGAACCACCTACCTTTTCGTATCAAGCCTAAGGCTAAGGAGAATGGGGCAGAGGAACCTATGAAGCAACCTTGAGGACGCCCATGAAAAAATGCCTAACCGATTTATGGTACTCTTTCTTTAGTGCCCAAGGGATAGCGTAAGAGCACTAGGAAACCAAAATAAGTAAATTAGGCATAAAATATTGTGAGGATATAATGGGAGAGTGGTAATGGTATATATAATACATGAGGATTGTGATCGAAGAAGAAATCTGGAGAGTCAGTGAGGACACTGATGGCCTTCTTTAAGGGCTGGTATATGATGCAAAAAGGGGCCACGTGGTGACTTGTGACCTAGGCAGGCCCTTAAGGCCTGCCTTTACTATAAGATAGCATACAATAATCATCCCTCTTCTTACATCTATTGAACCACCTACCTTTTCGTATCACACTGGCTGTCCTGTCCGTAGTCTTTCCCATAATCCAGATGGCCAAAGATACACAAAGCTTGGTAAAGGTGCCACATAAGTATGGTTCAAGGTAGCTGGTGATCATGTTGTACATGGTAGCCTAAGGGGCGAGGACGATGATGGATCGGGCTGCTAATGAGAAAATGATGCGGCGTGTACTAGCAGTGTAGGATGGTTGATGAGTAAAAGATGCATTGGGAAAGTTAACAGATTTTACGCCTCGGTAGATTTCTTAATTGATTATCATGAACGGATGCTAATACACCATCCACAAATTCTGTCGCATTGGAGCTGATTGTACAATGAAGTAGTCGATAAGAAGGGCGATCCAGTTTCCCATGGTGAGTAATTACACTGGTATCAGGTATATTTTAAATAAATCGGGCCATATTTTTTACAGCATTACTACATTTAGAAGTGTAAGTTTAAAATGCTATATTTAATGTCGGTCCCGTCTTAGCCAGTTGCAGCGTGGTTACCACAGCCACGCTAGAATACCACGAGTAGACCATCTAACAAAGATCTAACTCACAGACAGGCTTTTTCTCTTCTTTGGGTTCGCATTCTGTGGTTAAACTGACACCGTATTTCATCATTCTATGGACTTCATCAACTTGACGACTCCAGAACAAGTAGTTGTAGACCAGTATGGTTCTTTGGTGATGGCGGTGAGCAATGCATTGGTACAAGTGAGTATTTGCAAAATCGCAGAGATAACCTCTTTTAACCCTGGAATAAATGTTTTTCTATACATGTACTTAGGTGTACAGAAATATCTACCTACGTATGCTTAAATATGTACGAGATGAATGCATGTATAGGCTCAACTGACTGCCTAGATGCCCCGATCATCTCCAATATTGTGAAGGTCTACTCTGGGGCAATGAGTCGGCCCTGGAGACTTCCAGCTTTCCAGTCCAGAAATTGTGCGCCTCTCCTGGGGGTAATTGCCCTCTTTTCGCGCACTCTTTGAGCTCTGAATATTTTAATCTTTCGGCTAGGCGAAACCGTTTCAGTTCCTCCAGCACATCTTTCATGGCCATGACTTTGGACCACGGGGGTGCTTCGAGTATTTTCGGCATTATTGCCATACACCAAGCCGTCTGGAATACATATGACCTGTCAGGCGCACCGGCAGCAACCTGGCCCGGAGTAGATGGTCCAACCGTGCCCCGGACATCGTGCTTCAACACCAACCTCCGATAGTCATTGATCACGATATTACTGCTCGGCGTCTTGGGTCCGATCCATACGGGTATCGAAAAGTTTTCCCCATTCCAATCGCCTTGGTGGATCAAAAAATCGCCGCCCACTCGGTCCGACTCATCGTTTTGGCCACCATCGGTGGCCCCACTGGAATATCTTACCTCTGTATCGCAAGACTGTTGCAACGGTTGTTTTGAGTGCCAGTTTGATTTACTGTCATCAAAAAAGCTGAAGCCCCGCTCTCCAGTGTTCATCAATTCTTCTGCGTCAAGGTCTTCCGCCATCGAGAAACTGTCGTCCTTGGGGTCTGGCTCAAACTCCAATCGAAGATGTCTCAGACCATCCAATATTTTTGGCCCCCTCCACGATGATGATACTGTGTTCGCGTCAATAATGGCCCCTTCTTGGCTCGATAAAAGTTTGAGAAACTGTATCAAGTTGGCTATCAGTGGACCTGATGAGCGACGTGGGATATGGGTGAGGGTCAATGAAGCTAAACGCGGGTTCATGTCTGGGACAAAGGGCTGGGGGTAGGCCAGTTGGGAGCGTGCCAGGACCGAGGTCTCGGCGATATACAATCGACTCATTGTTGACAGATTTTCCATCTCCAACGTGGGGATTTGAGTAACAACAGAATGGTGCAACCGGAGAATACGGAGGTTGGAGGAGAAGACGGGACGCAAGAAATGGGCAGCATTCAAGATTCCATACAGCTTGGCCGACCGGGGCCACATCTGGGACTGTGCAGTTGGAAGCACCACCAATGGCATGTAATCGCACGCCAGTTCTTCCAGGTGGCCATTGGAGTTCCTCAGCAAATTTTCAATCCCAAATGATGAAATCTGATTGTTAGACAGCTTAATATGGGCCAAACCTAGGCAGCTACGATAGCTTTCCGCGGTTAGGTGAGGGTCTTCCCCAGAAAATGCCCGGAGTACTGCATCGGCAGAGTCTGGTTTGGCACGGTCCTTACCATCGGACCGGAAGGCTTGATACTCTTGAGGCCCAGATTCTGGATTTGCCATGTACATTGGAGCATCAACTAGAACGCGCTCGGGGTGGGTGAAGAAGCCGCTCCACTCCGACTCCTCTACAAAGGCAAAGGGCCCGTAGTCTGAAGACCCCCCTTGGACAGGGGCCTGTTTCCCTTCGACTCGAAAATATGCTTCGGACCGAAGATTGCTCGCACGAAAGCAATTTGCCGTCATCTTCTCAACAATGGCGTCAGTTAGTCTGTTGTCACTAATGTCCAAACTCCAGAGGCGAGCTCCGAAGCGGAACGCCAGTGCGTCGAATGTCACATCATCCATCTCGCGGCCGCGGATCTTGAGGATGCGGAGATTTGGCAGCAGGGAAGGCTGTAGCACCGGCCAAACAGATCCGGGAATACCAGAAATGTCAAGATATACCAGGCCGCTCGCGCGCGGGGAGCTGAAAAAGCTGCTGGGCAATGGGCTTTGGCAATCGGCGATGCTCAGGAGGAGAAGCCGATCATGGTCAATGTCCATCGGGCCGGCGTCTGCAAAGTAGTATCCTGTGTCGAGTTCGGCATGCCCGTCGAGTAGCATGCAAGTTAGTTTAGGCAAAAGACTGAGCGCTCGCTTGAAGCTCTGGTTTAGCGTCACTTCCCGCCTGTCTGAAGCAAAATGGTATGAGTCCTTTGCAAACGCCCTAGCGTCGAGCACACTAACCAAGTCCCTGGACCTTTTCTCTGTGCGTTGGAGCTGAGTGAAAACAAAGCCAAACCACCAATCTAAATCTGCCAAAGTTGTCTTGTGTCAGTGTCTAAGGAGAGACAAAGCCACCAAGCATCGGATCCGATGTGGCTGAACTTACCATCTCCCGTCTGTAAACCGGCCAGCCTGACAGTCCGCAAGACGTTGACCCAAATACGTGGCGCAAACACACTCCAAAACCGCCTCTCTACAAGACAAAGGGCTGGGTAATCATGGTGTGACACATAAGGCGCCACCAGATAAAGCCAATCAGGTCGGGTGGTGGCTTCGTGATACGAAGGCAACGAGGCCATTGTAGAGAAAACAAAAGAAGTCGACTTGTTGGTGCGCAGCTCATTCCCCGTTTACGGTTAGTGTCCTGGTATTTCCCCGACTGAAGACTGAGCGAGTGAAGGTGAAGCAGAGATGCAACAGATGCAACAGATGCAACAAGCCCTGATATCTGCCAATTGGAAAATGCGGGACGCTACCCGGCGTGAATCAGGCGGTTTCCGGTCGGCTCGTTGATTCCACAAGTAATTTGTGGAGGCCAAGGCCGTGAATCAGCGTGAAGTGAGCAAAGATGGAAGCGAAATGGTGAAGATGCAAGACGGCGGAGTGGGTGGGAGGGGCTACTACACTGCACGCGCACTGTCCTCTTTCAGACCATTCAAACGCAGATGACAAGATTTAGCACCGAGAAGAATGGGCCCCGGGAATCAAAAGACCCAAAAACGGCACTATCTGCCAAGATAGGCTTTGAGATGTCTGTTGTGGGGTAAGAAGTGTGCCTTGGTTTCGAAATGGAGTGTTTTTTTTCTTCTTCTTTTTTTTTGTTTTTTTTTTTGTTTTTCGTTCCCCGGTGTGGTCCCGCCGATTTGCTTCTTTGGGCGCGTGGTCTCGGGAGCAACTCTTCCGGGGAAGTGTAGCTTGGTTGAGGCGGTTTGGCACCAAGGCGGTCAGGTGTGGCAGCTTACAGGTGACACAAAGCGATGGGTGGTGCGATGGAGAAGTGACGTACAGGGCGCAAGGCAACAGGATTGGATGGTGAGGCAAAACCAGGCTCGAGGAACCCAGGGCATCTGAGCGTTTCGCTGTTTTGAGCCTCGGGCAGCAAAGATCGACGCCAGCCGGTGGAGGTTTTAGCTGAGGCCAAGGGGCGGGACTGACGGCTCATTGAGGGGGGCAGATCAGAGTTGAGCTGTCATCTTTTCAACTCCCCAGTGACAGACTAGGTGAAGGGGTGTCCAGTCAAGGGGTGTCCAGTCAAAAGGTGTCAAGACAGCCAGGGAGACAGCAAAGCACCGCCGCCAGACTAGATGGTTCCAAGACGGCGTCGGATGGCGTCGGATGGCACCAAGAGCAAATCAGATATCTTGCTTCGCTGATGACAAAGTTGGGCTGAGGCTGGACCTCGTTTGGACGGAGCGTGTTGTTAGCTTGCAAATGTGATGGAGAGGGAGAAAACGCCGCTACAGAAGAGGTGTGCAGGGTTGGAGCTATTCTATGGTGGTGGTGATGATGGCTAAGGCCTTAGGCGTCAACATTGGTACGGATGCGTAAAATCAGCATGCGCAACGAGGCAGAGCATGTCATGCTAATCGAGGCTGATTAAACCAGAGTCAACTGGAGGCAACATCAGATCATGGGTAGATGATTAGACAGAAAAAAAAGAAAGAAAAAAGAAGAAGAAAATTTAGATTCTCGGTATGCCCGATCCCAGTATTGTTTGTTTTTATTTGTTTCTTTATATTCTTTTCTCCCCCCGATGATCTGATGATATTATTAGTCTCTCTGGCGAACAGAAGAGGTAGATCAGATCACGAACTACTCTCAACCCCGCCCCATATGTCACCTAGTCCCCTTGTAAGCGGCCTGCAGTCATTTACAGGGCCGTGAACCCTGTCACCCCCACCGGGACGTGCAACTATCTAATGGTTAGAGCACACTACCAGCACAAGTCCGCGGGTGCTAAGCTAGCGGGAGGGGACCCTCCTGCGGCCAGCCTAAATCTACTCCCTTCCGGGGCCTCCCATAGGGCTAATTATTTCCGCGCAGCGACAAAACGATGGCATAGTTACGTCGTCGGGGCTGGTGTGCACCAGTCTCCGGCCTGGCGGGTGCACGACTGGGGCTCCTTGCTCTTGTTATTGCTTACTCCATGGCCTGTTAGCCGGCCGCCACCAACGAAAAATACCCCAGTCCATGAATGCGGCCAAAAATGCGATCTCGGAGTTTCACATGGAGCCGTACGGGGCAGTTCGTGGAGCCTCTCGGCCCATCGCCCGGCCTAGAACTCCCGGGAAACCCCCCTTCCCCTTCCCGAGAATAGAGGAGATCCCCTATGAACCCAAGAAAGAAGAATTTAAAATTAAAATAAATAAATAATGTACATACAGAGGCGAGATAGAAGAGTGGCGGGAAGGGAATATGGGCAACGCCTCCGGTTGAACACACCAGCCGCGCACGGGATGAACGGCTCGGGGGGAGGGGGGGCAATGACAGAGAGAGAGCTGTTGTTTGGAAGCAGGGGCGCCGCCTTCGTTGGCGAGCTAATTAGCAAAGTTTTGGTGTAATGAGGTAGACAGACAAAATACCAGACTGTGGTACTGTATCATTATGCCAAACGGGCGTTTTGGAGAAACGGTTTCAAAATAAATGACGGTGTGGTGCAGTAGGATGTCCCATTCCGGAAAGCCCGAAGAGACATATGATTTGGTCTTGGAGCTTGGATTTTCATTTTATTTTTCATTTTATTTTTCATTTCGTGAGTTATGAAATTAACCAAAAAAAAAAAACACCCTTTCAAGCCTGTGCAACAAAACTCGTGTGTGTGTGCATGTGTGTCCAAATGTCTCTGAATTTTTTATTTTTTTGGGGGGTCTGGCTTTGGAGAGGGGGCGTGGTACTAAGCTTGCTCACTAACGCTTTTTGGCTTGCACATCCAACGTGGACATGTGGCACGCGTCTCCTCGGCCGTTGAATCACATCACCAACGATCGACGGGGTCCATGTCCACACCCCCCCCCCCCCATTGCCTCATTCTGTCGAGCAGTGCTGAGCTGGGAGCCATGACGGCATACCTATATCATAAAGACGGCATACAGACGGGGGTCCTCGAGGTCCTTGGATCAACAGACCCTGCAAATCCCTCTGGCGGGAGGGAAAATAAAAAATAAAAAAGCATGTCACTGTGGCATGACATAAATGATGGCTTTTCCCCGATTGCCCATGTAGATTGTGCCTGTTGTCCCTTGGCCTTGTTTGGTACCTCCACCCAAAGTGTCGGTACAACTCAAATTGCAGAATACCAACACGGTGGGAAAGCAATGGTGCCGTGGCAAACCAATCTCCGCGCCTCACTTGGCCATCATCGATCGTACATAGATTTCCTCATCAAAAGATAAACATGCAATCGCGAATGCTACGCTGCAACGGATGGATCTCGCGTGCTAGATCTCATCTCCCGGCCTCCACCCACAATACCGCATGCCCCATTACCCGAAACCCTCACGCAAGCCGATGCCAAGGTTTTCCTTTTTTGTAAATTCTTTCTCCAGATCTTCATGCGATCAACAAGGATCCTCAGCCGCAGGGACAACGCCATTCTCTCTCTCTTGTTTATTTTTTTTTGGGGGGGGGGGGGGGGGGGGGTATTTGTATTTTTTTATTTTTTATTATTTACGAACCCACTCGTTTTTTTTGCCACACGCAAGACCCAAAAGGTCAATAGCCCCAGCCATGCTCGAGACATTGGCACGCCAGATTCAGAAAATTATGCAGTGCCGCCTCCTCCAGCATTTTCCGCATTGGGTTAACCTCCATCTCTTCACATGGCCATCCACTCTGCGTAAATCCGCTTAGCTGCAGGACCCCCTGGCGATGCCATCAGAGACCTAGCGCCTACGAGCCTGCCGGGTGACAGATCCCCCCGGTCGGTGGCAAGCCCCCGATGGCCAGGCAGTGGGTTCCGGGCCTTGATCAAGCCTTACGCCGCCGGTTATTTCGTAATGGCTACATCTCTTGCCCTTGGGCCTTACCGCTCACCATTCTTTCTATAGTAAGGTCATGCAAGCCATGTAAATGCCCGATTTTGCTGGCATGGATGGTCCCCAGTGGGGGGGAACCTATCATCATTCGATAAGACGAGATTCGGAGCAGCTCTGTGACCAATGGGAAGCATCATCCCTGACGCAGGCCAGGATTCATTCCTTGTCTCCCACTGCGTTGGGTTGAAAGAAGAATAATAATCATTGTCCCGCAAAAGTTTGGGGTTTTGTGTCTCGGGGACGAGGACGCCGAGGATATTGGCTGGTGATCGGCGTGGTTTGCTAGAGATCTAAGACAGGTCAAGGGTCACCAGCCATTTCGCGAAAGTAGCCAGTTGTTTTGCAGCCCAAGCGGTTTCAACATGTGGGAATCATACAGGTAGACAGCTTCAAACAAACATGGCTTGTGAAAATAAGTTGACCGAAAAATCTCGTCTTTTCTCACTTCTCTATCGTTCCCCTACCCCCCCCTCCCTTCTCCCCTAGCCAGCCACCACATGTAGCCCCCCCCCTGGGTATTGCCAAGCCAAATCGTATACTACCTAGATTACAAGTTTGATACTTCGATACAGTAAGATACTAACTAGTCTTTTTTTTCCAATGGTGAATTCATCCCGTGCACCCCTGTCCCTTGGTTTCTTGTCGGTCCATTTCCTCCGCCCCGCTCCTCGCACATTCCGCTCACCAGGAGAGCTGCATGCGCGTTGTATGAAGACCGACCACCAGGGACCCCATAAGTCGTCCCGTTTTAGAAAGGAAAATAAAATATCGGTGTATGCCAGTGTGGTAATTGATACTGTTGAAGCTGGAAAGAAGGACACTTTTCTGCTCCCAGACTCTCCACCTCCTTTTGCCATGTCAAAGGTGTTGGAACCCCCGATCCTCGTCCAAAGGATAGGGTGAGAGAGGGAACTGGCCATAAACAACTCAAATGATGCAACCAACACCCCAAAAATGTTAGAAGAAATAAAAAGCAAAAGCCGCAACGCCAATGAACCCCATTAATAATGGACTCGGATGTGCGGGACCAAATATTCATGCAACCAAAATCGACCAATTCTCCGTCTCCGTTGGGAGACGCCACCTCATTACTTCAAAGCATATCCCATGTCGTCTCAAACGTCTCGCATCCCATCTCTCATATGCCCGATGGGGACCGCCTATTGGTCCTGTGCTGGGGCGACGGGGGCAGGCAAATTTGACACCCCAGCTTGACTGTATGGGTTTTTGCTTTCTTTTCTTTTTTTTCATCTCCTTTCTTGTGCCCGCCCGCTCCCGCCAGGTGTCGTGTATGTAAATGTGTGCGTGTATGTATCCAGACGGATGGCGCGGGTGGTTATGCGTGTCTCATTTTTTCGTGTCTCCACTCGCCTCAACTCTTTTTGTTAGAGTGCCTCCAGAGGCGAAATAGATGCATTTCCTTCAGTAAGGTACCCGGAGACTCGTCACATCTCCGTTCAGTACTCCAAACCCCGCTTCTCCGTCTTGGACTTTGGGGGCGCTCGTCGCTTTCGGCTGCGCTCTTCTTGCTCAATCACTGGCACAGCGGCCGGGATGAACTCGACGCCACGGTTGCGGCTGTTGGGCCGGGCGTGGAGCTTGCGGTGGTTGTTGAGGTTATCCTGGCGGTTGAATTGGTCCTTCCCGCAGAACTCGCAAGAGAACCGATTGGGGCCCTCCCCGTGGAAGCTACAGGATTGTTTGTCAGTGTGGCGTTCTTATGATGCAGTGTGTGACGATCCTAAGACATCGCGGAATACTCACGTTTGTTTGTGTCGCTTGAGATGCTCGTTGCGTCGGAATGCCTTGTGACAGCCAGGGTAGTCGCACTTGCACATGGCTCTGCGGACCACGTCCACTGGCGCAGACTCGGGCTTGACTGGTCGTTTCCTAGTTGAGCGAATCTGAGCACGCTGAAGCTCGTTGGTCTTTCGCTGAATCTCGTGAACCATTATCTTGCGCTGGGCTCGCATCCGGTTGGGCGAGGTGGGATCATGGATGTGATAGGGAGACATTGAGTGGCGGTCAAGGTCGAGGACCTCAAATTCGCTAGACAGCTGCGGCTTGTTGGGGAAGAAGGAAATGGGGCTGTCATTGGCGCACGACCAGGAGGAAGATGTGTCAGCAGCCTCCGAGCCAGAGAGACTCTGGGTGGGAGTCATCATGAAGGAAGTAGCACCCATAGCAGCGTCCGGGGAGACACCATACATTCCAAACGAGTTGGAGGGTGTTAGCGAGCCCATGGAAGCGTTATGTGCCATGCTCATGTCCAGGACTGGCTCGTAGTCGAAGCCAATGGGCTCTCGCTTCATGGGAGTACCGGGCAGACCGTCAGGGAAATGCATTGGCTCAGGCTCTGTCTTGACGGGGCCTCCGAACATGAACTTGTTCATTGTTGAGGGGGGAGTTAGGTCAACCCGGTGGGTGCTGTTGTAGGAGCCGTCGAATTCCATGGTGGACAGCTCATGTGGTGTTGATCGTCGAGAAGTTGGGGTGAAGGGGTCGTAGGCCGATGAAGCTGAAGAAAAGCTGTTGGAGGTGGAACCGCACGACATGGGTTGACTGCACAAGCCGAAGCTGTCGTCCATGTGGAAAGGGAAGTCCGATTCGAACTGCATCTTGACTGTTTGTTTGTTTGTTGTTTGGGTATGAGTATTAAGGAAAAAAATAAGATACTATATGTCAAGGAGAGATTAAAAGAAGAGAGTGTGAGAATAAATCTGAGATAGAAAACAGGAGCAGAGTCTGGTGTGTGATCGAACCGTTCAAAGGAGAGTAGTAAGAATGCTCAAGATCCGTTTCCACAATGTTTGCAAAGAGGTTAGGCGAGAAGCATTGCAAAGTTGAGTGCTTCAGAAGGCCCAGTGGTCTGATGATTCTGGTCGGGAATGCTTTTTTTCAAGAGGATGGACACCCCTTGAAGATATAACCATCGAGGTGGAATGAGTAGCCAAGGAAGTTGCCGGCCAGCCTAAGACAACCCCAGCGCAGATCGAGCCCCGGCAAATCTCGAGTATGGTGGTGCTAATAGAAAAGGGACCGAGAGACAGATGTGTGGCCCTGGTCAAGAATGTTGGTGTATCTGGATGGGCTCCACGATCAAGTAGGGATGAGACGGGAGAGGCGCGACCCCACAGTGGACTAAATATTGCTCGCATAGAAGGAAAGGGTGTTTTGGGTGGGCTAGGTAGTGGGTTATCAGAGTAGGTCTCTGGATGTTTCGCTGGCCCCTCGATCCTGATCAGACACGGCTAGTTATTATACTTGTGGTAGATTAGTCTCCAGAAGCCGTTATCAGTCCTCACATAGACGCACGAGCATCACGTACACGCACACGCATAGCACACACATGGTGGACAAATACGGTGTTGGCAATGAACTGCTAAGTCCGATTTTTTTTTCCTTTCTTTTTTTTTTCTTTTTCTTCTCAAGATTGGCCACGCGCTAGGCCAATGCAGTCCGAAAAAAGAACAAAGAACAACGGCTCAATGGTTAGCTCGTAGGTTAGTAGTAGTCTCCATCACCGGTCTGTGGAGAGAAAATGGAGGTGTGTGCAGTGCAAGTGTTGAACAGATGTCCCTGAATGAAAGGGGGTTGGTTACAGTAAAGGTCGAAGCTATTGCCACGCCCCCGGAGACCAATTCTGCGACCCAGGGCATGAGTGCTATGCGGGTCCGATATGACAATGGGGGCTTGGAGGCGTGCGTGCGAGGAGGATGATGGGTCGACACCTAGCAGGTTGAAAGAAAAGCCTTGTGAATGGAAAATACAGGCCAGTGCCGGCAGTCAGATCGGACCCTGCATGAACGCTACCCCTAGGGGTGGTGGTTTGGCCAGATCTGTGTCTGATGTGACCCCAGTGACTCCAGCCCTCTCGTCAGCTCTGTCACTCACTCACTCACTCACTCACTCAATCGCTCAATCGCTTGTTTCCTCATTCTTTCCGCCTTGCTCCCATGTCACACAAGACGCCTTTTACTGTCACAGCCAAGTCAGGTCGGGCCTCATTTCACCTCATTTCACCTCACCTCACCTCACCTCACCTTACCTCGCGACCACATCGCAGGTCACGGATGCCAGACCGTCCCAGGCCCTGCTAGTGTATTCGCCCCCAGCTGAAATGGACAGCAGATGGAGAGGTCGTGGAATGGGACACAGTCCGGAATGGCAAATCTCCGCTGAAAGGACCGTCGTGGGTGAGACACAGCTATCTCGCCGAGAAGATCCGAGAGCTGCGCGAGCTTGTGCGCACGAAAGCTCCCAGTCTATGTATGAGCGCAAGTAGACCAAGTGAAATTTGTGTTAGAGCACGCGTGCTAATGCCCGCGCTTATACAGTGCGTGTGTTTATGTGCAATGTGTTGTGAGGTGGGTGGATGGCGGGTGTAATATGGTGTAGTGTAGTGTGTCGTGGAGTAGTGTATGTGTGAAAGAAAAGTTGGGTTAATAATTGCCAACTCTCGCCGGTTCATCCTTGACTATTTGCCCACGACATGGGCCACCCTCCCAAACCCAACGCCGTGGAAATGGCTGTCCGAGATGATCGGGATGAGTGAGCTTTTTTTTTTTGGTTTTTCTTGTACGAGGCCAGGATGAAGATAGTGGATCAGGGCCTTTTTTTTTTCCTTCTTCTCTTTCTTGTTTTTGTGCGTGTACGTGTGCAGTTTGGGCCAAAAAAAGACACACTGTATCAAAACCCGGCCCCCAAAACCACCCCAACACCAACAAGGGAAAAGCAACGACAAGGTTTCTGGCGGCGGCGCAGGTCTCACACATTCGCCTGATCTGTCCCAGCCCAGGAGCTTTCAATTCTGGCAACTGGTGGTGGTCGTCCGCGCTACGGGATCAGCTCCCAGGTGCTCAGTTGGGACAGACGCGCATCTGGCTGCACCTCAAAGGGGAAGGGGTGGTGTTTTGCATTTGATAGTTCCTGGCCCTGAGTCCTATCGAGCCCTGTGCCTATGTAACTATGACGGAAGGGCGTCCAGCCTTTGTCCACGGTTGCTGTTGGCCATGATGTCATGCTCTTCGCGGCCCCGGACTCGGTTTCTCCACGGCTTAATTGTTTATTATATGCCCTATTTGTCGACATGGATGTCGCTATTGGTCTTGGTCTTGGTCTTGGTCTTGGTCTTGGACTACCAACCATCAAAGAATGCAATCATGCCATGCCATTCATTCGCTAGTGACCACATGTCATAACACGACGACATACACTCTCAAGAAGCTCCAAATTAGCCCTTGTCTGGTTGACCTGTGCGCGGCGCTAGGAGAAAAAGTCTGTCGAGCACGCACCGGCACGATGGATGTGATGAGGGGACCAAAATCGAGGACAATACAGCTAATCTTGCGCACGGTTGCCTCGCACAACCCCTGTCCTTATTGACACTGAGCGATTATCATCCCGTTTTAGAGCCTCACATCAACCTCGCTCCACCGCGAGCGGGGTTTTCTCTCCCCTGTGGTCTCGTGTGGTCTGGCCCGAGGTACTCTGAGGGATGCTCAGCTTGGGTCGGCCGTGTTACGTATTTTGTTCCATCAATTCTCGACTAGGGGGGGGAGGCTGATGGCATCGTGGGCAACAACGTCTGCGACAACTGGGCCCATGCGTGGATTGGGTGGATTGGCTGGGATGATATTCCAGTTCCCCAGCGCCGTCAGAATCCAGACTTGCTCGCCCCCATCAGCGTTCCTGGGCTATCCTCCACCAACTCAGCGTCCAGACCACTTCCGGGGCTCCAAGCGAAGCCAAGCCAGAAGAGCCATGTGGGGAGAAGGGTTGGCGAGATAACATGGCAATGCTCCAGCCCAACTCGAGGATGACACACCAGAGGCCGGGTCGTGACAAGCGCCGTGGAGAACCAAAGGGCGCTCCGCAAGACTTGCGCTGGCTGAGATGCAAAGGAGTCTGGGCCATCCATCACCAACCTCCAATCCCCCTCAACTTTTCTGGGTCCCGGTTGGCAATTACACGACCCCGTTCCCTTGACAAAGGGCGGCTCGGGCAGTCTCAAGCAACGATCTCAACGTTTTTCAACGCCTTTTTTTTTCTCCTCCTCTGTGTGTCTGTCAACGCTTTCTACACGCGTCCACCGGTCCAAGTGAGTATACTCCCATGCGAGGCTTCAGGCAGAGACGGTCACGGCAGCAAATTAGACAAGGCTCCCGCGGGGTCGCGAATCGAAATGTCTGCTCCCCTCTCCGAGTTGAGTCGTGATGCGGGCAGCCAAGAGCCCTCGACGACAAACAGTCGTGACTGAGCCGGGACAAAGAAGAACGCCTGTCCCGGGCGATCTGGGGTCTGTGGAACTTGGATCATCCCCACGGGTGGAACACGAACCAGGGGCGTATGTGTCGTCCAGCCCTCTCGTTGGTTGTCTGTCTGTCGGGCCATTCGCACTCCCCTTGATCAGGCTGATGAGACACTCGATGCCACAAGACAATAAATACATGGGTCTCGACAGCTGAGATGCACTGTGTTGGTTGAGTGGGCGCTCGCGCTGTCTCCAGCCTTCAGCCTTCAGCCATAGCCCAGTACAGTGCGGCTTAATGATTCAACCTCGCGACCTACAGCATTAGTTTCGTTGGTGGCTGCATCGCCCATCAGTTCAGTTCATGTTTGGAAGAGCGAGTCTCGCTCGTCTTCCTCGGGGGTCCACGAAAGATCCGCACGTCGAGGAACCATTGCTCCATCCAGGCATGCACATCCCACTCAAGGCCATGCCCCAAATCAACAACTGCACGTCTATCACGATCTAGTGATTTACTTGCACATTACATTACATTGCCGAGCACACATGGCTAGCCGCAGCCCTATCCATTTGTGATTTGCCTGCCTGGTAGTCTTTGGCAAATACGGGGCCCCAATTTCGTCCCTAGTCTGCTGCCATTCGCCACGCCATGGCCCTCAATCTGTTATCCGTCGGGAGCATCTCTGCGGGGCCACCATCGTGCCCTCCACATAGTCCACTTTCCGCCTGCCATGGCAGCAGTTTGCCTCTAATCCACCGATGGTCAAGCCCTTTTTATTCCCCCACGATAGCGCAGCCCCCCCCTTAGGCCCGGCCGTCGCCGTCCAAGGCCCTGTCGCATGGGTATCAAGAGTCCATAGCAAGGACAAACCTTGTAGCAAAACGACGAGGCTAAGCCCTCAATGGTATTCGCAAAGTCCGGGGCCATGTCCGTCAGAGGGTCGCCGGTTCGACCCGTCGGTCCGGACGAGAACCTCCTCCGAACCCGCCGGTGAAGCACCATAGTGGCCCAAAAAGGTGAGGGCCATGCAGGTCAGTCACCGAGGACACACCTGGATAATGGCGTCTCGCGTACCACGGAGCCAACGGCTGGCTATACCAGGCTCTTCTTTTTTATTCTTTCTTTCTTTCTTTCTTTTTCTTTTTCTTTTTGCTTATTTTCCATGCCTCCAAAACAAAACAAAACAAAAAAAGGAAAAAGGAAAAAAAACCTCATCGTCCATCTTCTCCTCCCGTGGTCTCGCCCCCGCGTCTTCCTCTACTCCTGTATGTCCGGCTGCTCATCATCTAGCATCTGTCGGCCCATCTCCCTCCAGCAAGGCAGCCCACACCTCCATCTCCAGAGTGATGGGCGTCTTGGCTCATCGTCTCTAACAAGGCCAAATGTTGAACTTGTAGGGGGGGTTGTAGGCGCTTGCAGGTGATATGTCATATTCCACTAACACCTCTCCATCCCAACTTGAGGACCCTAATCAAACAGCGATCCACGCATAGATTTGCTTCTGCCCAGCACACCAAGATCCGCGCTAGCGCTGTCTGATGGACAGGGGTTTGCCGATGAGACCTGTGCGGATCCTTTGGCCGAATTGACCCAACGAGCGAGACCAGCAGGCGCGTGAACTCTACCCTCTTTGTAGAGTTTCTTCAGGGCACTGCGATAAATGAGTATGCTCAATCTCCTTTTGAGTCCTATGGGCCTCCTCCGAACACAAATTGGCGGTATGCCTCCGAACTAGCCAGAAAAGTCTGTTTGTTTTTCACAGTCGATCTGCGGCTCCTCATTAGTTGTTTCGATCGGAGGGTGAGAGGGGGCGCTCCCTCTGAACACGACACAGTTTCCCCTTCTCTCACTGCGTCTGCGTCTGCGTCCGCCTCTCCCTCTCCCTCTCCCTCCCCTTCCACGGATCGTTTGTGGTCATTTCCCTCCCCTCCCCTCCCCTCCTTCCAGATCCATCCTTATACAGATCGCCTAGGATGCTGGCATACGCACCAATTGCTCGCTACAGTAGACTGTCGCAGCTGCGGCTCCAGCCAGGATACAGGGTAGTTAAGGACTAGCAGAAAATCCCCTTCACACCCAGCCATCCATCTCGTTTCGCTGCCACCCTCTCCACCCATGCCGCCATGCGGTCCGGCCTGGTCTTTCCCAACGCCTAGCCGTCTCCATTGCAACTATCATGATGGGCTTGCATCGTAGACCTGCTGGGGATGCTGAGATGTGACGGATTTCGGTACCCTGCGTATTGGCCCGGTTGATTGCCGCCGGCAAGCCGGGGCTCTCCGCCAACCGATCTTGGCTTCTGGGTCCGGGTTCCCGAATTGCAAGACTCGAATTTGGGGGGTTAACCATCGGTCTACGGCCGCTCCCGTACTGTATGCCTCCGTCCACATCCCTGACTGGTTGATGGTTTAGGATCACACAGGAGCTTGTTGAGCTTCCTCGGTCCACCTGGGCCAGGTCCCACAGCCAAGCCCATCGTCCGTCATACTGCTTGTTTTCCAGGTCCATGACGCCTGTGACGGCGACGGCCTATCATGCGGGCCCGCTCGCCTTGTTTTCGTAGCATCTATGTAGCCAAGCGTCTCTGTGATCACTGCGCATGGATAGTCAGGACCGGGGCTGCTTACACGACGCCTTGGCTAATGCCTTTTTTGTTTTCACGACAGTTACACTGCATCGCCAGGGTGGCGAGCTCAACGCGATAAATCACCCGATGTTTAGATCGACCACGTCTTCGTAACCATTGGTGGGGGGTTAGACGGTGATGTTGATTGCCCAGGGTCCACTCCTTTGTCATATGCCAGCCATCATGCATCATCATGCGTATGGTATGCTTCAAGTGGAAGCACCGGGAAGCTGTCATTTCTCAGTTGACACCAGTCGCCCGTAGGAGCCATTGTGTAGCCCTCCATGATGGAACCAAAGTTTCCTCGAAGCCATTCCAGTAGCCAACACCTGGTGACATGTCGGTGGATGAATCGTTGTTTGTATGCATCCAGTAAGAACCCTGGCCCCTAGGGGAATCGTCATGGTGCTCATAATGTTCCAGCGTGGCGTGCAAATTGACAAGCAATGTAGGAGGAGGAGCATCGAGTATGGGCTTGTTGCAAAATTACCCACAGGGTTTGCCATTCAGAATGTGCCCCGTTACGCTTCCACGTGGACCAGCTCCTGGCATTCCCCATGTATGTACTTTTTATTTTTGCCATCTTAACGGCGGAATTTCTTTTTTCTGTCTCTGCCATGACTGGACTGTGGTGGCCAGGAAGGGAAGCCAGGTACCGGGATGACAGAACCCCTGGCACCGTGCTGTAGGGTAGTCTCCCCATCGACCTTGTCCCCGTTGACCTTGTCCCCGTTGACCTTGTCCCATTTGGCCTTGTCCCATTAGGCCTTGTCCCGCCAACCCTGTCGGTCGTGTCCGCGATTCCCGACTGATACAACGACGCATGGTTCCTATTAGGAGCACTGCAATTCGACAGGTTGGGGCATTGCGCATGTACCACGACCAAAAAGTGGGTAGCTCCTCGCACAACACCAATATGCTTCCTCCGTTGCGCATCCTTGGGCAATACGTAGTTGTTTGCATGGCGACGTTGTGGCATGTAAGCCCAATCCCGGAATCATGTCCACTTCCCCATGTGCGAAAACTATTGCGGCGGCTTGCATGATGCCGAGCAGCTGCTGTGATGCCCTCCCCCCTCGCGAGAGAACAATGGCGCCCAGTTCTGTCTCGGACGCGGTGTTTCGATAACCCTCTGTCGCCGGTTACACACATGATTCCGCAGACGGCGTACGTCTTCGTATCGCGGTTTGACCCATGATTGACAAGGGCTCTGGCAGAGCGAGCCCGGCGCGAGGAGCTCTTGGAGTAGAATAAATAGTCGTCGAAAGTCGCCGACTCCCGACTTGCACTCGTTAAGCTGCAGACAGTCTCGTGGATTTTAGTCCTCCTCTCAGCGATTCTACTCCACCACCATGTGCACCACCTGGAGAATCACTTTCTCCTGCCGCAGGGTAGATCACCAAGAGTTCGTCACTCAATGTGATTACGGCCCCAACTGTCCAGTCAAAATGAAGCGGGCGGCGCCAGATCGAGGCGACAGATCAGAAACCTGCATGATCGAGAGCCACAAGCTCATTGATCCTCATCTGCCGAAACCTCGTCATTGACCGGTGTAAGTAAAGAAGCCTTTGATCGCGACCGCGATCCTTGCTGACCGGTCTGGAGACGCAGGATCGAGTCGGTATCTAGGTGCAAACACATGGGAACTGGCCTTGACCCCCAGCGGCGGGACACACCACACCACCAACCCTAAGCAGGGTAAGGTGATTTAGCGTGCATCTCGGGTAAAAGGCCCTCGTCGGACTCTGTCGATGGAGGCATTTTGACAGCCAATATCGGGGACAATGTGGGCTCAATTTCATACATGGTGCCGCGAGCACACCTAAAATAGTGACTCCACTCTGCCGCACAATGAAAATTCAATATGGAAATACTTAGCGAATGGGCTTATCCTGCACCAAGGGTATCCAATGGTACCAATGAGAGTGTTTCCCCGTGTACAAGATGCCTCAGTTGTTTTCTCAGTTCTTAGTTTGCCGAGGCGATCTAGGTTGCCAATGAAAACAGGGGCACCGTTGCCAATTGCTGCAGACTTGATTGACTCGAGATATTGCCCGCATCTACTACAACCCTATTGCACCGTGTCGAGTCCCCTGAATCCCTCGAACAACCCTTCCGTCTCACACAAGACCGTTGCAGAGCACTCGCCGTAGGTCCCTGTCGAGCTGGAAAACGCACCCGTTACATAGTCAGTGTCGATTCCAGGGTCCCCGAAAGGTCCACATGCTCTGGTGTCAAATTCGGTGTTGCAGCGGGTTTGGGTTTGTGTCGTCGCCTGGGTGGATGGTGTGTCAATATGCATATGCACTCAGTTGGGTTTTAGCTCTTAGAACTTGGGGGGCAATCGGATCACTTTCTCGCCCTCTTGTTGGGCAGAGGTCCCCGCACTGGCGGATAATGTGGTGTGCGGCGATAGGCTGTCGGCAGCATGCCAAATGCGAGATCGTAGGGTTGAGCCTGAGCCACATCAGCTAAACTTAGCGGGTATCCTCGGTGCTCGGGATGCTGAGGAGACTGCAACCCTTCGCACGATGGGGTTTTTTTTTGTTTTGTTTTGGAGACAACTAGTATCATCTGCAATGTGTTTATTGCGGTACTATCTCTAGGTTAATCCACTACTGCCTCCTCGGCAGCCGTTTCCATCTCCTCGAGCACCTTGTTCATCTCAGCCTCTGTAGCCTCCAGGCCCTCGGAGCTCATGAACTTGTTGTCTTTGTCTTCGGCTGGAAAAGTAAGAGCACAAGAGGTTAGCGGGGCGGGCAGTATAACGACAAACATGATCTAACTTACTTCGGGGCTCCACAAGGAGGTTTTCTTGAACTTCGCAGTCGGTCAAGACAGAGCCAGCGCCGATAACGCAACGTTTACCCAAAGTACACCGAGTAAGCTTGCAGCCTTTGCCAATAGTGACCCCTTCCATTAGGAGACACTGCGACAGCTTGGCGCCTTCGTTGATTTGCGAGCCCGCTCCAATAACACACTCCTTAATGGATGTCTTCTCCTCGACGGTGACATTTTCGGCAATGAGACTATCTTGCTTTGTAATGGTGGTACGTGGCTTCACGCCCTCCGGATAGGCAACTTTTCTAGCATGGGCATAAGGAGATGCCCCATCGGGACCCGTCTCCTCGAGGGCCGGTAGTTTGGCCAACTGGAGTGAGATAGCGAGGAGCAACTGTGCCGTATCCACGCGGCGAATGAGCGGTGCAGCGCCCTGATTTGAGTGGATGTAGGCAAGGATCGGTGGTACGTCGAATTTGGATGATTTCTTGGGTGAAAGTTCCTTGTCATCTGAGGCACCTGACGCGGAGGTCTCAATAACATCGGCTCCTGCCGAGCTATTCTCCAACGAGACTGTTTGTCCCTCAGGGTGGGAATCTCCTACGGACGATGTGCCGTCTTGATTCTCCTCAGACTCGTCATCTACTCGGCCATAGCTGCAGAGGGATTGCATCTTGAGCTTCTCGGCCAAGCCCGATTGCCAACCGGCCTTTGCCCACCAACCAATGACGTCCTCACCAATGCTTTCCAGACGCTCATTCTCTTTGACAAAGTCTAGAACCCAGCGGGGAAAGATATAAATATGCGCATCGCGGTGGTTAGTAAACATGCGGATGCGGGAGTGTGCTCTTAGAAGGCCGTGCCGGATAGGAAGTCCTTTCCTCTCTTCTGTGAGGTCGTTTAGTGAGTCAGTGGGCATGGAGTACACCACCTTGGACAGGCTCTGGAACAACGATCCCTTTGGAGGAGTGATGCGAGAAGAGGGCAAGGGAGTTGTCGCAACAAAGTCGGTGTTCTCTCCCTTGACAGGAGTGGTCAACTTAGTGTCATACCAAACACCGAGCCCTCCACTGTGAAGGGACCTATGTCCATTGGAGAGCCTGGGGGTATCTAGCAGGTCTGTGAGGCTGGCCGATTTGACCATCCAAGATTGAAGAAGCTTTTCTCCCCCGAGCTCACAGACAAGGTCGCAAGGCAGAACGATGAAGTCGCCAGTGACGAGATCTCTCACCTCGGGCAAACGCAAAATGTCAGCCGTGCCTGTATTTTGGGTAAGGTCTGCGGGCGCCAGTATATCGGGGCGCGGCAGAGGAAGGGCAGTAAGAAATGGGTTAAGGTTAAGGGCAGTTGTGATAGCTGCCGCAGCCGTAGGGGGACAGATCAAAGTAATGCCTGATGTGTATTAGCATGGTTTTGGGTGTTGATATTATCCTCAACTGTATTGAAGGGCAGGGCCCCCTAGTGAAAGATGGAACTCAAATGCAAAGCTACAGAGTAAAAGAAAAACACTGTGCAACATGCGGTATGCGTGATGCAGATATGGTATAACTCATAGACACATATTCTGACGAGTCGACCTGGATAGGTTTTAAAGGTGTTTGGCGGGGCTGACTTACCCGTAACTCCCATCCGGTAACAGAAATCGATGGGATACCAGACCATAGGTCGATTAGCAATCGGTAAAAGAGCCTTGGGATTCTCATCAGGGTTGGAGGTGAAGGTCGGGAAGGACGAGCCTGGCCCGCAAAGGATGAGGGCTTGAAGCCCGGTCGACGGCATTGACACAGCGTGGGGCATTGTGATGAGAGTGACTCTTAGGCTGTAGATTTGGTGTTGAAGTACTCTTGCGGGGAAAGAGCCCCTATAAATCCTCCGAGCGAGCGCAGGAAATGATGGTAGCCTGATTAATGGATCACCCGCGGCTCGAAAGTAAGGTTGGCAGCTTTTTTGCGAGAATTTGAGTCGTTTTCATAGACTTGATGTGAAGAGTCACCACAAAACAACTGCCAAGACCTCGAAAAAGAAGGCCAGCCCCACGCTGTGGCTGGTGAAGTGCCTGGGTGCCCACCCGCCACATCGTGCTTCTTCACGTGCTGTCGGCCGTGTCTCGGCATCGGCGCGGGTATTCATTGATCCCCACTCTCTTGTCAATGAGCCCCTGAGCTGACACTGGACCTCGGGCTCTGGCAGGGTGTTGCTGGGGGGGGGGGGAGTTGAAACCTCAACTCCACCTCGTTGTTGACGATAGTGATACCAGCCACCGCGCCTACGAACATCCGCATCTAACCACAAGTGTATCTTTTTAACGCAGCGACGTCGCCTCACGGATTTGGTCGCCGAAAACCAGGCGAAATCACGAGGCAATCATAATCTTTTTGCTGGACAGCCTGAACGAAGATATTCGCACCCATTGCCGCCCGCTGCTGGCGCCATCCCCTCCACCTAGCAATGCGACAGCGCGTTGCGTAGATGTCACCCGATAACGGATCGTCGCGCTCGCGACGAGGAGTTTGGAGTCACTGGGTGCCGCTTGCTGTCACGCTCACCGTCGCAACAGTTGGGGTTGCGGCTTGGGTATGGAGCCAGCGCAAGGATGAAGATGAAGAAGCCGAGCACGTTTCGGGTCTGGACTACGATACTGTTGAATACGGCGGAACCTCCCACCTCGAAGGATCAAGAGATCTCAACCTGTCCGACAAGCCACCGCGATCCGAAGAACAAAACCATGGAGTAGCAGCTGTGGAGGAAGAGGCCGCCTCTGGATGGGGCTCCCGCATGTCCGGCGCATTCCGACGAACCCCTAGCCCGCAACAGTTTTTCGATTCGACCGGAAAGACCGTGGCGGCCGGCGTAGCTGCGGCCGGCGCGGCTATGGGCAAGGCTCTGGCTTCAATTCGTGAGGAGGATAAGAGCCCTTACAACGAGAGCAATCCTTGGTCTGAGGAGGCCGACGCAAAGCAGGAGCGAGCCCCCCCCGCGTCCGCGTCCCCCACTGGCTTCAGCGGTAACAGAAAGCGCAAGACTGTTGCAATTGTTGTATCTGCAGATGCCCATGGTTCATTTGAAGATGACCATGGGTTCCATGAGCATGCGGTGAGTAGTCTTTGCGTTTTTTAAGTGTCATAGGATGTATGCTAACTCTAAGTGATAGTCTATTCTGTCACACATCCCCCGTCACAATGATTTCTCCAAGCTTAAGCTGTTTGTTTTGATTTACTCTCCTGCATTGAAGGATTCGACTACGGATGCTGCAATCAGTAACCTTCCGCCTCCTTCACTTAGCTCTTCATTTTCTAACATTGGCCATGATCAAGTCACACCAGGTGAAGAGACCAAGAATCCATTGTAGGTTCCATTGACCCAACTACCAAGGAGATTGCTTAATCCTTTTAGGTCCTTTTCATCAAGCCCTGCATTCAACGCTGTTTATTCAGAAGCGCATGAACTAGTTGAGAAGGAAACGATGGTCATGCCATTCACTACACCTAATGGCCATGTTCACATCCTTCGTCACTTGCAGCCCGATATCGTATATCTTCAAGAGTCACTCTCCGGTGAGGATGGCAGCATCATCACCAACCTCCAGACATGGCTTCGTCATGACGTCATCCTTGTTGTTGGTGCTGATAATGGATCTGGAGGTCTTGCAGATAGCGAATCAGAGGTTGAGCGACCTAGCAAGTCTGAGCTATGGTGGCAGAGACCGGAGAGAGTTGGCCGAGGCCGAGGAGTAGTTGTGGTCGATGGAATGCGAGTGAATGATGATTGGGTGCGTAGAGTTCAGGGCCAAGATTAATGGCCGGTTCGATTTGCAACGGACCTGGCTAAAGATACCACGAGTTTGCTGTTGTTTAGTATATGAGCAGTAATGTTGGAAATACAGATTTGCCGAGGATTTTATTTCCCTGGTTGCTTTTATCTTTCGTATTTTGCATGTCTGCGCCATTACATTGCCTGCCCTTGGGTTTGCTCCACAGAGCTGGGAATTAATCAAAGGAGGCATGCAGAGCCAAAATTACGGAATCTGGTTGAGAAAACCCCAGGAGTTCACGAAATCAATTTTACTCACTTTTCCCCTTTCCGGAAATCAATAAAATTGTGCTGAAAGCCCAAGCCCTGTAATGTTTCAGTCCTAGCTTGCTTGGTTGAGTGGATGGCAGCATGCAAGTTGCACAGCTCGCAGTTGGAGCTTGGTCAGCAGAGCAAATATCAGATCTCAGGCCTAGATGACATTGAAGGGGAAGTATTCCGGATATATTTAACTAATACATCCATTTTCCGATTTATTCTTGTCTTTTTGTTCGAGTTTTTATTTAACCTGTGCTTTGCGACATGTATTCTTTCACCCGCCGGCTCTGATTCCGTTCGTTCCTTCGGTCCAACGCGATCACGTGATCCAGCCCAAGCGGTCCGCAACCTCAGGCCAGGAGCGGCACTCGTGATGCAGCGACATTCGAGGTGCTGCATCAGCAAACGTTCAACACCAAGTCCATCGCGCGATCCTCCCAGGGCATGACCCATGGTGGCGTGTCTCGCACTTCTCCGACGCTTGCCCATGGATTATTGCTATTTCATCTAACCCGCGCAGCACTGAACGACTCGCGCCTCGGCCATCTCGACGTCTCCGCATAAAGAGGCGACGTGCGACCACCGCAACAACGTCCGATCCGATCCTGACTTTCGCGTCGCGCCATTGCGAATCTGAAATCGATGCTAGCGCCATAATTCAGCAATTCGACCACCATCGAACGAATATAGAACGCCCCAGAATAAATACCAGTTTGTACTGCGCGGAGAGCGCAGTGTAATCCCGACACCATGGCGCCCGTTGGACCTGTAATCCATCAGAATCCCGCCAACAAAATCAAGCGTCCTGTCCCGGCGGGAATACAGACAAATGGCGCCATTACATCTGCTAAAAACTCACCATCTCCGTCAATGTCGGCCAAGAAACCCCCATTGAGCGCGAAACAGCCGCATTCGGCAAGCGAAAGATCAATAACCGCGTCGACGGTCCGGCCGGTAAACCGAGTACGCCGAGAAACATTATCACAAGTCTCAGGAAGGAACTCGAGGAATAGTGCTGGTCTTCGTTCGGCATCACTGGCTGCTGATCCGACGACGCACGACAAAGAGCCCCCGCCTTATGGTATGGTCTTGGAATTTGCAGCTCATCGTGACCTAAGTATCCTAATATTCTCGCAGTTGTCACAGATGCGTACATTCTAAGGAAGCATGCCGGAAGCCCTCCGTCGCTCATTGTTCATATGCACCCCACACACTTTAGATTCGACAATCAAGATGGCACGTTCCAATATAAGTCGCCCATGAAGCTTTTCCTCGACCATGTTCGGAGCCGCACGATTCCCCACGATTTAATTTCATATTTTATCGAGGGCGGCGTTACATTTTATGATGGATGTCTTATCGTTCAAGTTCACGATCATAAATCCGTTGCCCAAACTGCAAAAGATGTTGCCCGACCGGCTTCGACCACGAGTACCGTCGTCACATCGTCGATCCACAACTACAATCAGTGCTTGACACCTTCTCCTTATGTTCCCTTCCCCAAGGAGAGCTTGTCCGGTGGCGATACTCCTGTTAAGCCAGAAGAGGAATCAAAGGAGAAGGTGGAGGAGGAAAAGGACAAGGAAAACCTGCTGGGGGCTACTTCTAACGGTCAGACGGACAACACCCCCAAAAAACCGAAGGTTTTCACCGTGGTGCTGCATCCTACTCCTGAAAGCCTACAAATGGATCTTCTTATCAAGGCCTCAACCCCACGGGGAGCCTGCGATGGGGCCGCTCCTAGCTTAATACCGCCCTCCACTCCAATATCCATGGTTCCACCAACACCAACTGCTGCAAGCATGCCACCACCGGCCAAACGGCAGAAGCGAGAAAAGATGGAGCTGGATGGAAATAATATTCACGAGGCCGAAGGTCAAATTTTGTTGGCCACAAACGCGCCTCTAATGTTGGAGCCAACAAAGAGCGCTGAGGAAACGATTGTACTTCTCGATGCCTTGTCGCATCCTAAGCATTCTGATGCACCACCGCAACCTAAGACTCGGAAAAGGACTGTGGCTGAGATGGCGGCTGATGAGGCGGCAGCGGCAGAACAAGAGCGCTACATGCTTGTTTTGGATGAGCGCTTGTCCAACGCCACCGGTGCTCAGGGCGGCGGAGCAGCTGATGGTAATGCCCAGTCAAGTGCGGCAACATTTGATCCTAGATTTGAGCGATTCAAAGTTATTGAAGATATCAAACGCGAGCACGCTGAGAAGAAGGAACAGGAGAAGATCAAGCAGCAAGAGAATGACCGGAGGCTACAGCAGCAGAGACAGCAACAGCAACAGCAGGAAGCACTGCTCCAAGCTCAAAGACAGCAGGCTGCTGAACAGGAGCGAACAAGACGGGAGACTGCAGCGAGGGAGACTGCTCAACGCCAAGCCGAAGCGCAGCGACAAGCTCGTGCAGCAGCCGCATCGACTCCAAGCAACCAGAACGCCGCTGTCAAGAGGCAGCCTCCAGCGCAGCCCCAGCAGCATGCTCATCCCGCCCAAAATGTTCCTATAGCAAATGGCATGGCCAATGGAGTAACCACATCCGCGCCTCATCCTACTCCCGCTCCCACCACAATGCAGGCACAAGCGCAACCGCGTTTCCAGGCCCAGATCTCCCAACCGCCTGCATCATCCCCTGTGGCGAGACAAGGCACACCCCAGAACATGTCTTCGCCTATGGTTGGCAGTGTACCTATGCAACCAACGAATTCTGGTGCAGCAGGTAGCCCGCCACGGCCATCATCGGTTGTCCAAAACCATCCAATGTCGGTCCCCATGGCACATAACATGTCGTCTCGCGGCAGTCAGCAGAGCCATCCGTCGGGAACACCACGTATACCCAATTCCACACCCAATATCCCACATGGCACGCCAATTAATAGACAGGCAATGACAGCGACTCCCCGCATGACACAGGCCAGTCCACCTCCGGCCATGATGGCACAGAATTCGCAGATGGGCCAAGCACAAGCCATGATGATGAACAACCAGGCGATGAACCAGGCAAACCCGCAGCTTATTGCCCAGATGGCCGCCCAGCAGCGAGCTATAGCCCATCAGCAGCAGCTAGCGGCGCTTCAGAATGGAGTTGCTAACGGTAACATTAATGGCCAAACAATGACACCTCAGCAGCAGCAAATGATGCAAATAATGCAGAGGCAAATGTTGATGCAGCAACAGCAGGCACAACAGCAGCAGCACCAGCAGCACCAGCAGCAGCAGCACCAGCGGCAGCAACACCAGCAGCAAGGTGGCATGATGAACCAGCAGCAACTTGCTCAGCAATACGCCCAACAGCTTCAGAATATGCAAGGAGGGCAAATGCGTCAAATGACTCCTCAGATGCAAGCCCAAATGCAACAAATGGCACGAATGAGCCAAATGAATGGCCAGATGGGCAACCCTATGCAGCGACAGGTCAGCGGTCAAATGATGAATGGCAATATGAACCTGCAAGCTCTTGCGGCAATGCAGCAGCAGCAACAGCAGCAGCAACAGGCGCAGCAACAACAACAGACACAGCAGCCTCAACAACCTCAACAGCAGCAGCAAATGACCCAGGTGCAAGTGCAAATTCAGACCCAGGCCAGGATGTTGTATCAAAAGATGGTGCAAACTCTCGCGGCCAAGCATGGCGCACTGGATCGCATCCCCCCAGAACTGCTAGAGAAGGTCAAACAGACATCGTTAGCTCAGGCACAACAGCTCGTCCAGCAGAGCATTGTGCAGCGTAGACAGCAGCAGCAAATGATGATGCAGCAACATCAGCAGCAGCAGCAACAACAACTGCAGCAGATGCAGCAGCAGCAAATGCAACAGATGCAGGGGATGAATGGGATGATGGGCCATCAAGGAATGTGAAGAGGAGGTTACTCATTCAGCTATGGGAATGCAGCCGTGGAAATCGGCCGGGAGGTGGGCCTGGAGTTTTTTGGTGAAGGCAGCTTTTGGTGATTCAATTACGCATCGGTTATCAAGTTTGGGCATGGATGCTTTATACCCCAGGGAATTCTTTCGACTCGGGACAGGGATACTTTACGAATACGTTTCTTTGGGGGGGTCTTTGGTCATTAATGTTTGAGGTGAAGCGTCTACGGTCATGCATGGTGTTGAGGGATCAGACTGGGAAATGTGTATCATACGAGCAAGTTTTTACAAGGAATTGTCTTTATCGAGTTGCCCATCTTCAATCAATATTCAATCAATGTTTGAGGTCTCTGCGCGTTGAGCCAATATAAAACTAGTTATGCATTAATCAAGTGGAATCAAGTGGACACGGATGACGCGCGCTTTCACGCCGAACGTGGCTCGTGTACGGTCGGTCACGTGCGCTAGTTGATCTTGGTGCATGATGACACAACCGCTGTGCCGGGAAGCTTGGTCATGTTCCCCCAAACCCGTGATAGCTCTAGGCAAACGTGAGCCGTCTCGTCAACAACCCCTCGACGACAAACAGTGAATACTAGAACGGAATTATCCTTATCGACTCGAAGAACCTCTCCAGCGACGATCCCAACTCATCCGCCTCCTCCCCGATTTGGCTGCGATAGCCAACAGTACCTTATCGTCCCTCGTTTTCTCCATCCGCTTTCTCGATGCATCGGCCGCAATTGCTGTCCATGCTGCTTCCCCTGCTGGCTGCTCCAGCCCAGGTCTTGTCTTCCCTAGACTGCAAAAATATTCGGGTCGATGGACACAGCTTTGATCTGTCGAAGCTGTCTGGCCCACACTCTGTCGTGACGACGCGTTACGAACCAAACCCCCCGGAGCACTACAACACAACATATACTTTGGATATCTGTAAACCACTAAAGAAGAGTGGAAAGAAGGGAGGGGAATGCCCGAATGGCACCAGAGGTAGGCATGCTGACCAGCAACTTATGAAACTAGCTAAAGAATATAGTCTGCGCCATCCGCCATCTTCTCCAGGGCGAGACCGACATGGTTGACGATATCAAGGCGATAGCGGGCAGTTTGGAGAACCATGGGGGCTCACAGTTTGACTACACCCCCACAAGACTCAAATCGAGCGATTCAAATGCCGATTCTCAGAAGGAGGGTCTGCGGTTGGTTCTCAAGGGTGGTAAACACCCTCTTAGTGGCCCTGTCAAGGAGCGCCGAGAGCAGAGGGCTGTTATCGAATTCATTTGCAACCCCAACAAGACCGGGACAGAAGGTGAGTGGGTCTCGGAGGACAAATATGAGAAGAGGGCCAATTTGCGACTTCGAGACGACGAGAAGAAAGAGGATGACAAAAAAGAGGGCGATGACAAGGATGGCGATAAGGATGAAGGAGAGTCATCACAGGAACACCAGTTGAAAAACGAGGATGCTGCCCTTATCTGGGAGGGTTATGGACCCGAGAAGGATGTTGATGTTCTCCGCTTGACGTGGTATACGAAATATGCCTGCGAGAACAGAAGCGACAATGGCGGAGACAAGGGCGGCGACGACGGCGACGACAGCTCTCACTGGGGCTTCTTTACTTGGTTCATAATTCTGTGAGTGTTTTTGAATCTGCCAATTAAGGGCAGGCTGCTAACTAGTTGCTAGAGCGTTCCTTGGTATCGCCGCCTATCTGGTGTTTTCTAGCTGGCTGAACTATAACCGCTATGGAGCTCGAGGGTGGGACCTTCTTCCACACAGCGACAGCATCCGCGATATCCCATACCTCATGAAAGACTGGATTCGTCGGGTCCTCAACACGGTGCAAGGCACCGGTAGCCGTGGTGGGTACAGCGCAGTTTAAATGCACTGTGGATCTCATACTTTTTTTCTTCTTTTGTCGGTTCGGGTTGGGAGGAAGACTTGCTGGCGACTCGCTATGCCGCTTTAGGCCTGGTATCCTTCGACTTTTGTGATTGAACCTACCTACCTATGCAAGGTCCGTATGGGTCTTGGGGTTGCGTGGGGGGGAGGGGGAGGGGGAGGGGGGAACGACGGCCATATTGATGATGTAGACTGAGCAGTAGCAAAGGGTGTAGCAAAGGGTGGGCTTGGATGCACTGGGACAGGCACAAGTTAGACAAATGGTGTTTCGGGGGACCAGCAGTTGGCGCTTGCTGGCTGTATACTAATGCATGTATTTATTATTATTATTTTTTATTTTGAATATTGCAACACTTTGGTTCTGTCTTGTGCGGCGCTCAATCCAGTTGTAAGTTAAGTGAGGACTGGGAGGTTGAAGCCGAAGAACCTCGAGGAGAAAGATTATACCTACCATCTGGGGGCGTGCCGGCCGCCCGGACGGGGCAGGACAGGGCAGGAAAGAACAGTAATGGCTCTAATTTAAGGGTCTCAGTGGGTGTTATTTTTTTTTTTTTTTTGGCCAGGCAATACCTTCAGGCCTATTCCGCTGTGTCATAATTGACTCTAGCCTTGGCTAACATGGAGAGTCGGGTGGGGGTTTTGAGACACTTGGCGTGAGTTTGGCTATGTGCCCACGCAACTCAACGGGATTAAAGGCGCAGAGACGGCAGCACAATTGCCATGAGCGGTGGGTTTCAATCCTTGCAACGCCCCTGCATTCAATACACACTTCACGCGCCCTTGGCTCGACGAGAACAAACTCTCGCAGTGACTAGCAGGTGACGCACAGCTGCGATAGCGGAGCGTTATCGATAACGGCGCAACTTCAAATAATTCTCCACGCCCACCCCACGCTCTCAACCCGCCGGATGTCAAATATCACGCTCTCCTCGGCCAAAATTTTACCTTCTTTCGTTGTACGGCGGTTACCCCTCGAAGTCATGGCCCTGCGACTCCCCTTCCGATGCCGATTGGCACCTCTGGCCGGCGCCCGCGCCGTTGCCATGCCCAGAATCGCCCGCCGCGGCCTGGCCTCGCTGCCAAACGCCGATCCGTCGCCGGACTCGAAGAGCGCTGCCATTGTCAACGAGCACGCACCCTACATGGTCGCCACCTATGCTCGCCCACCTCCCGTCTTTGTCAAGGGCGAGGGCTCATGGCTCTGGGACGTTGAGGACCGCAAGTATCTCGACTTCACTGCCGGCATCGCCGTCAACGGCCTGGGCCACTGTGATCCCGAGTTTACCAAGCTTCTAGCTGAGCAGGTAGGTGCGCTCTAGGAAAAGAAGAAAAAAATGAGCTCTCTGTGCGCTTAATTCTGACCTTTTACCCTTTTACATAGGCCAAGGAGCTTGTCCACGCCTCCAACTTGTACTATAACCCTTGGACCGGTGCTCTGTCTAAGCTGCTAGTTGAGAAGACTCTCGAGTCGGGCGCCATGCATAATGCTGCCTCCGTCTTTGTGTGCAACTCCGGCTCTGAGGCCAACGAGGCGGCCATCAAGTTTGCCAGAAAGGCCGGCAAGGTTGTCGACCCTTCAGGAGACAAGTACGAGGTTGTTTCCTTCCAGAACGGCTTCCACGGCCGAACCATGGGCAGTCTGTCGGCTACCCCCAACCCCAAGTACCAGCAGCCTTTTGCCCCCATGGTCCCCGGCTTCAAGGTCGGCACCTACAACGACGTTGCCGCCATCAACAACCTGGTGACGGACAAGACGTGCGGTGTCATTGTCGAGCCCATCCAGGGCGAGGGCGGTCTCATTGCTGCAACTGACGAGTTCCTTGTTGCCCTGGCCAAGCGATGCCGAGAGGTCGGTGCCGTGCTCATCTACGACGAGATCCAGTGCGGTCTGTCCCGAACTGGTACTTTCTGGGCACACGGCAACCTCCCCAAGGAGGCCCACCCCGATATCCTGAGCACCGCCAAGGCTCTTGGCAACGGTTTCCCCATCGGAGCCGTCATTGTCACTCAGGATGTCGCTGACAAGATAAAGGTCGGCGACCATGGCACCACCTTTGGCGGAAACCCATTGGCCTCCCGCCTAGCTCACTACATTGTCAACCGTCTCGCCGACAAGGTTCTCCAGGAGGATGTCCTCGCCAAGTCCGAGGTTTTCCTGGACCGATTCGCCGAGCTCCAGGCCTCGTACCCCGGCCTCATCAAGGAGGTCCGCGGTCGTGGCTTGATCCTGGGACTCCAGCTCTCCGAGGATCCCACCCCAATCATCAAGGCTGCTCGTGAGCGCGGCCTGCTCATCATCACCGCTGGCACCAACACTCTCCGATTCGTGCCCAGCCTGACCATCACCGACGAGGAGATCAACAAGGGCATTGACATTCTCGATGCCGCCATTGCCGCCACCCGATGAGCGTGCTTTCGACTGTGTGCGATATGTGTGTGGAGTTGGCTTTTTTATCCCTCTTGGATTTTTTTCTGGTTGCTTGCCTTTTGATGGGATAGCCGTGAAAAGTTTGGATGTGCAACGCGCCCTTGTTTACGGCTGAGACGAAAAGCGAATCTAGATGTTGATTTGACACCAAAATACATTATTATTTTTTTACGAACCGTTCCCCATTTCATTTGGTCTTATCTAGCGACTCCCCAGCAGCGTTTTAATGTAGCGAGTTTCTTACCCAAAAATGCTTCGCGCTTTTGTCTGGATAACAGTATAGCTTTCTCTCCACTTTTCTCCTTGCTCCCACGCTGTTGACAGTAGCTATTCCCATTATATTCTTCCCAAGAAGCGTAACCATTCACTCAAGCAATGTGGTCCTGCCGCATACTAGGGCGTTAGACCTTCTCTGTTCCAAGGAGTAGCTTTACCACGGCCCTGTGCTCGTTCTCGGTGGCTAGCGATAGCGGCGTCAAGCCCGAGTTATCTTGCAAGTCTATATCCGCTCTCCCCGTATCGAGCAGCAGCTTGACAACGGCCACGCACCCGCTCCCGGCAGCCTGGAATAGCGGCGTCCGACCAGAGTTGTTCTTCGAGTTGATATTGGCCTTCCCTGTATCAAGGAGTAGCTTGACAGCAGCCTCGTGGCCCTTCTTGGCAGCCAGCGAAAACGGCGTCTGGCCGTTGCTACTATTTAAGTCAATGTCAACCTTCCCTGTATCGAGAAGCAGGTTGACAATGGTGTTATGCCCGTTCTCGGCAGCTTGCGATAAAGGCGTAAACCCCGAGCTATCCTTCTAGCCAATATCAACCTTTCCTGTATTAAGCAATATTTTGATAACGGCCTCATGCCCTCTATTAGCAGCCCAACATAGTCGTGTTCGGCCAGAGTTACTCTTGGAGTTAATATCAGGCTTCCCCGTACCAAGAAGCAACTTAACGACGTCCTCATGCCCGTTATCAGCAGCCTGCGACAGCTGTGTCCGGCCAGAGTTACTCTTAGAGTCAGTACCGACCTTCCCCGTATTAAGCAAGAGGTTAATAATGGGTTCGTGCCCGTTCCCGGCAGCCCGAGACAGCGGCGCTCGGCCATCCCTACCCTTCATGTCGACATCCGCCCTCTCTGTGTCGAGCAGCATCTTGATGATGGGTATGTGCCTGTTTATCGTCCAGCCATAACGATTATCATTCGAATTGGCATCGGCCTTCCTTGAATTGAGTAGTAGCTTGACAAACGGTCTCGTGCCCTTTCTCGGCAGCATACGACAGCGGCGTCCGACCACAACTATCCTCTAGGTATGGGTGATGGCCAAGCCTAAGAGGTTCTTCTGCGGCCTCACTTACCCCAAAATATCACGCCAAATGTAGTCCTGATATCTGCTTGGGGAATATGCCAGTCTTTGTTTTTATGTGAATCTGCGTAGTCGCAGATTCCTCGAATGACGATGCATGGGAAGCTGTTCATAAGCCCGGTCGCTTCCATCTCAACGCAAAGAAAATTACTGCCAAGATCCTTGTTGAGTTGATCTCTGAAGGCGGCATCCTTGACCACTTGGTTACCGGCCGTTTATTGGTGGCGCTCTGGCTGGGCGCTAAACAGGAGCAGACAGGGTGCAGAGCATGTGGCTGTTGGTCGCATGTCGCCGGGGATGTGCGGGTGTTTTGGTAGACCAATATCATTTTCGCTAATCTTTATCGCAAATTCTCGTTGGCAGTCAATTCCTCCAACAGATCCCCTGTCCTGATATATTCCAAGGCCAAGCCGAAATGCTGTCGCAACTCAAGACGGCCACGAATTCCCTACAGTTTGAGGTATTCTCCGATGCAGAGTTGTCCTTAAAACATGTAGCCGGTGGTATCTTCGAGCCCGGCATCAAATACCATCTGACAAAGACTCCGCCTAACTTAACTGATGGCTGCGGCGTCAGCTTTGGGTGGTTATTTTGTTTATATTTCTTCCTGCAGGGCGCGGAGGCCTTCCGTGCTGTTCGCTTTGTACCCCGGCCTTGACCTGGAAATGGTGGCCCCCTTCCGTTTGTTTGTGGGGCGTTGCAAGATATACTCGACCTCCATAGGTGGCTCGTGGCTAGCTGAGTTTCTGTCCCGTTTCATTTTGGAGCGCCGTGGGACGGGGTCGATTCGGACCAATTCGCGCACACCCAAGCCAGGTTGCTCAACTCGTGTGTGCTCATTCTTTGCAACGCGAATGTTGTCAAAGGCGAAGGTAGTTGTGTTTATGATAGGCAGAGGATGGTTACTATGGCCAATCGGGTTTGTTTTGGCTTCAGAAACCACATGTGGGACGGCGATAGCATTCTCGTTCGAGCCACTGACTGATGATGCAGCATCTAGTTCCTTGGGGGCGTCAGGTTGGGCATTGGACATAATTGTCTCGAGTTTGGCAAGCGACACGCGCACCACCTCCGCCCTTCTCAATAGCCCGTCTGAGTATTCGTGGTCGTACTGGCCAGGGGTAAGTTCCAGGTGCAGCCCAAGTTTCTTAGTATCTTTCATAACCTCGGCCAAGATACGCATGACATCTTTGACCTCGGGGATGGACATGTTGCAGCCACGTCCAGACTCAATCTCATCAATAAAAGGATTCATGCTGGACTTCTGGTTATCCTGGAACCCAAAAAAGAGCCTGTTTAATCTCATGCCCCAGTGGCACAACCTTCTCGTAACATCGCAATAGCTAATCGCCTGGCCCACCTTGTAGGCGTCGAGCAATACACAGTTTTCATGTAAGGAGCGCTGAGCGCGGAAATTGAAGAGACTTTTGTCAAAGGGTCACATCAAGACGGCGAGACGGCGAGACCGCCATGTCCATCTACCAGGTAGCTCAACTTCCGTGCAGTATTGAGTCGGGCACCCAGGGCTTTCAGGCTCAGCCCGTGGATCGTGACAGCATCACAGATGATCTGTGCTATGTGTGGGTCTTTATTCCGACGATGATAGGCGACATCCACAGTGTTGAGCAGCAAAAGTTCCCCGAGTCGCTTCACCCCAGGTTGGAACTGGCTCTGTGCCTCGCTCGACCTTGACCAAACACTTCAAGAGATGCTCCACCTGGCTCACCAGGTCCTCAACGGGATTCTTGCTGATCTCGTGAGCAGACTCATTCCACGGCGGACCGAAGATTCCGGCCTTTGCAAGCACGTCTCTGAGATGAGGCAGGTTGTATAGGCCGTGGTGAGACCGAATGGCCATGGCCAGGGCTTGTTGCCACTCGGTTGGTTGCGCAGCATCTTCCGGGTCCAATAGCAAAGTCAGCATCAATTGGTCCTCACGAAACGAAACCCAGCCATCCATTCGCCTTTGGAAATCCGGTTTGCTGCAGCATTGACCCGATCGGTTTTGCCGTCACTCGATCCCTTCAAAGACTATCTGTTGGCCCATACGAACTAGTACCCCTTTCAGCCCTTTCACCAGAGGACAACTCGAGAGCAACTGGCATCAGTCCTTGGCCAAAACCACATTTCCCACCGGTACAAATGGTATACTTTGTCCCATCCAAACTGTACCATCCACTTACCTTTTATCCCCCAACTGCAAGCCTTTTGTGAGTTGGTTGCGCCATGATTTGCTTTTCTTGATTTTTTGGGGGGATTTTTTGGGATTTTTTTTTTTTTTTCGCTGCAAACACACCCCCCACACACGCCAACATCCCCCCTGCCCACACACTGCACAAGTTGCCGAGATGGGATGGGGGAGGGGGGAAAGCCACTCGATAAGAAATCAGGGGACCAGGGGAAAGGGAGGGGGGTGAGGTAGGAGTGGAGTCTGGTGATCTCCCGAACATCCCGTCCTGTCAGACGCACTGCGAGTGCTGGGTGTGGGGGACTAAGCCCTATCGGAAGACCGAGCTTCTGCTGCTAATCGCGGACGTCATGGCACATTTCTAGGCTGTGACTACTGTGACTACTGCATCCAGACATGTGTCCTCCTTGGCACTTGAGCTCGAGCACCCTGTGATTCAGCTGCCTCGTCTCTGCCTCCTCATGCACCGCGTGCGCCCCACGGGGCTTACAGGCTTCCCACTCGGGCTGCCCCGGCGTGACCACGTTCACAAGCATACGATTCTTGGCGGAGAGCGCAACTCATAAATCACGGACAGTGAACTACAATTACAAGAATGTGGCTGTGCTGTTCAACCCGCCGTCATCTGCCCACATTGCGTCTACATTTACATTCGTCACAAGACACATACATCACTCGCGTGGGGGGACAGAACCGAAAAACAAGTCTAGTGATTAAAGCAGAGACGCCATGTATTTGAAGTCTTATCCAAAAAATCAAGTCATGATGGGCCTGTATCAGGAAGCCAGCTACCCAATAATAACCGAGATACACCGAATGACGCCGTGCCAATGATCGCTCCCGTCTAATCCTTTAGCAAATAGCATGGGTCTTGCCCGTCTTGCCCTGAAGAGAATGTGTCTCATTCTATCGCGCATGTTAGTTTCGCATCCGTACAATAGTGAAGCAGTATTTTGGCGGGGAATTACTAACCGAGTAGACGGGGTGGGCGTGCTTGCCCTTGCCCACAGTGGAAATGTGTTGTCTAATGTAGTCTTCGCGCTTCTTGATGGTCTCCTTGTCGGTCTGATCGAGAAGGCCAAGGCAGAGGATGACATCGTTGATGAGGGAGTCGCAACGGCTCTTGGTGAAGTCCTCACGGACGACAACACGCAACATCTTGACGTTGGAGTTGGGGGCCATGGTGTAGGCCGGGACGACCCAACCACGCGAGCGCAGGTGGTGGGCGAGAGCGAACTCGTCGTAGTGGCGCTCAGCGGGGCCGCCCTCCTCGGGGGTGCGGAATCGGAATGCAACCAGAGGCAGACCGGCGCCAGAACGTTCTGACATGATGACGAAGCCCTTCTTCTCCAGGGTGTTGGTCAGGTAGTCGGCAGTTCGGGTCAGGTTGCTCATGATAGCACGGTAACCGTGCTTACCGAGACGGATAAGCTGGTAGTACTGGCCAATAACCTGGGAGGCACCCTTGGAGAAGTTGAGGGTGAAAGAAGACTGGTCGGCACCGAGGTAGTTGATGTTGAAGACCAGCTCCTGGGGGAGGTACTCAGGAGCACGCCAGATGACCCAGCCGACACCGGGGTAGACCAGGCCGTACTTGTGGCCAGAGACGTTGATGGAGACGACCTTTTCACATCGGAAGTCCCATTCCAGGTCGGGAACGACAAAGGGGGCGACGAAGCCACCGCTGGCGGCGTCGACGTGGATGGGAACGTCAATGTTCTTCTCAACGAGGAGGTCGTTGATGGCCTTGACATCTTCGTACTCACCAGTGTAGGTGGTGCCGAGAATGGCGCAGATACCGATGGTGTTCTCGTCGCACAGGTCGACACACTCATCGGGGTCCATGACGTAGCGGTCCGACGTGCAGTAGACGAGCTTCTCGTCAATCTCAAAGTAGCGGGTTGCCTTCTCCCAGCAGACCTGGACGGCCGAGGACATGACAATGTTGGGGTTCTCGGTGCTCTTGCCCTCGGCGACGCGGCGGTTCTTCCAGCGCTTCTTCATGGCCAGGACGGCGAGCATGATGGCCTCGGAGGAACCGACGGTCGACGTGCCGACAGAGGTGCCAGTAGGGGCATGGAAGAGGTCGCCAATCATGTTGACGCAGCGGTTCTGGATGTCGGCCGACTGAGGGTACTCCTCGTAGTCGATGAAGTTCTTGGAGAAGGACTCGGCCATGAGCTTCTCAGCTTCTTCTTCCTGCAGGGGTGAGAAAACCACATGTTAGCCAACAGATGATCTGGTTAAAATAAAATAAAAATGTTATGCGTGTTTTCCCTCCCACTCAAAACGTGCAATACACGACGGCAATGAAGCCATAACCATGGTGGTGGGAGGTGGTTGCCGGCGTGTTAGGGCTGGTGGAGAATCCCCAGAAGCCAAGACAAGGCCCGCGCTTGCGGGGTTGTAGTGACTTGCATTGGCGCCGCGGGAACACCAAAGATGCCAAGCCGTCACTAAAAAATAAAATAAAAATAAAAAAGACCGGGGCCAGAAAAATAAATCAGAGCAGCAATTTCGTCATAGACGTACCATATAGGTGGTGACAAAGGAAGCGAGGCTGCAGAGCAAAACACAGTCAGCCAATTGAACCACAGCGCGCGTGCCTTGCAAGCAGCCGCGCGGGAGGGTTGGGGGGACACTTACTTGAGCATGGGGTTGTTGTCCAGACTCAGGTCGTCCTTGATCATGCGGTAAGCAATGTCCTTGGGCATCTCGCACTCGGGCATGTGGTGACGGGGCAGGTCCATGCCGGCGAAGCGAGAGCCGTAGACGCTGGTGGTGAACTCATCCTCATAGTTGGTGAGCTGCATCTGGGGGCGACGGGAAGCGCGGGAGCTTGTCGAGCGGACGGACGCGGCGTCCGAGTCGCGCTCCTTGACGACGGAGAGGTGAGACATGCTTTCAATGTAAGAAGGAGTAGTGTGTCCGTTGGTCTTGTGGATGCCGTTGGTGCTGTTGGTAGCAGGAGCAGTAGTGTCGTCGTCAGAGGTTTCAATGACGGGAATAGGTTCAGGAACCTCGCTGGATTCCGTGTTTTCTACTGAACTCATAATGGGGGGGAGAAGAGGGGTAATAATGCAATGACGCGGGCAAGCAGAAGAATAAGGTGGTTCCGTCAGCTAAGTTCAGCTAGGGTACGACGGGCAACGGGTGTGGCGGCAGAGTAGCGTTGCCGTAAAAGCCGTGTGCAACGTGGAGGTGCTGGGTGTTGAGATAAAGTGGGTGGTGTGCTATCCTGTGGCTGTGGAGAGTTACACCGAGGCGAGCAAGCGTGGGATGGCCAGGGATGGTGAAGTTTTGCGGATGAGGGTCGGGTGTGGTTTGCTTTTAATGCAGAACCAGCAGAAAGAGGGGCGAAGAAGGATGGTGATAGGGTATAAGTGATCACCAAAAGAACAAAAAAAAAACAAGAGGGAGCCAACGAGGGAAGCTGGGAGTCCTTCTCTTGTATTGGTCTTTTTGGGGGGTTTTACGAAAAGCTGATAGGGCCGGCAGAAGAGGGGCGGCCTTGAATGAGGGCTTTGATGCGGTGTGTAAGAGGTGAAAGGGCTTGAAACGATGAGGGAGGACAGGAGCGGAGGAGAGCAGATGGACAGCGGGATGGACGAGATGCTGACAAGTTAAATAGTTTTTGCATCAAGCATGAGGAATTTCAGGGACAGCGGCGGCAGAGTACAGAGGCGGGCGGGAAGACATGGGGCAACATGGCAAGATGTGGAACTTGGGAACAAGCCAGAAGGGGGAGCGAGCGAGCATTGCCCATGGAGCTTGTCACTCGCGGCGACCCGGACAAGAAAGAAAAAAAAAGAGGACCTGGCTCTCTCTCACTCTCTCTCCTTTGCTTACCTCACCTTCAGCGTTTACCGGGAGTGGATTTCGAATATGGATGTGGGATGGCCACAAGGCGCAACCCAGGCCAAGGCACGAGCTCACGGCCCAAGGAACCACACCCCCGAAGAGACGGACAGTGTACCTCGCAACTACATGTCGCGGTAACAGCCAATACACGCCGCCCTATTAGTTAATTGTACCTGTCCCGATTACCATGTCCAGCTTGGAGCCGTTGCCTGCCCGTGCCCTCCTCGTTTCTTCTTCCATTTTCTTTTTCTCTCTGTCTCCTGTAACCCTTTTTTTTCTATCCATGCCAGCATTGGTTGGGCTCCAATACATACAAGGCCCTGGGGGGGTGTCTGCACGTTGTATCTCGTAGACCTGATGCTGGACTGTTTTTCTTTTTTTCTTCTCTCTTATTCCCTTCTAAATGCCCAACTGTCTTTTTGTCTGACTCTATCCCTAATGCACCGCTAATAACGAACGGGGGGGCGCGCGCGACACCAGTGGGTGTTCCAGGCGCAGCGCGCTACACGACAGTAACTACCTGCCGCCCGACACTCTAAAGTCAAACTTGCCAACACTGCGCATACTGGCGGTACAGCGCCTATACGCGCCGTAGACGTACTCTCTGCGTACTATGGCCGGCCCCTCGCCCTTCCCCCCAGCCACCACCACGCCCCCCCGGTGATATATCCGCGCAATTCAAATCACAATGATAAATGACGATCCGTAATTCCAGCCCTGACAGTGATGGCACATGCTTGTTGCTGCCTGCCCGTTGGATGCCGTCGCCGAACCCCCAAAAATCCACCACACACCCTCCCATAGCCCGTAACCCCATGGGCGGCCTCACCCATCCACCCCAGTAAGCACCAGACGTCGTAGTGCAGTACCCGTCTCGCATAGCCGCCCGCTGAACAGATTACACGGGGTCCCGAAACCACAGGTCAACCCAGCTCCTCGGCGAAGGGGTAGGGAAGAATAACAACCCCACCGGGCACTTGCTGCTGCACGTAAAACCATGTACCGAGTCGGTACTGTAACACCATGGGCATCAAGCAATACCTGACGGCGCCCTGTAATTAATTCCTCTCTTCCGCGGCCACTACCCACACCCCTCCCTACGGTACAGTCAATTAGCCAAAGAGGTTGTTTCTGACTTCCCAAGGTCGGCTCACTCCCCTCCATTTTACTTGCTTCGCTCCAAAAAAGAAGAGGGAAAACCACGCGCTTCTCGGTGTCTAGTGTCCGACATGGGATGGACACGGGGCGCTGTATGTGGCGGTCACCAATTGCTCACCACCACTCACCTGTGCTCCATCCTTTCCCTCACCTGCCCGCCCCTCGCTAGCGCCGCCGCCGTGGGCTCCCGATCACCGACACTCGCCAGAAACCCACCTTTGCAAGCCCGCATTAGTTATCGATCCCGCCTTAGCTTGCAACACGCTTAGTCGCGGGCTTTTGCAGTGTAATGCCTGTGGATATTGTTTACTTCACTAGTTTTTGTTGGTTTCTTATTGCGCTCCTCCTCTTAACCGCATGAAGAAAACGTAAACAAACTAAAAATAAAAAATAAAATAAAAATATTAAAAAAAAAAAAGTCTTAACCTAGCCACTCTCAGACCTGGGGGAAAGGAAGGCGAGAAAGAAGATTTTTAAAATAAAATAAACCCCCATTATCCGGGTTGGGGTCAGACCGATCGAGAACCCTTCGCCCGGAGAGGGGCCCCAATTTAGGAATATGGGAATGGATTCCCATTTGACGTCGTCTCTCTGCTTCCATGGTTCATGGGCCCCAACTGGGGAAGTTGCAACGACAACCAGCGAGCTGAGCTCTTCGGCCCACCCAGGCCCAAAGGCCACCCAGCCCCGAAGCCCAGAAATGGTGGGCTCTTTTGGGTATCCAGCTGTGTCCCTCTGCTGTCCATTTGTTCCTATTCCAGCTTCACAGGGTATCCTCAAAATCTGCAATTGCCTGCCCCCCGTTGCTGTCGGTCGGTCTCTCCTGCTCTCATCTTGCCTCATCCGACTCGGCGTCATGCTTCATTGGTTTCGTTTTACATTGCCTCTTTTTTTTTGGGGGGGGGGGGCGTATTTCTCTGCCATGTTTAGTGAGTGTTACGCCTCGCCTCGTTCTTATTTGCCTCTACGTATTAGCCACCACCGCCATGGCCGAACCTCATATCGAAAATCACACTTTTCCCCAACTTTAGGTCAGGGCCTCACCTCACCTAACACACGGCGGACCCCTTGTCCCACCTTCCTTCCTATTTCCCTCACCTTATCCCAAGGCTCTGGAACATGCTGCTGCATGGCGTCCGTGGGTCCCATTGGGGGATCACTGCCCTGGATTCCCCGACAACCCTTTTGACGTCTTTAACCCCCCTCCCCTCCCCTCGTTTCCCTCCCTTGCTCCCCCCTGGCTCTTGCCTAAATACCCCCTTGAACGGCCCCTCTGTCCCCTTTGACTCTGGGGCATTTTGAGTTCCTGCGAGTGATAGTTTTGGGGTATCAATGACGCACTGCTCGATTTGCGGGCGCAAAGCGAGCAGGACAAGAAGGAAAAGGAGAGGAAAAGCGAGAACAATTAAATGCCCTGTTTATCACTTAACCGGTCTGGGTCAAGAGGAAACGCAACTTCACCGCAACCATAAACCCCACTTTGGACGCCGTGTTATAGTTACGAGGCACGACGGTGAAGAGAGGGAAATTTGGGCAAAGGCCCTAAAAACAGCCTCTGCGATGCGTCCTTTCTATTGAACGTGTCCGTAATTGTGGGCAGCTTTTGTTCTCGTTCCGGACTTCCACGGCCAATCACGGAGGCTGCCGGCCGGAGCGGTCCCCACATGTCGGAGGTCGCCCCGTTGCTGAAGGACGATTGGGAGGAGGAAGAGGGGCTGAGTCTAAGTCTATGCGGCACTGCCGCCCTGTAGGTTCCCCATGCCATGGCTCGTCGACAGGGGACAGCGGCTTAGACGGGGTGTGGATTTCTGAATTACAATGTTTGATGTTGATGTTGATTGTTGACTTGTTGATTTGTTGATGGGCCTGCCTTGAGTTTTCTTGAGGGGGGGCTTGGAACTGCAACGCTGCGTGGTGCCACTGGCGTGCCGGACGGACATCCAAATCTATCAAAGGAGTCCCGGGGTCATTCAATCTCCTGCGCACGTTTTTTTTTCTCTCTCGGTTTTCCGGATTCGCGCATGTCTTGAGACAGACCGGTGTCAAACATGGATTTGTTCTGGTTGGATTCCCACCAAAACCCATGTTTCGTGGCTTGTAAAATCTGCGATCCCCAAAAAGAACCCAGTCCACGGCCCTTGTCTCGGCCCCCCTTGCCGACTTTGTACCTCGCAAGGCCTCTCCGCAGTGCCGGGCTGGGCACTTCACCTTGATAATGGGTTCTGTCTAGTTGTCTGGCTGGCTGCCGCCGTGTGTTGTTGTCGTCGGCTGGGCTGACCGACAGGGGGGAGTGGGTGCTCCAAGCGCCTCACCTCGGTATGAGGTGTTTGTCTTCAGTCTAGTCTTCCTGTGCAGCACACGCCCAACGGGCAGGTGCCCCCAGTTTCCGAAGATGAACGGGGGCGACGATCATCCCGTCTTTTTTTTGGCCTCTGTGTCTGTGTGCCTCTTTCTCATTTTGGTTACCGTTTCGTGGTCCCTTTTTCCCCGAAATCATCCTATTCCACGCTCGGTCAATGAGGCCCTCTCCCCGCGGGCATTGTCCGAAAAGTTCGGTACGATATTGCCCGCGAGTCAATAATGAGGGACCATCAACGACCGACTGACATCAGCACGTACACACCGCAACGTTTGAAACGCAGGTCATTTGGTTTTTGGTTTTACTTTTTATTCTTGTCTAGTCTAGTCCTAGTTTCCAAAGCAGAGTAATAACTCATGACACATATGAATCATTTCCACATCATCTCAGGCAGAGTCAGATTTGCCCGCTTATGGTAACGAACGACCTTTTGTTGTTGTGCGTTGGATATACAAGCCAGAACGAGGGGGACGAAGCGAGAGCCCCGGGTAGTCTGTCGGTACATCAGATTCACATAGGGGACGCATTTTCAAGGTGAGCAAGAAAAGAAAAGGAAAAAGCCAAGGGGCGCGAACCGATTGGAAGCACGGAAGCCCAGGCCCCAAGTTCCCCGTTCCTGGTGCCCCCATGAGGTGCCTTTGGTCCCGAATTGCCTGACGCCATTTCACGTCGCGCCCCCAAGTGGCGTGTCCTGTCAGACGGGGCCCGTCTCGCCGGCGACGCCTCTTTGGCAGCCTCTTTCATTTCACAGCGTGTTAGTGGGAGACTGATGGATGACGAGTATTGTGTATTGGTTTTTTTGGGGTTTTTTTTTTTTAGGTCTTTGCCTGACCTCACATTGAATAATGATATGATGATAGCTTCGCTACTTTACTTTTTGGGGGGGTTTGTTTTTTCTTGACTGTCTACCTACCACTCGCTTCTCACTCTCCTTCAGTAGGATTCCTCTTTTTTTTTTTTTATGAACAAAAAAAAATCCTTTTAATGTTTCCCCTCTCTCTGCGCTCTCTTGGTTTCGGTGATCCGTTCAGTTGGTCGCCCTGAGGAACGTGCCACGACAAGTCTCCGTCACATATGGCCGAAGAAAGCCCCCCCCCCCCTTCCCCCCCCTATGCGTACCCATGGCGATCCCACGTTGATGGGAGAGCGGCATCCGCATTTTGCAGCCCGAACAGGGCAGTCAGCTCAGCACGCTGTCCGTCCGGTCCCCTCCCTAAAACACACCCTCTGGTCTGGCGCGCACTAGACAGCCTTTGTCTTCCCTCCATTCCCTTTCTTGCTCGGTACCTCGCTGTACAACACGAGTACCCAGGCGGGAATCCGGCCGTAAAATCCCGTCAATGCCGTACTTTGTTTCCTGCTGCAAACTCCACTGGACCTTCTGCCATCGACCCACCTCCGATTTATGGTTCGTGGAGTGGACAGGGTCATGCAAGCCCATCCATTGCAGCATGGCATTTCTCCAAGTTTCTAATGGCCATGCGCCTCTTTTTTATTTTATTTTTTAATCCGCTGGAAGTGGTTATATTACGTAGTTTTGCTCTCTCTCGCCATCTATTGCCCCGACGGCAGAGGATATTTCTGCCCAACTGAGCAGCCAGCTGCCGCAGGGGTTTGTGTGTGTGTGTGTGTGTTGCTCGCTCCCCCCGTAATCGCGAAGCATTTTTCGTTCAGCACCTCCCTTGCCCTCACTCACCTGTTGACCGGGGTGTCCGCTGTCAGGCTCACCGAAGCCCCAGCGCCTTGTCCCTGCCCTGTCCTGCCCTGACACTCACTCCCAGTCCCCAGTCCCCCCTGCTCTGACGCAAGCAGGCGGATGTCGTCGGTACGTACCCACGTCCCCTAGGTACCTACGCGCCTGTCGCAGCGTTGCCGTTCTGAGAAGTGACGAAGCGCCCGCATCGGCAGGTCGATCACGGATTCGAGATGCCGCGACAGTGTGTCAGAGCCCACCAGATGGGACGGTGTCTCTCAGTGAGACAGCGTCGCCCGCAGACGCATGACATTTGATTCCATGACAAGCCTCGCAGCTACGCATATGTCAAGAGGCACTACGCAAAGGGCGTGTGTGCCGCGGCGCAGGAAATACCTCGGCGGGACATGTAACACGCAACTGACTTGTATGTAGTGTAATGCTCCCATCTCCATGTCCATCAGCAGAGCGGTGTCTTGCCTCGCATTCTCGGCGCGCCTTGAAGCCAGATGACGGCATTTCCGGGCCACGCCCGTCTCTGTTTCTGCTTGATTCGCCCTGCCTGCCCCGTCCTCTTCTCGGCCCATGTCCTAGGGCCCGTACCCCATACGGCCCATTCCCGCATCCGCCGCCATTCTTACCGCTACCTTGATTACCTACGGCGACAGCAGGCGTCCTCCAACAGACAGAAAAGCCCAAGCATGACCGTGCCCATTTCCTGGCCGGACATCAATGTCCGCGACCCATCCCCACCGTCGGGATCATCAAAGTCGGCTGTTTTGCCCTGGCCCTGAGCTTCCATTTCCCTTCTGTGCAACATGCCTGGTCTATTTTGGGCACGTGTGATTCCTGTCGTGTTTCATCCGCGAGTCAGACCGAATCATTCTAGAAGCTATGGATCACGCACACACACCACTTTCACGCCGACTCCCACCCAGTCTTCCGATGCTCCCCGGGCTGCTGGATAAACGTCCCTTGCCGGGCATTGCCTTCATTGCTGACGCTAATCTTTCTCTAGGTACATGTGTTGTACAGCCTTTGCTCCTTGCTCCAACTAACTACTACAACGATACATGCAAAATCCACCGCCGCCACATCGCGATCGCAGGGCCCGCCGGTCCACTTGGCGCCCCGTCCCGCATTGCCCCTTGCCCCATCTCGCAAGTCCCCCAAAAGAGTCGTCGTTGTCCCTGTGTTGCTCTTCCACTGCTCCTACCGACGTCACCCGGCATCAGGCTACTATGCGCCGTCATAACATCTCACTTTTCCATGCCCGCGCCCGCAGCCCAGTCTCCGAGATCTGAAAGAAGGAATCCCCCACTGTGGCCACAACGAAAGGGGATCCGCGATCCTCCTCCCCCCCCCCAAACAATACCATCTTTTCAACCTTTCGTTTCCGAAATGATCAAATCTCTAGCCTAGCACGCACGTGTTGTCACCCCGCCGGGCCTCAATCGTCGTCGCCGCCCAACCTCGTCAGTCCGCTCGCAAGACCCTGCATTCGCCTGCCCAGCAGGTCGTCGGAGCTGTTGAGCTTGACCAAGCTCTTGTTCTTGTTCTTGCTTTTGCTCAGGCCTTTGTCCTTTTTGCCCTTCTTTCCAGTCTTGTCGTTGGGGTGCCCAGGAGTTGCTGTGGCGTCGCTGCCACTCTCTCCCTCTTGCTCTCTGTCCTTTGTATCCTGGATCTGTGATGTAGTCAAGCTTCTGCCTCTGTTCATCCTTGTCATACTTATCTCCAGCGGCCTGTCCTCGTCGCCGCTTGATTCGCGTGCCAGTCGCCGCTCCTCGCCATTGACCACCGCAGACTTGGCTCGAAGGTTGCGCAATCGAACAGCATCGACATGGTCGAAAAGCTGCTCAAACCACCCTACGCTTCGGTCGAAATGTTTCCAGGCCGGGGGATAGACGGCTGGAAATTGCATGAAGCCATGCGATATACCAGGGATGAGCATTACCTCGGCGGCATCCTGGTCGTCAAACTCTGGCTCCTTTCCATTCTCTTGTCCGTATATTCCTGCCGATTTATTCTTCATAAACTCAGCCTCCTTTGCTCTCCGTAGTCTCCCTGCAAAGATCAAGGTGTCGTCCACCAACGGGTCTCGCTCTCCAGTTAGGAAGAATGTTTTTGGGAATTTTGCTAGTAGGGCCTCTGGGGCCAGCACCGGACATAAAAGATAATCCTGGCTAAAGTCTGGTCGGTTGTGTTCTCCAATATAAAGAATAATCATGCCTCGCATCATCTCCGGGGTAAGTACTCTGTCGTTGAAATATGAAATCATAGACGATGTTGCCAGCCGAGTCCTCATTGGTTCCGGCTGGCTAGAGGGATCCTTGGCATTTGACCTGCCATTCTCTTTTGGTCGACTCAAGGATCGAGGCCCAGTGTGAGAATATTCTGGACGCGTGCTTTGGGCGCTTCCATTTGTACCACCTGAAAGCTCCTGTGGTGAACCTGAATCCGGTTTCGTTTGAAGGGGTGGCGATGTGACCTCTTCATCATCTGAATGATGAGGAGTTCCCACCAGAGCATTATACTGCATGCTTTTCCGCCTTATAATCGGACGATTCGTTTTCTGCATTTTTCGATCCCTGATAAGTGACATTTGCTCGTCAGTCATCCAGTTGCCTATGTTCATATCCAAAGCAGGGTAGAAGCAGACGAGACCATCCGGAGGCGGTAACTCTATTCCCCTGGATCGGCGAAAGTGGACAATGCTCGTCTCGATTATCATCAGAGTTGCTGCAACAGCCAGGTTTCCTCCCGCGCTATCTCCGGTTATAATAACTCGAGGAACCTCAACGCCAGGCAAGCCAATGCATCTGCCTTTGCTGCTCATGATGGTAGAATAGACATCGAAACATTCGTTCAATGCATACGGATACGGAAACTCTGGTGCCTTTTTGTAATCCAGGCTAAGAATTGGCAAGCCCGATTTCGAGGCCCAAGCAAATAGTTTGTCATCGTTACATCGAGGATCCATGGCAACGAAACCACCTCCTGGTATGTCGAGGATTATTCGGTCGTGGTGTGCCAAGTCTGCCAACGGCCCATCAAAGTATAGCCATGCCAGAACGGGCTCTTCATAATCGCTTTCTGCCGGTCTCGGAATTCGAATTTGCCTAGGTGGCCACCTCATAAATCGGGGTCGCATAAGGCCCTGGAAGAAACTGAGGTATGGTGATGTGCCCTTGTTCCAGGCCACGCGGAGATGTTCTACAGTAATCATACCTCTGACTTTGCGGACCTTTTCATCGGCCTTCTCGGCAGCCACGAGGTAAAAGAGTGTAAAGACGATGCTCGCCAGGTCACGAAGCCACTTGGACCGGATCTTCATGGCAGTCCAAAAGCCAGCATCCAGGGCAGTCAATACCCAGGTGGCACGATAATACGTAGCTTCGTACATATTGGCCATGGGCTCGGGGCTGGCAAGCCCAACAAGAGCGCTGAAGTTGCGGGCAGCATAGAGGTATAGCATAGTAAGGGCGACAGTCTGCCAGGCCGTCAGCCGCTTGGTCCCAAGCCTCGAGAGCAACTGCGCTCCAGGAGGGCCATGTCGATGACCCCTGCACCAACAGTTAGACTACTTCCCCATAATTTTACCCCACGGGGAGAACTCGGGCTGCTTACTTGACGAGGTATACGGTCCAGAAGGAGAGGACGGCCAGCACCTGCAGCCGCCGCGACTTGGCCGAGGGCCGACCGAGGACGTGGTCTATCATGATGTGTGACGAATGTAAAGGAGGGGAAGGCAGGTCGAGGTGGTGGCCGGAGGGGAAGTTTCAGCGACACGGATGAAGAAACACTAAAGAAAGATGTGTCGGAGGCGGCGCAGAGGCATGGTGTCCGACGATCCCGGGTTCAATTGGCGGGCCCTTCACATGAACGGTGACAGGGGCAGTCGAGTCGCTTGCGATGCCTCGGCCGTGTCCCAGTGGAATCTTGATTGAACAATTGCGGGTGCAGCGCACGTCGGATTCCAGGGCAGCGATGGGCAAGACGGCTCAGCAGCTGGCCGAGACAGTCGTGTTGTCGGCAGCAAGAGCGAGGTCAAGGACGAGGACAAACGACAAGTACAAACAACGGAGGTGCAATTTGGCGCAGGAGGTGCAAAGAATTGCAATCACAGGTTCACACGAACAGCGCGGAGAGACCAGCACATGCTGCGCTTGGAAGGCTATGGTCGGCTCATGGGCCGAAATGACAACCCGTGACATGCTATTTCGTCCGCGCACCTAGTCCCGTGCTGACATGTGAAAGTCTAAGCCTGCGCGCCATTGGTCCGACTCCGCACGAGACCATGACGTCGACGCGGTGGACAGCACATGGGAAATACTTCTAGAAGACTAGCAGCTCGCAGCTTAAGCTTAGCAGGGGGTATAGCACGGTAAAAATCAGTCGTCTGGTTTTGATGTCTGCATCTCTGTTGGAGCGAGTGGTTGTTCCCACCGCTGAAACGGCAAATATAGCGTTGCAGCCAAGCTTCCACCCATCTTGCGCCTAAAAGGTGGCCATTGGGGGACTGGCACCGAGAAATAAACGTCTTGTTGCTTTGCGTATGAGCTTGTGCATGCCAAATGCCCCCGTGATGCACCCCACACCAACCATCCCCTAGCGCCAAACACCCCTGCTGCTCACCATGTATGTAGGGTAGCAGTCGGTTCAGGCCTAGGTAGCCTTGCAGTTTTAAATCGAACCCGTCAATCAATCCATGACTTGCACGTTCGCGATGGCCTTTCCCGAGTATGCTGGTTTTACCTTCTGGGAATCGCCCGATCCAGTAAATAAGTTATGCTGTTATTAATTCATGCAGCTGGTTTACTAAATATTGATTTACACTACAGTAAAACTATTTCTTTCACCAGCTTATTGATATAATCAATAAGGAAATTGTGCCTTATTTGGCTATAGAACTACTTACCAAATGTTGCATGTTATGGTTTGAGTGATGGGTGCAATTGGGAACTCCTCAGAATTTTTGAAGTCCCACTGCATCATGCCTAGCCCTAAAGCAAACTGCCTGTGTAACAAAGTCAATGACGACCCGAAGAAAGTGCAACTGAAGCCATATGTCAACCAATTAGTCTAGAATCTTTGCTATGTGTTAGCTCTTGGTAGGCATCTAGAGGTATCTGCTGTCGCCTATACAGCATCCATAATTAGCCACTGGCGTCCACAGTGCAAGGTCACTTCTCATGCTATCGTGTCTGATACGAAAAGGTAGGTGGTTCAATAGATGTAAGAAGAAGGATGATTATTGTTTGCTATCTTGTGGTTAAGACAGGCCTTAAGGGCCTGCCTGGGTCACGAGTCACCACATGACCCCTCTTTGCATCAGTTGTACTCAGGGGCTTTGTGTTATGGTATATTCCGTGGGTCGAATCCGATACTTCTAGTATTGGATTCAATAGTCTACCAGCTGTATCTGGTAGGGCATCACGCTCACGGCTCACGACTCTACGTAGGTCTTGAGATATGAATTGTGTAATGCTTGTTTCTTCTACAGTCTTAGTGACGATTCCAGCCTTTTAGTGGCTGGTCTTGTCACCTGACTAAGTAGCTAATTCTAGCACGTAACACTTTGTTAATAGTAAGGCAGAAAGTCACAACTTGCTATCGAATTCGCCCATCAGTTGAAGGAGCAGTATACCACTGAAAAAGACCGTATATGGGTGCTCTGGCTGCATGCTAGCACTGTGACGCGGATCGAAGAGGCCTTCAAGGTCATTGCCAACATTTTAAAGATCCCTGACCGGAACCAGCTCAATGCTGATGTTTTACAGCTAGTATATGGTTGGCTAAGCAATGAAACCAGGGGAAGATGGTGCATGATACTCGATAGCGCTGATGATCACAATGTATTTTTTAGAAAGATTAATCGTGAAGATCAATCACTAGTACCGTATTTGCCACAGAGCAGAAACAGATCTATTCTCCTTACCACCAGAAGTAAGAGTCTTGCTAACGAGATAACGGGCGACTATGACGCTGATGGGAAAAGGAGGCTCTTTGAGATGTAGGACAAGCCTTATGACTTGTCACCTGACCTAGACTAGGATTTCCTGTATAACAAAGGGCTCGCAGAGCCCTACTAGCTAGAGACAAGCATCCACAATACATCAATTTGATCCCCACCCTTGGGCAGGCTGCTTCAACGTATACGACTAGGCCTGCTAGAGCCCTTGTTCCTAGGCTAGGCAGCCTATTTTGTATCAGCTGGAAGGTATGCTCACTCCGTGTTTTTCACCTTCTAACAGCTTTGCTTAATTAGCAGGACGGATTAAGCACATTAAGTCTAAACAATACAAAGGATAACAAAAGAGGTATTACATCTAGTAATGGGTCAATTAGTTGATTGGAACAATTAAAGGTAACCAAGTTGGATTGAAAGCTAAGTTATTCCCTACTAGCAGCAACTCCTTTTATATAAAGGGTTCAATCTGTAAGAATATAAGTGGTGTGTTGCATTTCCCCAATAGACCAAAAGATCAACCAATTCTCGCACATTGTGCGGGAATTGCACCACACATCAGCATATAAGGCACGGCGTACGGTCAGGCAACGCCCACCGCTACACACATTCTTACACAATCACTGATGGGTCCGCTTAATCACCAACTGAGCCAACAGATCAGTAAGTGAGTGCTGTGGTAGGTCACTGATCCAGCTAAAGCTATATCACGTGGGAATGGCTAGCCTGGGGTTCCCCCGTAGCTACCACTGGGTTCTGGACTGGATCATAACACAAAGCGCCTGGCCTGACGGTGACGATAAGGTTCAATTCGCAGGCATAGGGACCTTCCAAGATAAAGATGACGATGATATTGAGCTCTATCGACTTAAAGAACTTGATAATAAGGCAATTCCTGCCCCGGAAATACCACCAGGGAAACATTGTTGCCACCTATGCCACCCCTTGAACCCACTTGCGATGCGGATGACGATAACACTATAATACCAAGGGAGAGTGGTTACAGGAGAGTCACAAGAGCCATGAAGCAAATGTGCGACCAGTAGGCAAGAGGGGGGGGGGGGGGGGGGGGGTTGAAAACTGTTTGGAATAGTTGGGGTAAAATGGGGCAGCCAAAAGAAGCCCCCTAAACCGGGGCAGCTCAATGGAGCCAAAAATTGCGTTTCCGGTAGTTTTAACAAATGTTTTTTTTTGGGGCGTTTCTTCGGTTTTTAAAAAATAGAATTGTGGTGTTTTGGTACAAAGAATTGATTAATAGGGGAGGTATGAACGCCGGAGTAAAAAACCGTTTCATTTC
>JAHVYB010000182.1:65860-102689 GCA_020623695.1 Calonectria henricotiae
ATCCAACGTGACCGCAGCAGCTGCGCCAACCGAGCCATAAGATGGACAGAGACGTCGAGAGAGGAGAACAGGCGAGAAGAACTGGGGGGAGGTGACAAGGGAGAGGGGGGGGGGGGGGAGGGGAGGGGTGGGGGGGGGGGGGGGGGGAGGGGGGGGGGGGGGGGTCAGTGGAAACATATATCTAGTCAATAGGGTCAAATGCGGCAGCCAAAAGCAGGCCCCTCAACCTGGGCAGCTCAATTGAGCCCAAAAATGCGATTTCCGTAGTTTTCATCAATGTATTTATTTTGGGCAGTTCCTCGGCTTTTAAAACATAGCATTTGTGTGTTTTTGGACCAAGAAATGACTATAGATGGGAGTCTGAACGCTCGTGATAAAAAACGGTTCATTTCGCAGCTTGTTTGAGGCTTGGTCTGTTGTATCGGATTAACGTGGCCGTATCGGGGTTTTGTGACCAACCTCGGAGAGGTTGGCGGGCGGTCAAGCCCCACAACACCAACGGGTATATAGGCTACTGACGTGGTCGGAACCCTAACCAAACCGGGGCTGGATGGCCGAGCGGTTAAGGCGTTGGATTTGTCAGCAACCCGAATCTCAAGTTCGAATCCCACGCCGCTAACACTGTCATAGAAGAAAATTCTGAACTCCAATCACGAAAGTGTCGTGGGTTGTAAGTCAAAATGTTCAGAGCACAACCCAGTTCGTTAGACTAATTGTGGAAATAGCGAACCCCACTCCAGTCAAGCAAATAATTTTGCCAATCTTTTTGGCCCCGATGTCACAAACGGGCATTGGGCTTGAGAAGAAGAGTCACGCCCGTCAAGTAGAAACAGTAAGAAACAGACAGACCGACACACAGCTTAGGAGATACTCGCAGAGCTGAATGAGATATTTTGAATATTAAGCTCTTTGCAAGCATCTATTTTTCTCCTCTTCAATCTTGACTCCTTTGCTTGTTCTTCCCGATATGTCGAACCCTCTTTTTTGTTGTTGGACCAAGTATCGTTATCAGCCATAGATTTCATCATTGTCCCTCTTTTCATAGTTGGCATTTCATTTCCTTATTTCTCTTTCAATCCTGGAGCACAGGGTGGGCAAAAAAACACTATTTTGTATCCCTTTCCGGTTGGATAATAGGGAAGTAAACGAGCGCTCGCTTAGTCTTCGACAACAACCCCCTTTTCTGTATCTATAATTTATCCACTCCAGAGCTTCCTCTTTTTGTGTTGCTCTCAAGGCTTTGGGTCGAAAGCACGGCAATGTGGTCTTATTAATTTCGATTAGGCAGTCACATATGATTTTTGGGTACAGAACTCCCTTCAGGGGACTACGCTGCGCATTGCCAAATTTAGGATATGACATGAATCCTCCACGGCAATTCAAAAATATATGCACGGCTCAAGCGTGAATTTAGGATGTAAGAAAATTTGTTTGTATTTCCTGGTGAGTGCAATAATACATGATTGCTCACAACTCAAAATGGTTGGTAAATTAAGATCATTTAAAAAAAGAAACGTCCAAGTGGACGGGACAGTGCAACCCCACTGATATGTGTTGGACAGAGTCCAATGTTTGCAAGTATTCCACACACAACCTCGGTTTATTTACTGAGGCAGCTTGTAGCAAATGCGGCGGCAGCATCCGCATCTTGACCATAGGTCAGGTGAGCACGGTTGATCATGAAGGATCCGTTACAAATGTTGTCGCCATCGTGACAGAAGACCTTGCACCGCCTGGCGTCCACACCCTGGATGGCCTGGCGCTGGTCTAGATGAAGTGTTAGCTATTACTTTCTGGCGCCTGGGGAATCGGGCTGAGACTTACAAGGGTCGCCAAAGGTGATGACAGCAGCAAGCTTGGCAGTGGTGCCGGCATCAAGCTGTTTGGCAGCGTTGTGAACAAGCTGGGCCCCCTGGGAGTAACCGGAGATGATAATATGGGTGTTGGGACACTTTTTGAGAGCCTCCTGAACGAGTTGAGCCCTGTTTAAAGAGTTAGCAACTTTGGACTTTACTGCACCCATGTCTTCCATGTCACTTACATTGTGCGAGAGCCAGCTGCGTCGCCGCCTTGAGTGTATCCACCAATACTGGCACTATAGTCAACGCCCTGCGCGCAGACCTTGTCGGCGCCAATCTTCTGGCGAATGGCTTGGATGAAGGAAGGACCAGTGACGGAACCGACGTTTCCACCCTCCGAGGTGCCGCGTGCGTAGATGATGGTCACTTCCTTGCACTCGCCAGAGAGACCGTTCTCGGTGTTGCCACCGGAAGAGGCGCCCGAGGAGGAGCCGGAGCCAGAATTGCCACCGAAGTAGCCAAGCCTGCCGGGGCGACTGAAACGGCCCAGCCCGCGTGCAGCAAGACTAGAGTAAGGGCCGCCTGGTGGAGTGTAACCCGAAGAACCGGAGCCGGTAGCGCCGGTAGAGCCAGTTGAGCCGGAGCCAGAACCAGATGAGCCACCTCCAAGGATCCCACCAAGGCCACCGCTGCCACCAGAGCCGCCAGGGAGACCACCAGGGAGACCACCAGGAAGACCACCACTTCCACCAGAGCCGCCAGGGAGGCCACCAGGAAGACCACCAGGGAGACCGCCACTTCCACCAGAGCCACCAGGGAGACCACCAGGAAGACCACCACTTCCACCAGAGCCGCCAGGGAGACCACCGGGGGGGTTGTAGCCACTGCCGGAACTGCCTCCAGACTTGCCACCACCTGTAATTCCACTCAGGGGGTTGGAACCACCAGTGATGCCTCCAATAGGGTTGGAGCTGCCACTGCCAGAACTTGAGCCTCCAGGCAGGCCGCCGATAGGGTTGTATCCGCCCAACTGGCGAGCAACATTTCTCTTGTCATCCGTCTCCTCACCAGGCTCGCTTCTAGCCTTGTAGCCACTTCCAGAGCTGCCACTTCCAGAGCTGCCACTGGACCCGCCAGTAGAACCGCTGAGAAAGCCGCTGCTGGAGCTACCAGATCCTCCAGTAAGGCCACCAAGACCGCCGGTGAGTCCTCCGAGACCACCGCTTCCGCCGGCTCCACCGGTGAGACCACCGAGGCCACTTGTTAGGCCACCGAGGCCACCGCTTCCGCCGGTGAGGCCACCGAGACCACTTGTTAGACCACCGAGGCCGCCGCTTCCACCGGTGAGACCACCGAGGCCACTTGTTAGACCACCGAGGCCGCCACTTCCACCACTTCCACCGGTGAGACCACCGAGGCCACTTGTTAGACCACCGAGGCTGCCGCTTCCGCCACTTCCACCAGTGAGGCCACCGAGAGGGCTGTAGCCGCCGCCACCCAGTTGCCTAGTGTCGATGGGGCTGGCCGCCGCCAAGGGCAGAAGGGCGAGAACCACAGATTGTGAGAATGAAGGCATGTTGAAGAAAAAGAAGGTAAACAATTCTATCAAAGAATTGAGGGGGATAAAAGGAAAGGAGCAAGCTTGAAAGAACGAAAGCTGCTGCTAAAGGGGTGGTGGTGAGGGTGGTGAGGGTGGTGGGGGAGGTGAGGAGGTGAGGAGGTGAGGAGGAGTGGAAGGGTTGAGGCATTCCAAACCAGAGGCCGGGAAAGCAGCTGTTATATGCTCCAACATCTCGATCGAGACTCTCTCGACTATCGAGCAGATCTGCACACCATCAGCCAGCCGCAGATCTCCCGTCGATGGCGCAAGGAGCAGCTGATACAGGGATTGCAAAGCCACGTCTGTTTCCAAGAAACAACGGTACAATACCTGGCGTCCCGGGAGGAGGGGCTCTAGTTGGGCTAGAGCGTAGGGTACCTGGGCCCAAGCCCATACCAACCATAAAATCACCGAGCGCAAGATATCACACTGGTTCCGCCCAGTCTGATTAATCCGGGGTGCTCGGTCGCTCGGCTGGTGGCAGCCGAAGCTTTGGGCCCGGGAAATGCGGGTCCATCGGGGTCCATGGTGAAACGGGCGGGCATGTGAATGGCTGAAACGGTCAGACCCTTGCCGAAAGGGAGGGGCGCACCCCGGCGGATGAACGCATGTGGGAAAGCGACTTGTTGGCTAAGCTATGTAGTTGGTGTTTATCCTAATTACCAGCGTCGCTTTGACCTGGGCGAGGGGAACCGAGCGACTGCCGGACTGGGCATGAGCTTATGTTGAACTCGGCTAGTCTGCTACAGATGCGACCGAAGAGCGTCCTCGGCAGCACTCGACTAGGGCGCCCGTGTGGTTGAAGTATATAAGCATGGTGGGTTTCGATACTAAACATCAAACACCGGCTCATACGAGCATATTTGAACCGTCACTCCACGGCTGCACCGCACGGATATAGGGGACTTGTGGCCTGCACCAAGGGACGGCGCAGCCAGGGCAATCTGCAAGCTACTGAACCCTCATCTCGAAGGATTGGGTTCGAGACCTCATTATTATTCAAAAGGGGGGTGGCCAAGTACCGTTCAAAAGCAATGTGAGCTGAGATAAGTCCCTCTTCCAGTTGATCCCTTCATCCTCCGCATTGCGAGCTCTCCCAGAGCCCAGACCCAACCATCGATTGCGCCTAGATGGATTCCATCCCAATTTGTTCATGCCACTGCCGCACAAAGCAAAGCAAATAATATCTTGACGGCTTTTCTCTCGCATTTCTTTCCTAAAACACCCACCCGCGTGCATGCCCAATCTTTCACGATGCCCAGGGGCATCACGCCGCACTAATAAATCATCTCCCCTCATGTCTGTCAATCGCTCAAGAGGTTGGCCCTACCGGGTCCCCGTTCTTCTTCACGAGCCCCTAACTAGCCCGTTCAGGGTCGGGTTCTTGCAGACGAACCTTGACACCCGCGTGCTGCGCATAGACGCGGAGGCCAAGTACACAGACGGCATTCCACGGCTTTTGCTTCTTCTTCTTATTCGATCCTCCATCGCCAGAGTCAGACGAGCTGTCAGAATAATATGATGTGTCCGATTCATCATCCGAGTTAGAGTCGGAGTCTGAGTCCAATGGGTTCCTATCAGGGTCCGTGGTGGCTGGGGGCGGTGGTATCGCCGGGTATTCTTTGACAGCCGGCTTTGGCGCATCGTTGTCAATCGGGGTCTCGTTTGAGGCTGTCACTGGGCCCTGAGATGTGTTGCCTTCTCGATTATTTTCCGCCTTCTTATTCTCGTCCACTTTGTCAATGACTTCGGGCTTGGATGATTCAGATTCCATCTTCACTTTGGTGCTACCATCCCCCTTCTCCTGGACCTCCGCTGCTGTCTTGAACGATTCCTCAGGAGAGAACTTGGAGGGGATCTTGGAAGACTTGGCATCATCCTTGTCCTTTTCATCCATAGCTTTCTTGTCGTTAGTTGTGTCATCCTTGCTCTTTGACTTGTCCTCCTTGTCCTTGGCCTCATTGTCTCCTGTGGGGCTCTTGCTCATCTCCCGCTTCATCTGTATCATTGCTTCTTCCATGCGTCTCATTGCCTCTTCGACCTGGTTGATTCGCTTTGCCTTCTTCTTTTGTTTGCGTCTCTTCTCCTTCTCAGCATCGCGCCGCTTCTGCAACTCCTCGTCTTCGTCTAACACGCCTCCCTTTGCATGAGCAAGATCGTACTGTAGGCCAACTTGACGCAGCTTTTGTGGGTTATTGTCTGCAGCCTGCTTTACAACTTTTTCTACAGGCAAGGCATCCTCATCCCGCTCGGCCGCAATGCTGGGGATGATTTCGTAAACACCAGGCTCGAGGTTGAGCTCGCAGTTGACTGAGCGACGGTCCCAGTTGTGAACTGGACGGACCTGACAGAGTGGTGTATCCGAGCCGGCAACCTGAAGGATAAACTGAAGGGTATAGTCGTATTGACCCTTGAGATCGCAAAAGTATCGATGATCAAGCTATAACCTTGTTGGCAATTGAAACCATCAGTCGCGCCAAGAGAAACACATACCTGTGATAAAACAATGACAACCATCCCCTCTTCCTCGACCTCGACAATGAACTGCTGTTTGAGGTACCCTGTCAGCCAGGACACTCGGACGCTTGTCCACTGTTGAGCTACGGTCCACTTCTGATCAAATAGTCTAGTTCGGTAGATCCATTTAAAGTTAGATAGGAGATCTTCGTATGACATCCAGAATATGCCGTCATCCCCGAACTTGTGCCGCAGCTTTTGAATCATGTATGGGGTCCATTCGCGGGAGCCATCCGACCACGGGCCATGCCACTCTCCGAGCCCAGCTTCGGACCGTTGCCCCCAGGGATTCCTGTTGATGTAGTGAGTATATGACACCCAACGTCGCGCGTCTTGCAGATATTGCGAAAACACGGTCGCATGAAACTTAGTGCACGCACCTAATCATAACTAAGCGAACCCTCACACCTTCTTCATCCTCCACCTCCGTTGCCTTGAGGATAGAGTACGCGTGTTGTAGGGCAAGTCCGTTTCTCTTTGATTCGTACCCGGTGCTTGAGGCGCCGAGGCCAAATACGAAGTCGCCGTCTTCACCACCAGACGCCAGCATTTCCCGCCAGAGGCGCTCCTTGCGAAGCACCCGATTGCCTGCCAGGACGGTTGTGACACCGCCAGTCAGGTCTTCCACTGCATTTCCTGTCCAGCCGCCATTAATGGACTGGTAGTCGCCGTGGATTTTGGCAAACTGAAATAGCACGTCAGCAAAGGCAATTTGATCGTGTTCTCGTGGAAACGTACTGCTTTTTCGAGCAGCGGCAGCCATGTCTCGTTGGGGTCTTCGCACTTGGCAAAGAACAGGGACTCGGAGCCTGTCTGCTTCTGCTTCTTGTGTAATCGTGCTTTCTTGCCGGTTGAATCATAAACATCAGTGTCGTGACCAAAGTCCTTTTCTTTAAGATACAGGTTATCATCGACAATAGTTGAAATCCACTCCCCGTCGCGGTTGAAGACAAAGGCATACACGCCGCATTCCTCATCTCGCTCTACGCAGATCTTGTTCATGATATCTTTTCGATGGGCAACCGTGGCTAGGGCGGCCAGCCACCAGCAATCGCCGCTCATGCCCTGCTTAATGTCTGTGCTCGAGTAACCGTCCACAGTGAACTGGGGACTCTCGAATATCCACGACAGGCGATGAACAGACCCGGGTCTGGTCGGTGGTGTATTGTAGTAGCCGCTGTCTGTGCCGATATACTTGCGCAGGCTACCGACATCGATTTCTAGCTTGTCATTTCCCAAGACACCACTATCCTTCAAGGTATCCAGTGACATCTTGATTTGCCAAGCTCGAATATCAGAACTCGCCTCGCCTTCATCATCACTCTCCCATTCTCGAATCAAACCATATAAGCAATTGTCAACTCTGATGTAGTGATCGTTCTCAATGTCGAAATCCGGATCACTGAATCTGGAGTTGGTCCTCTCGCACTCGGCTACAATGGCGCGCACTCGGGCACGGCATTCTGCACGCGCTTCCTCGTAGCTAGCGGCGGCATTACGGGCGCGAGATTGGGAGATGCTGGGGTCGGGGAGCAAGGTCTCATAGAGGTTACGGGGGAAGATGGAAGTGACCTTGCCAGGAGCCTTGGCGTGGTACCGGGCCCAAAACTTGGAGACCAAGGCTTGAGGGGTTGGAGGCTTGGTCTTGGGCCGAGATAGTGCAAGAAGCCCAGTATCCATGATTTTGGGATTAGGGGAAAGTATGCGAGGAGGGTCCCTCCAGGCAACGGTGGACAGGTTGTGCAGCTATATATACCATCTATCATGGGAGCCAAACATGGGGGCCAGCAGCAGTTGTGAGCACAGCAGAGGCTGATGACCAAGAGCCAACCGGGGGAGGAGGAGACCATTGTGTAACGCCGGTGAGTAAGGGAAGTGGGTGCCAAACAAAGGTACGACCTAGGACGCCGCTCCTACGGGTTCGGTACTCGATGAGGCTCAAATCTGACGATGGCAGTCAACTGCAAATAGTCTCATGTCGCACAATGCATGTGACGTAATAGCCACACAGGGCTGAAGTTGTGGATGCACGGAGCAGCCGTGAAGCCCCGAAGCGCCGCAGTGAAAGTCTGAAAGCTGACTCCATCGCTACCAAGCTGACTCGAAGCGGGGGCGAATGAGGCAGCCGCTAGAGGATGCGTGAATATATTGCATCTTTAGTGCTGAACTGATGCCTTCACCAAACTTTCTCTCATCGTGCATCCAGGCATCCACCGGTGAGGGCGGGGTGAGGGTAGCGTGGTGGATGCCATCAGTTTCAAGCCCCTTGGCTGGGGGGCCTCAATGTGTGATCGTCTGACAGGGTGCTGCACTTGGAGGGGGACGTGACTGGGTTGGGTTGGCGTATGTAAGCCACCGCTGGAGTTCGCCACGTCAGCAGGGCTGAGGCGCTGCACGACCAGGCTCCCCCAGGGCTTGGTTCTGCTACCCGGCACTGGGCGACATTTTCTGGAAACAGACAGCGAGGCACTGGAACCATCTCTCTGGCGCCTAGAGAAAGCGCAGCCGGTTCAAGAATCGCTGAAACTAGCGCTTCTACCGGAATAATCCAACGTAAAACGCGATCTATTCCTTTTTTTTCTTTCTCTTTCTTCCATCTAAGAAAGATTAGTTGACAAGCCGTGATGCTGAGCCAATTGTGGCCTGTAGACTACTCGCATTAAAGAGAATGCAAAAAGGAGAAACAATCAGCTCATATCCGGCACAGCATCTATTGGGCACAAAACCAGGCTGTCGTTGTTTGCCATAATAACAATAACCGTAGAATCCTTGGCGCTTACATGCAGCAGCTTGCAGCGGACTTTACGAAGATGATTGGCCAAGATATCTAGGTAGCAACTCTGGCACATATTCCTATGCTCGCTGCTTTTAGCCAACTCCCATGACATGGTACGTGCAGACGTTCTTCCAACATTCGACAACTAGGTACGACAAATTCCCTTAAACTCACTGTACCGTAACTGTATCGAATATTAAACAATTCTCTGCACGGGTCAGGTATGGAAATAATGACACAGATATCAAACCACACCTAAATTTATCCCTTTGAGTGCGGTAAGCCTCCACCTCCGTACCCCGCCCCACATGGCCCCGGCAAAAGCAAGGTGACCTCGAGTGATATCAATGACTTCCGGAATCAATTATTGTTGTCAACAGTGCAATGTAGCTCTATGTAGATATGGCCGTTATTGGGACTTATGGCATCACCCAATTTAGTAGGGAAATAATGTACCTTTCATTTGAGCCACTATAATTGGCTATGCTCCTTGACCGTGACCTAAGTGGAGGCTTACCGCACTCAAAGGGATATTGCATTTATTTAATGTGGAGAGATTCTCTGTCCAGATCGTATTTAGAAGTATGACATTGCATAGTGCAAATATTAATTAATAAGAAGTATATCAACAATGCTATTCACTATGGACGATTGTTATTGAAAAGTAGGACATGAGCATGTGTCTGACTAGGCTAGCTAGGCAGAGTTGGGAAGGCTCCAGTTATCGCAGCCGGAGGTAGTAAAAGGCAGAGGCCGAAGTGGTGAAAAGATGGGATAAGGAAACTTGATTTTATAAGACGGCTAGATCCAGCCGGCTTACCTAGTTTAACTATCTCAGCCTCTTATAGCTACAACAAGCAAACTATTATGCGGGACCCAGCCCCACAAAGCCAGTAATTGTGTTATCACTTTGATTAATGAAGCGTGTATAACGAGAGGGTTTCAGCCACACTGGGCCGACGGCTGGACCATTCGAAGGCACCCCAGACTGCGAGATAGCCTGTTTCTGCAACAAACACAACCAATAAATACTGTAATGTACAGTGCTGGTGTCTTAGGAGAGTGGTACTGGGACGATGTGTTTCCCATCTGGTGCTATGTGCAAAAGTGCCAGATTAGAGAAAAGCGACATTATGTGGTTGCGCTTAATAGTGATAAGAGGATGAAGACTGCTTGAGAGAGTTGGGCGAGGTAAAAGTCATCTGGGGACTAAGTAAAGGTTTGGATCATGGTTAAAACGCGCTAGATGAGACAATGGGCAACTCACAAAGGGGTTCTAAATCCAGGCTGTTTTTCTTTGTGAGTTACATACGAGGGTATAGTTCAACGAAACGAATGATGGTGAGTTCTGGCATTGCGAATGTAAATCTCTAGTGGAACAGTGGGTAAACCGTTTTCGGTGTTGGTGTGATGGGCTGGCCCCATAGAGGCTAAAGCGATAGCTAGTGCTACGGCCATCAGTGGATGTTGGTCCACTATCCAATTGAGGCAAAAGGATACGTATTGATCAAAGCCGACAACCCTCTGATCAACTAGCTATATAAGGCGCTGAGGCAAAGCCTCAGCCTATAACAGTTGGTCTTATTAGTGTGAAGACGGCCATGAAAAATGCGTGACAACACCCTGAACGCATCATCTGGGTAAAAGGTTTAACGCCTCATTTATCAGAATAAATAATATAAAGAAATAAAGAATAATGAAAGAATAATCAAGCCCATATCTATTTTCTAACTTTATTATGAGAAGTGTAGGATATCATTTGTATTATTTTTGGGGTGTTGTCTTTTTGGCACATTATTTTCATGAGTAGCCAAGTGTCCATGTGATGACGGTAAAATCTGCAGCGCATGGTCCTCCAACTAGCTAGGTTATTTGCTGTTGGTTCCAAAGATACTCAAATCTGTCTGTCTGTCTGTCTGTCTGTCTAAACTTCGCGCTGACAGCTGCAATGTTGCGTGATGATGTAATAGGCGATTGCCAAGCAGAGCCCCAACCAACCGAGGAAAGCCGAGTGCATCATCTCTCGGAAACGGATAAATAATTCAAATTTTGCATTCTGACGTAGGGCTGAGAAGCCAAAAAAAAAATTACCAGCAGGGAAGCGAGCCGAGCCATGCGATTAAATGCGGGAGCAGAGGCGGGTTATTACTTTCTAGCAGGACTCTTTGTTCAGAACGGCATCCTGCCAGGAAAAAAACTCTGCAGGATCGGGGCTGATGGTTGATTTTTTACCCGGCTGAGCCGAGTCGAAAACATCGTCGCCTCGGAATTGATGGGACCCATCTCGGCAACTGATGCCCAGTGCGATGTTGTGCTGCGACAGCGCTGAGCACACCTAGGTTAGGCGAGAATGGTGTCTCGCTTATTATGGTTCTAGCGGGTTGTACCCCGCCATTTGCACGGGCCAATTTGCCCTGTAACCCATCTTATCAGTCCATTTGCCCGTTGTTCCACTGCCGACCGGTGCGTAACTATTGCGTCCCTCCCTCACTCCCATCCCTCCATCATGGTTCCTCTGCCGCGTATTGGCTCCATTCGACAATCTTAACTCTAACCCGGCCCCTCACGACATCCGCCTCGTCGCATAAGCAGCCATATGGTGGCTCGTCTGGAGCCTCGAGAAAAGTCTCCTCGGCCTCGCGCCCTCAGCCCTCGCGTCTTTCTCCGCCACCAACCTACAGCTTCAACCCCGAATCCATCATGCCGACTGACGACCCCCCCGACGATGCTTGGCCATCGTCGCATATCCAAACACGGGCACATTCTCCAACTTCTCCAACCGCCGCTCCTATTGCCGCCATCGCAACGCTTGCATCCGAATCGAGCGACGAGAGTGTCCACTTGAGTCCCGTGTCTGCCCGTCGAATTGCCCGCCGCAGCCTCCGCCGCACGTCCCCTACACCCGACCTCATCACGAGCCTCGTCCGTCCGCCTTCGCCCGATACACTCTATGGAGGAGCCCAGGCAGCTCAGCAAGCACGGCAGATACCTCTTCTGAGGCCTTTTGCGACAGCCCAGGCGCCTCAATCTCCTGGGTTTTCAGTTCCCAATGTCAACCCAGAGCGCCGTTCCGGACCCATGTTGCCACCCCACCCCTCGTCTCTCGACATCCCCAAGCGATATGGTGGTGATTGCCTATTCGATATGTATTCATTGAACTACGTCACCGACCCCGACGTAAATCTCCTCTGTCCTATCTGCCACGATCCTCTTGTCGACCCCGTCACCACTCCTTGCGACCACACTTTCTGTTACCGCTGCCTGCGTCAGAGCATCGACTCAAGTCCGTCTGGTACCGCATGCCCAATCGATCGTGATCCGCTTCTATGGCCAAACTGCTTCAGCGCCGCACGGTTGGTGCGCACCCAGCTCAACAACTTGCTTGTAAAATGCCCATTTTATGCAAGAGGATGCCAGCAGGAACTGCGGCGTGAGGTAGTGGAGGCACATGTGACGGGGGGTTGCCGATTCCGAGACTTTACTTGCCCCGGGGTCGACTGTGACAAGAGGTTACGGGCCAAACCAACAGATGACACTTGCCCCCATAATCAGACTTACTGCACTCGATGCCAGGCCAGTATCGAAGCTACAGACAATGAATTGCATCTCCTCAACTGCCCGCAGAGCAGGACTCGGTGCGAAGGATGTTGGAAGTTGATCCGTCGAAGTCAGATGGACACTCATCAACAACTGGATTGCGATGGTATTGTCATCGCATGCCCTTATCAAGAGTTTGGCTGCCCTACAAGGTTGATACGAGGCATGATGGACTCTCATACGGCGTCCTGTGCATTTCACCCAGAGACACCTTCCGGCATGATCATTCGGGCCCAGAGGGAACTCATCCAGTCGTATACTGACCTTGGCCAACAAATTCAACAACTCAATACCCGCCAGGATGAGACTAATAGAAGAATCAACGAGATCACGGCGGCTGTGAGCCGTCGGGGGGGGACTGACTCTGCCGCGGGCGACAGTCGCACTATGCAGGACCTGGACGCCGGTTTTGAGGAGGTTCATCAGAATCTAACCCACTTGGAAGCAAGGCAGAGCATGTGGACTTTGAACCAAGTCATGCCAATACGCGAGGAAGTCACTGAGCTACGGAACAACATCAACATGATTAGGATGCATGTCAACTGGTTACTCAATAGGAGTCGTGAAGAGGGCCGTATTCGAGCGGCAAATAATTCAGGATCGTCTACCATGCGTCGAGAAGGATCGATGGATGGCAGCCATTTGCCTCCGGAGCGCCGTCGATCAAGCAGTCAGGAGACGGATCTTCCCCGTCTGTAAGAATTCATGTTTAGGCGTTTAGCGTTGGTTTGGATCACAGGAATACCTTCGCCTTATCAACGGACCTGGAGAAGAGAATTCGGAGATGCTTGCGTATATGTGACATGATGTTTTATTGCCCGAGGCGGTTGGCATGTCTGACACCATCGAGCTGCGCATGTGACTTATTTCTCCATCGAGACGGTAACATTTAGGTCAACGACTAGAATAGGCTTTTCAAGCTTACTCGCTGGAGATTCAATAAATAATAAACTGGCTGGCTGCGAAGATTGAGTTTTATGCTACCATTGTCCCTCGGCGTTGAAATGTGGCGATGTCTATCTGGGTCGAGACATTGCGGCACCGGGATTGGATATGCCGCTTAGAAACCCGATTCTCCGTGGACTTCTAGCAGTTGTGTGGCGGACTTTGTAGGACGGACAGCAAAGCATAGATGCGGAGTTTGCCTACAATTAGACCCATACAGTCAGTCATCTTGTTCGCGTTTCGACCTAAACAGACGGATGCATTTCGGATAGAGGGTTGTCATCCCCGTGCTCAATAGCTCTTTTGCCATTACTCTCAAGGCAGACTCAAATTCCATTTGTCCTGTTGCAAACCACCATTCCATCCCTCCCCAGGCTCCAACGCCAGGGCCAGCCCGCTATAACGTAGCAGCCTCACCGCTCCGCCCCGCGGCCCCGCCACTACTGTTGCACGCTTCCCAGCACCCTACTGTGGGCTCCAGGCTCTCCCTCCCGCATTCAGACGTCAGCCTTGCGATTCCATCCCCCCTCCTGCACTTCTCCCACCATCTCGTTTCCACGTCTTCAACATTCTCCCTACCGCACTACACCTGGAGACTCACCGCCATGGATCCCAACGAACAGCCTTCCTGGACTGGAGGCGATGCTCCAGACAAGGAGAAGATGGAACAGGCAAGCCGGCCCTCGATGCGAAATCGCAGCCTACATCCATGCATGCTAACCCCATCGCCATGTAGATCCGGGCGCGACGTCTAGCCAAGCTAGGCTCATCAACGCCGGCTTCCTCGAAATCCGAAGAAAACAAAACTTCCGAACCCGAGTCGTCGAACCCATCCCGCGCGTCAACCCCCAAGATCCAGCCCGCTCCCGCCGCAGAGCCATCGCGGCCCAAGACATCGACCCCGGCTGCAAGCTCCAGCTCCAGCCCCAATCCCTTTAACAAGCTGGGTGTCAAGGACAGCAGCAATTCGGAGCCCTCCGGCTCAACAGGTAGCTTTCGTGTTTCTCGCAAAAGGCTGGCTTCTGAGATTGACGATGTCGTTTCAGCGGACCGACCACCACCACGCCCGACGAATACCCAGCCCGAATCCGACGTTGACTATGCCAATCGAATCCTATCGCAGGTCTTCCACCTCAGCGTGGACCCCCATAATATGACAGATGGCCATGGTCACCGGCTGACGTTTCTCCCGAGCCTGAACGAAGAGCTGAACGAATCCGAGGCGCCCCTAAAGTTGTCGACCGAGAACCTAGACCAGGCCTTGATGGAGGCCCTAGGGAGCTGGCCCCAAGATAAGCCTTTGATGCAATATCTTCTACCTTGCTGGAAACGAGCCGTCAAAGCCGCATCGGTAGCGAAATCGACCGAGGGCCCCAAATTCGATGTTCACGAGGAGTCGAAACGCCTTTGCATGAGCAGTTGTCTCTTTGCACTCACCATGCCAGACCTCTACGGGTGAGTATGCCTAAACGGGTATAGAATTATCCTAACCGTGATGCAGCCGCGAGCCGAACCCTAAGCACGATGCCATTATGCCGTTTCTGCTGAAGGGCGTGCAGTCCGAAGAAGGCATCTGCTTTGATTTCATTCGAGAGGCCATGAAGCGATTCGACGAGGACGAGGCATTCCCCAACATCTTTAACAAGGCCATGATTCAGATTAGCAAGAAATTGAGCAACATGTCCATGGACGATGATTATAAGCCATGCATGCAGGTATGCGCCGCTCCTTGCCCCACCCAAACGTTAATGGTATCTCACAGACCCATGCAGGCCATGTTGACTTACACTCGCTTCCCTCCTCTGATCGTCAACCTAGCAAAGGATCCTTACTTCAACGTGGATAGACAGGCTCATGAGGTTGAGAAAAGCACTCTTCTTGGACCCTTTTTCCGCATCTCGCCCTTACAATCTGAAGTCATCAAAAGCTACTTCCCCGGTCCTCGGACACTAGACAAAGCCAGGATTCGCAATGCACAGGATGCCTTGCGCATGGTCCTCCGAACTCACCAAGATGACCTTTTTGCCATTTCCAATGCTTTCATTCGAGCTGGTCCAGAAACCCGAAACCTGACTCTTGATTGGTTTGCTGGCATCATGAACAAGAACCACAAGCGAAGAGCGCTTCAAGTTGACCCCAGGGAAGTTGCTTCTAATGGCTTTATGGTGAACGTGACTACTGTTTTGGATCGCTTCTGTGAACCGTTTATGGATAATGACTTTAGCAAGATTGAGAAGATTGACGATGATTATTTCCGTAAAAATCCTCGGGTAGACATCAAGGATGAGACAAAGTTGAATGCGGACCAGGCGTACTCGGATGAGTACTATTCTAAGACGTTGTCCGGTGAGCCCAACTTCATCTCGGAGGCCTTTTTCTTAACCTTAGCTGCCCACCATTACGGCAGTGAGGCATGCAACTCGCAGCTCAAGAATCTGGACCGAGATATCAAGTATCTGGAAAAGCACCTCAAGGCTATGGAGGCGGAGCGACCTAAGGTAGCCAATGTCCCTCACCAATTGCGACTCCTGGAAGAAACCCTGAAGCGACACACCAAGGTTCTGGAGAAGACCATTGGAATGAAGTATGCCATCGAGGGTGTCCTTCTTGATGAGCGGATGCAGAGCACCTCATTGAGGTTCATGAGATATGTGGCTGTCTGGTTGCTCCGTCTGGTGACTCGGTCCAAATACAAGCCCGGCCTCGAATCCAAAGAGATCCAGTAGGTAATTTCGATTGAGGGCTCAGTGCGCACCAATTAACAATTGTAGGCTCCCTCTACCTGATGAGAAACTGGATACATTTGCGTGTTTGCCCGAGTACTGTCTCCAAAACATTGTCGACAATTTCAAGTTCATCTTCAGGTCGGTTCAATGCATTGCGCTAAAATAGCAATATTGTACTAACAATTATACAGATTCCTCGCCAACATTCTACCCAGTGCAGTCGGCGACGAGATGATTGCTCTCTGCATAACCTTCTTGCGGTCAACTGAGTACATCAAGAACCCTTATCTGAAGTCGTCATTGGTATCACTGCTTTTCTCTGCAACATGGCCCTTCATGCACCTCAAGCGCGGCGTTCTGGGGGATCAGCTCATCACCTCCAAGTTTGCCAACGACCACCTCTTGCGCGCCTTGATGAAGTTTTACATTGAGTGCGAGTCAACTGGTGCCGACTCCGCCTTCTATGACAAGTTCAACATTCGATACGAAATTTTCCAGGTCATCAAGTGTGTCTGGGTAAATGACCACTACAAGAGACAGTTGACCCAGGAGAGCAAGTGAGTATTTTATTTTTATTTTTTAGAAATGAAATCAATCAGTGCATTTGAGCAGTACGCTAACAAATGGCCAGGGTAAACAAGCAATTCTTTGTTCAGTTTGTCAATATGTTATTGAACGACGCTACCTATGTCCTGGACGAGGCGCTTAGCAAGTTCCCCAAGATTCGGGCACTAGAGCGACAACTAGAGGACCCATCCCTTTCAACGGAGGATCGCCAGAAGAAGGAAGAAGAGCATCAAACTCTTGCCAACCAAGCTACTTCATTCATGCAACTTGCCAACGAGACTCTCGAAATGATGAAGTTGTTCACCGAGGCCATGGGTGAAGCTTTCACCATGCCTGAAATTGTGTCTCGTCTCGCCAGCATGTTAAACTACAACCTCGAAACATTAGCTGGCAAGAAGGCTGCTGCTGAGCTGAGCGTTGCCAACAAGGACAAGTACCATTTCCGCCCCATTCAGCTCATTTCCGATATTGTCGACATCTACCTCAATCTTGGTTCATCTACCGTCTTCATCGAGGCCGTTGCTGCTGACGGCCGTTCCTACAAGGCCGAGGTCCTGGACCGCGTCTCTCGGATTCTCGCCTCAAAGCACCAAAAGGACGCCACGGAGATCGCCCGCTGGAACAAGCTCAAGGACAAGTTTGTCGATGCTAAACTCGAGCTCGACCAGGCCGAGTTTGACCTTGGCGACATCCCTGCCGAGTTTGAAGATCCCATCATGGGCGAGCTCATGAAGGACCCAGTTCTGCTGCCCAGCAAACACATTGTCGACCGCTCTACAATTGTCCAACACCTCCTCAGTGATCCCAAGGACCCCTTTACCCGCCAGCCCATGACGATAGATGATGCTATCCCACAAACGGAGCTCAAGGAGAAGATTGGAAAGTGGCGCGAGGAGCGTGCGCAGGCTGCGAAGGCCAAGCTCAAGGATGATGCCATGGATATCACCGAGGGTTAAACTAGGGAGAAAAAAGTTGACAACCGTTGATCTCTTTTCGCCTTCTTTTTATTTTTTAGCTGCATGTGGCGCTGGGCGAGGACCAAGGGACTGGCTGGAAATGGGTTGGGAGTGGTGTGTTGACTTGGTTCTGCTTGGTTTGGGATTTTTGGCAACGCTTGTTATGTGGTTCGGGTTACAGAAAACGGACGACAACATCTAGCCAGGGAGATAATGGAGCTCTCTGGGCTACACATTACAAATGATGACGGCTTATGCCATCTACTATGTCTTATGATTATGCTTTTTTCTTCTTCTTCTTCCTTGCCCACTTCGGCCCGGGCTATAGACGTAATTATAGGCGGCAATGGCTAGAAAGGGTCGGTGCTACCAGTAATAAATAGACACTCGCCCTATTCCCCAGGTCTTGTTTAAATAGGACTACGCAATGGACTTGGGCATCCTTGTTCATTAGCATTTTCTCCAGGGTAGCTAGCAAGTCAGAATGTTGAACTACACACGTTTCATCTTTTTTTTTTTTTTCCTCAAGTCGGGGCGATAAAAAATGACCATGGGGTCAAACCAAAGAAGAGGAAGGGGGAAAAGCCAACATTTCGAGCAATTGATCTGAAAACCAGGTCTTTTGCCTGTCACCCTAATTTATTGTTACACGAGTTTGTTACTTTTCACAAGGAAACCTGTTCATTTTTTGGCTATTCGATTTTATTTTTATTTTTATATTTACACGACTGACTAGCATACAGAAAACCTGATTGTTATCTCTCTTCCACAACGACATGCCCTATAACGCGTGCTTGTAATCTCCTTTTTACGTTTACATCTCTCGGCACCAGCAGCATACCAGGCCAATCCTGACTGTCTTTGAGTTGGCCGCTTATCATATTGGCCAAGGCACCTTTTGGTATCGATGGTAGGTTGTCCAACATCGACTAGAAGGGCTGGTGATATAACTTCGCAAATGAAGATCCTATTTGGGCTGTACTCTTCACATGGTGGTAGTGTATCATGCCACTGCCTGCTTCGTCTTATGGCAATCGCTTCTCATTCCCCATCTGCTTTTCTTGGGGTATCTCCATGTCATGACAAACAACTCATCGCTCATTACCAACTGACCATGCCCAATCTTCGTACCCAGGCTCCAACTTTAGACCTCGTCCCTCATCCATATCCCCTAGTCATGCCTCGATAGCCTTTGCCTTGAACTCGCCAATGACCCTGTCCAGCTCGGCCAAGATCTCGACCTTGCGCTTATCCGAGCACCAGCTCTCTTCAACGGCACCGCGCACGATCCAGTCCCAATCCTTGACGTCCAGGCTAAACGTGTCCTGGACGCGGCAGTAGACCTCTCCGACGTAGGCGCCAAAGTAGGCCGGGTCGTCGCTGTTGATACTGAAGCGGACGCCGGCGTCGAGGAAGGCGCGGATGGGGGCGTCCTCGAGGCGGGGGATGTTGCACAGCGCTACGTTGGACCATGGGCAAAAGGTCAGCAAGGTGCGGTTGGCGGCAAGCGAGGCCAGTAGGACCGGGTCCTGGGCGGCGGCGAGGCCGTGGTCGATGCGTGATACCTTGAGGTTCTCGAGCGACGAGGTGATGAAGGATGGGGGCGCTTCCTCGCCGGCGTGTGTGGTGAGATGCGTCCCGGTCTTGGCGACGCGGGCGTAAATGTCCTTGAAGAGTTCGGGGGGGAAGGCCTTCTCACTTGAGACCATGCCGAAGCCCACGAGGGTGCCGTCGGTGAGGTGGCCGCGGTCGAGGACCGTATCGACAAGGGCCTCCGACTCGGGCAGGGGAAGATGACGCAGGATGCAAACAATAAACTCGACGCTGAGGTCCAGCTCTTTTTCTGCACGCTTCTTGGCCGCGGTAAGACCAGCAACAACCGTGTTGTAGCTCACGCCCCGGGCCGTATGCGCCTGGGGGTCAAAGAAGATTTCGGCGTGGCGGACCTTGTCCCGAACCGCCTTTTCAAAGTAGGCCCAGGCCAGAGTCTCATAGTCCCCCTCAGTGACGAGGACACTCATTCCGAGATAGTAATAGTGCAGGAAGTCATCCAGACAGGTGAAGCGCCCGTAGCGCTCGCGGAGAGTATCCGGGGAGGCGTAAACGGGATCATCGGGAAGGGCGATGCCGTTCTTCTTTGCGAGAGAGAAGAGGAGCTCCGGCTCGAGGGTGCCCTCAATATGGAGGTGCTGCTCAACTTTGGGAAGCTCAGCAATGAGGCTGTGGATGGGGGATTTGCACATTTTGCCTTGTGGACCCGATTGGTGGCGATATGTTATCAAGAAGTCGTCCGGCTCGGCAAGATATTTACTTAAAATCTCTGGTTCAACCTAGGGGATCGATGGTAGAAATAACTCTCGTGAAATCGAGCGAACCTGTTAAAAGACACTTATATTTAACGTGCTTCAAGAAGCCCGCATGGTAAGCTTGGTAAGAATTTTTCCATGACGGACCGATAGCAAGAGCCCGGTTCCGGGAGTCTCCGTCTGTTGACATCGGAGTTGAGCGATAGCTCGCTGCCTCCGTCCGAGGCAGCTTTTTTGCGCGACAGCACCACTTGATGCTATCTCAAATGTGCGTCTTGTCAGAAAGTTGCAAAAACAAAGTGTTTTCGCACCACCACTGCCGCAAAGGTACCCCATCGGCTTACACCGAACCTTTGCCAACCCCTGCTTCACCACCAACCGTGTACGGCAACTCCTAAGATGTGGCGCATGCTGGACAGGGTTGAATGTCATTACCGTCAGCCGACAGAAAACACCATGGCAGGATTCATATTGTTGTTAACGCTCTTGTTTGATGGCGTCCATTTCTACTTCTGGCCCAGTCATCATTAGGGTCAGCGCTGACAACTGGACTTGGCACCAGCCTAGCGCATTTGGGGCACGTTCACACGTTCACAATTCAAGCATTCATTACTCAGGCTCATCGCGGCCCACCCACTTTTGGAGGATCCCTCACTTCCGCCCGTCATCAGCCAAGCCAAGGTTGAGGCTAATTGGAATGCTTCCACGTCTTCTACCCGCTTGCGTCGTCACCTGGGGTAAGATTAGCGCCTCGTCATGTCTGCATATCGTGCCATACCATGTCAATTGGGACCCCATGTCAGCGACGGGGTGTCAAATAAAGCAACAAACACTCCTGTTCCGAGACCCGCGTATACTTTGCTCCCACGACCAGCCCCAAAGAAGGAAAAAAAAAAACACAAAAAAACACAAAAAAAAGAAAACATGGGATGGAAGTCCACAAGGTTCGGATAGCTTGCCGTATCGTAACAGACGCGACAAATTGAATGGTTGATCCCCAACCATACCCACATCACATCCAGGGCGCAGCTGAAGGAGGGACCAATCGGTATATTAGACAGGTGTTCAGCGACTCCATTCTCACGCTTCGCTTGTATGTACGCCCGCCCGCTGCTCTGGCTGCCTCAACGTTGCAACTACACCATGGCGTCTCCAATATGAGTGGTTGTTTTATGCTAGTCATCGGAGGAACCGGAGTGAACACGATCCCGTGGGCGGCTGCCATTATCGCATGTTCCTCTTCGGATCGGTGATCCGGCAATTAGCATGCTAAATTAAATCAGTACTTGCTTGCCTTGACACAATTTGTCCATGGTGTTCCTCCCATCATTACATTCTCCCAGGTATCATGGCAGAGGATTCAGAGTTAGGAGAAAATGATGAGGGACGCCACGCCAAATTGATTGAGGCGTCGACTACTTGGAGCGATTGCAGACCCAAAAAGAAAAGAAAAACAATGCCTCTCCTTGGCGCTGGTCGTGTAGACGTACACTGGACTGGTTAGCCGCTATTCTGCCGTCGCCTCCTGAACATGGGCAAGGAGCTGGGGTGGGAGGGGGGTACAGGGATAAGAGCTTGGCATGGGCAGGGATGGTTGGGATCATCCCGCGGGAAAGGCATCAACTGCCTGGACCGAAGGATCTCGGCTGGTCGTCCCCCACAAGCCACATGCCTATGCCCACAAAACGTCCGTATGGTCTAGGACATGATTCGCCTCAAGCTTCTTGCACACATTAACCTTTCGACTGATCCGCCAAACTTGGGCCAGTACGAATCGGAACCACTCCCATGATCAGCGATGGATGCGTGACGAGATTTCGACATCTGCGTCATTTGACATACGCTTCATGCCGTGGTTCTGGCCTAAAACTTCTACCGATAAAATAAAAAAAAAGTTCGAGAACAAGACATGATCGAACCGTGTTGCTGGTTCTCCTGATGTCCAAGTGAGATTATCGAACAAATGTGGGGGGAGGCTGGCCTGAGTGCACCGCCACGGCGGGATACATAGATGTGTCTATCAGTCCAGTCGCGAGACCCATTTGCGAAGTGGGCTGAATGGCGACATCGCAGGCCAAGACGCACAGTCTCGAACTACGTGCTAACTATCATTCCCTGATACCTGCCGGGAAAGAGGGAGCGGTAATTAGTATTGCACTCTAAAGCAACGGGAGAGAAGGGGGGGCTTTTTTATTGTTTCCGCTGGAGAGGTGTAAGAAGTTGTTGACTGCCGAGCAATTCATTGCCCACCCCAACCGAAAGCTTACTCGTACTCCGCACTTGAGCGCTTGCTCGGACCTTTAGATGAGACAAGAACTAGGAAGCCAAACGGTTTGGTGGCGTCATTTTTTGGCTGGTTTTACAACGGCAGAGCGGGAGCTGTGGGTTTTGACCGATGTTTCCACCATTATGCAATCTGCCTGGTGGTGACACAGCTATAGGGGCCGATGGCAAAAGCCATTTGGATAATCGTCAACCGCTCCGTACTTCACCACAGACGATGGACGGTAAATGACCCTCCGAGAATGTGTATAGACAGACCGGGTCTGTGGGTTGGGGGACCACTCGACTGCTACGAGAGGGCAAATGGCCTGGGATGTTCCGGCTTGGCTGTTGGGTCAAGTTTGACCAGATCCATAGTGGAACAGTGCGTACGTAAGCTTTCCGGGTTCCGTAGCGCAACGGGATGTGGGATGTGGGTGCGGTCGCCAAGCTGGCTGTGGAGTACATGGACAGAGGGGAAATGGCATTCTTAGCCATTGAAAGCTAGAATGTCTCAAGAAACGACTAGCGTGAAGACAAATGACGGAATTTCCCACCTCTTAGCCCAGCCGGCAGTTTGCCAGAACCAGACGGTGTCAACAGCCCGACCAGATAGCAAAGCCATCTTTCCTACTTGGCGGGTAGGTCCAGGCTAGCAACTGTCAATCTTGCCGAAAAGATAATGGCTGTGGCAACCGTTGAACCTTGTCGTGTCGGCGACACACCCCTCTATCCAGGATTGCTTTTGAGCGAGGCGTGCAAAGGCGTTGCCGGGATAGAGATCAGCATACAGAAGCCGCCCAACTCAAGCCAGCGCCGGCGTGGCTTGCTTGAGAAGTTGAGAACCACAGCATGAGGGATCATACGTGCCAGTAGCACGTGGACGAAACCGGGTGCTGGACGATCCCCTCGTCTGGGCCTTCTCCATTGGTCGCCTTGATGAAGGTGAGTGGATGCAGCACGTATCGGCTGTCAGAGTGCCGCCATGGTGAATGGAAAAGTAGGAGCTTGTGCGGAAGTGGGAACCGGCCACCATGTCCGGTAAAAGAACCGTTCGGCTGGAGCAGGTGGCAGACCGAATTCAACGGGGATAAGACGGCCGGCATGACCCCACCAATGTGGCCAGATCCAATGGATGCGCGTCCTCCGTATGGGGTTTCATTCAATGGCCGAATCGGATCAGCATTTGCCGCCAGCTGTAATTTGATAACACATGGACTTCTGAGAGGCTAAATCTTGGCGGAATTGGCATACGTCGTCGTCCAGGTTAAGCATGCCCAGTCTTTACATACAGTACGGAGTACGTAGATGCCAAGGACCACATTTCCGCCTTTCAAGTCTCCGTGCAGCAGAACGGCGCTCTCGCCCGGCTGGTGCCGCTTAGGTTTTGCCGAGCGTCTAGCGAGAGTTCAAGCTTATGGCAAGGCAAAGCGACCCATCGCGCTTTGATCTGTGCCCAATGGAGGGTGTGAGTGGTTGAGGTCCACATCAGCCGCAGTGGACGGCGTCTCTCTTGTTTTGCTGTACCAGTATGTTTGCTTCTCGAAGTCGGGTGGGCGTCCGGCGCATCTGCACCTTGACGCCCTGGGAGTTCTAGGCGGATGCCGTCGAGCCTGTCTTACGTAGCACGCAGCACATTGTGCAGTCCACTTGGACCTCATTGGGGGGGGGGGGCTGGAGATTTCTGCGTTGTCGCACAAGGATGGAGACATGCAACGACTGCGAATGAAGCCATGGGAATGGGCCGGAGCAGACGAGCGGCGGGCGAGGGGTGGAGCTAGTTGGGTGGGCGTGGAGTCTGTCCTGGATGTGTAACTTGAATTGCCGCGTCCTGGGCCGGCGACGTTGGCGGTCGAGGTCGTTTACTCGAGGCCTGACAGCGAATGAGGCTCTGAGAGGGGTTTAGGATCGTCGGCTCCGAGCTGGGCAGCGAGGACATAATTTTGCGATCGCGCGGAGTAGGCGACTGGGCAGGGAGAGGCCTCGGAGCCAAGTGCTAGGAGAATGACAGAGGCGAGGAGGGACCAGAGAGGGAGAGTTACATAGTCCAAGTACTGAGAGGTAGGGATCAGGGCTCGTCGTACGTGGACGTGATGCGGAGCAGTCCGAGACTTTGAGTGCCATGGGAGCTGCAGAGGCGCATCCGGCTTTTCCAGGATTAGAGATTTTCGGACCCTTCCAAGTTCCAGCACCCTTTTTTCTTTCTCTCTTTCTGTGTGTTTTAAATGACGTAGACGATGTACTAGTTGTGATAGGGATGTAAAAGGGCCGTCGGCAGATTACTTCCTCGGGATTTCAACCCCTCAAGGGTTGATCGGAGGCACACTTTTTAGAATAGAATTGAAGAAGCGCAAATTTCAAGACCTAAAAAGGCAATGAGCCAAGCGACTGAAACAACAACAAATGAAATACAACAGCCATCGTGGCAGGTAAGGAATTCGGAAGCCAGAAGCCAGAAGTTGCCAATGGTCTCCTTTCCATAGCTGCGTATAATGAATGTTTGGATTGTAGTCAGAATAAAATGATATTGCAAAGTCCATGGCGGAAGAAAGTCTGGCAGGATCCTGCAAGCCCACTGCTGCACGACGTATCTCGCCTAGGCTTGGGCGTATTCGGTAAAGAGTTCCGTTAGGGGCAAATCCAACTGGAGTACGGATAGAGTTAAAGTAGCTTGTGCGTGAGATTGCCCAACGTTCCGTATTCCATGGTTGTGCCGCATTGGCTCGCCAACCCAGCGTCGGGATGAAAATGGCAGACAAGGATGGCCAATCTCTCGGCTCCCGACGGCACCGGTACCTGCCGCACGTGAGACTGGGGTTGCCCACTTGCCTGTGGAATTGGGAGACTTGGGACTTGGGTACTGTTTGCTGTGTGTGATGTGTGTGTGTGATGTGTGTGTGTGTGTGTAGTGTGTGTGGTGTGCGTGGCGTGCATTGTCTGTGCGGACAAAGCAGCCCAGAACTCTACTAAGGCAAGTACGGATCGGTTCGGTCTCCCACCTCCCGCCATAAGAGGGGCCGCCTTCATCTCCATACCGGAACAAGTTAATCTGCCCAAAGGGAAAATACACCCATGATGACGATGAACGTATGCGTGGATAGTCAATCGTCCTCGCTTCATGCCGAACAGTCAGCCTAGCTCCTTGATGCACGTCCTTGGCATGCGCGTCCCCCATCTTCATCCACAATCGTCAACGCCTGCGCGGCAGCTCCCAAGTGGCCAACCCTCGTCCCTCAGCTCCAATCTCAGCCCACGCAGTCAGGACCAGGGCGTTCGGCCGCCGACAAACGACACTACGCATCTCCTACAAATCTAGATACACGTACAGGAGGCACGTCGGCCCCTCCACCCTCGCTACTAGTGCTAAACGAAAAATACTTGCACACTGACTCGGCGGCCCACGATTAATTGAGTTACCCCGTTATGCATTTCGGCCGACCTAGCGCAAGGCGTCCTCTCGCATCCCTGCTACTTTAAGGTTACGAAGACTGGCCTTCATCGACTTCGATGAACGATGAGCAAGCTGGCGAATCGGCGGCGTGTTTCCAACTTTCGACCAGGCGTGGAGTAACTTGACCTCGCCGCTTACCGAGCGGGGCCACCGTCGTCCCTTCACTGGCACCACCCTCTGCAGCGAGTTCAAGCGCTCGTGCCGCGCGACCCAGGCATGGATGGAGTTGGAGAATCACTGTATCCTTATGCACTGCACACTCGTTTTTCGCTCATGTGGTTGGTTTCACAGATCAACACTTTTGGCAACAAACGTCGTTTGACGAAGGCCACACACACTCGTTAGCTAAGCCTAAAAACCAACAAAAAAAAAACCCCCCACTACATTTAGCAGTTTCGTTAACGAAACCGCTGCCGTCACCATCATCTACCCACTCTCGTCTTCATCGCCGAGTCGTATAATGTCCCGGATCCAGCTGACGCGGTAGCTTGTTTAAACGCAAACGACATTCGTCTCCCTCCAGCGCCCGGCCTTGCGTTACATGCGCCTGGGACCACTCCCTGTGGACACCTGCCGCTAGGCCGCGTATCCTGGCAAACATCGAGATCCCTCCTCAACCACGGGGTCCCGGCAAGCTGCCCGCGCACTTCCCTTCCCGGCGGTTCACTCGGCTCTAGCCCGAATCCCCACCGCGACCCCTACTGGGGACTCGTCATCCTCTTCCCACCCATGGCGGCGGAAAGAAACGTGTTATTGGTGAACATTAGGAAATGTGGCACCCTCTCGGAAACCACCTTGGCTGAACCCACACTCCGGAGGGCTTGTGCCCAACAGCAAACAGCAGGCGTCTAGGAGTCTCCAAGCAGACCCCAGTTACCAGCTCGGACGAGCGCCTCAAAATGGTCAAGGGCATGTACATTGCTCATTCGGCGCCTAAGAGCCACTGTCGATACCAACCCCATCACTGACTGACCCAGTCGTTATCCCCTGGCCTTCATCCAACGTTGCTGACGCCACGCGTCTTGCAAGGAGGGCCAGGAGGACCTTGGATCAGAAGTCGTGGCTTTAATTCTCCACGAGTAGGGCAATGGGACATTGGAGCCGTCGCCCGGGCTCATGATGTTCACATTTCGTCTATCATACCGTGTTACATTCAGGAACAATGAAATGACGTGTAAATCGTGGTATTTGCGTATCTTTAAACGAACATGACCTTTCCGTGGAAAGCAATTTGATCCCGCACTCTTATGACCTAGCATTTAACCCCGAGTCAACCCTTGTTTCATGGGCCAAGCCACTGGTCCAAGGCAAGGTGTAAAGCGAACGCGACATCATCTCACAAGAAAGGAACTATTTCCTAATCTCCAAGTTCGTTCAGCGTGCATTTCTTTCAGTGCTGAATCCCATGGCTGGGATTGGCACATGGTACCATGGCGTTTAGAACAGGCAAGATTTCCGAAACTTCTTACACTGGCCCCATGTGCACATCGCTGCCTCAAATGAGTTTACACAAGGTCGCAAGCCTGGGGCCCGAAAAAGCTTCACGCTCTTGTCGGGCCGCACTAGCTTCTCAGCCCCATCCGCATCTCTAACACGTCACCCGGCAGTTTCTCAGTAGAGTAGGAATCTGTATATCAATGTTTACTGGCCTGTGTGGACGGTTTCCATGCATCCGTCTGTCAGTATTGTGACACCATCTGCAAATCTGCGAGTCCACAGCATGTATCGATCGATTCGGCCTGTAGGGCGCATCACCACGAATGCCTTTTACAGCTTGTCTGCCGCCCAGAAACAAGCACTCTGCTGGGCCCGTCGCTTGTCTGAGCGACTGGGGTCAGGATTCTTACTGGCGACCTGTCTTGGGATGCCCAACTCCGCTGGAAACACGTTAGCGGGCATGGCTGATCTCAACAGCCCTGGCCAGTCAAATTCGTCAAGGGTCTGGCTCCTCCCCTCGGACCCCCCCATTTTCCATACCTGGTCCAGATAATATTTCCGAATCTGCTTTAACCCGCGGAGAGCCCCGGATCACGGACCAGCGCCACTAACACGGCGCTGTTGGGTGTACCCGCAGAGTGATGGCTAGCGATATACCTACTTGCATACGCCATCTTCTTCCAAGATTTCCCTCTGTTTCCACTCCTGCGCTCATCTTGACTTGACGCCTCCCTTACATCCCTAGCCTTGTGCGTGGCATTTTTTTCCCACCTCGACCTTTTGGATTCTGCAACCATTTTTCTTGCTGGGTGTCAAGCAAAGACGGGCCACTTGACAGTCACTGCCCCAGCCGGCACGGAGCCTCATCCACTCGCCGTCTGCACTCTGCGAGAGCTATCTTTCCCCGATATCAATATCCTGCCGGCCTGTACCCGATGCTATTTGGATCCAGCTCAGCGCTTCACAGCAAAGCCACCCATTTTCGGCGTCTTAATTTAATCCAGGAATTTTATAATTTGTTGCCGGGGCTAGATAAGGCTATCCAGTCGAATCTTTTTATCAGTGTCCTTCCAGTATACAGTCTTGGAACATCTCTAGATACCAAATTCATAGAGGCAAAGGCTTATCTGCGGTGAGCGAGGACGTCGGCGATCACAAGGCGGCCATAAACAAGGTCGACAGGCAAAAAAAGAAAAGAAAAGAAAGACGGCAGCTTCCAGTTACCTCGGCCCCAACAGTGGACAAGGTTTCTGGTATTGCCCTCTGATTAACCCACCCATATTCTCAAGTTTTTAGGTCAGAGTAGTTTGCATGCTCGTCGATCAACGATTGCCCAGCATTCAGCCCGTCGGGGGGGCTGCGGAGAGTCTCTCCAGTCGTCCTGCCAAAGACTGGGACCCAAACGGGCGTTTAGCAATGTCAACCTCGTCCCAAAATCCTTACGGTCGTTCTCCCAATCTATCTAGCAGGTCTTACGACTCTTCTTCGGTCTCTTCAGCCACCTCGCCTAAGCCTCCATCACAATATCTCCCTGGTGTGATGAGCACCAATCCCAGGTTGATTACGGGAACTACGCCCCAGCCTATTGGCGTCCCGACTCTTCCACCAGTCAGTCAAGGCTTCCAGCCCTACACACCAATGGCGGTATCTTCTTCTCTAGGTCATGAATCTATGGCATCTACAGATTCTGTAACTAGCACCCAAGGACCATCCAGTGCCCACATCCCAGGAGCTCACGGGGCTCATGCGCAGAAGAGGGCGTACCGCCAACGGAGAAAAGATCCCAGTTGTGATGCTTGTCGAGAAAGGAAAGTCAAATGTGATGCCACGGAGACGACGAGCTGTTCCGAATGTTCGAGCCGAAATGTTAAATGCCAATTTACTAAAGAGACGAACCGGCGGATGTCGTCTATCAAACAAGTGCAAGACTTGGAGAAACAGATGGAAAGAGTGAAGCGAGAAAACAACGGTCTTCGGCGGATGCTCCAGGATAAAGATGGATCGATGGACCTGGACGTAGAGACAACAGATCACGTTTTCCCTCGCCTTCCAGCGATAGGATCAGAACCGAAACGACGAAAACGACCAGCACCCATCCCTGAGCTGGCCAGAGCAAGATCCAATATGCGATCGTTTTCCAAGGGCGTTTTCAAGCCCCCAGCACAGTATCGCACACCGACTCTGGCCTCTTTCGATCCCCCGAGGCCGGAGCTTCCCCCAAGGCATGTCATGGATCAACTACTACACACTTACTATACATCAACCCATGCCATGTTCCCCATCCTGCACTTTCCAACATTCCGCGCATCTGTTGACGGGGTATACGCCGACCATGGCTTTGCAAGGGTCTCACCATCATGGATATCGTTGTTTTTCTCCGTTCTCGCCGCTGGCAGCTTGTTTGGCTCTGCACCTCCATCGAATTCATTTTACCAGCCTGCCGAATTTCTGGAGATTGCTAATAAGATGATCGACCCGTGGAATAACAATTTCTCACTAGATGATGTAAGAGCACTAGTTCTGGTCTCGATATGCCTCAACGAATTGAATTTGAAAACCGCAGCCTGGACTTGGTTGGGGAGAGCAGTTCGAGTTGCCCAAGACCTAGGGCTCTACTCAGAGTCAGGACCCTGGCCGGTAATCGAAGGAGAAATGCGCCGGAGAACATGGTGGACGATATACATTCTGGATAGAACGCTGGCTACGGAGCTTGGCAGACCAGTTCTAATTGAAGACGAAGACTGTGACGTGTCCCTGCCGGCGGGTGTTGACGACCAGTATATTCACGAAGGAGGCATGCTGGTTCCCAACGGAGCAGAACCACTAACGCATTCCCTACTTGCTGTTATTCACGTCATTAGGTCGTACTCGGCACTAATTGCAGCTATTCAGCCTTCAGCCCTTTCCTCGAATCAGGTATCGACCCTTGATAGCCACTTCAAGAAGTGCCTGGAGACGTTTCCCCCAGCATGCGACCCGTCAAGTAACATTCCTCTTGCGCCTCACTTTCTTGCTCCATTAGCCTATCTCTTCCACGCTCGATTACTCCTCCATCGACATCATGTCGACCCTGCCTACCCCCCTGAGATACGAATTGCTTCTTTAGAGAACTGTACACACATCGCTCTCGAGACAGCCTCTCTCCTCCATCGATCGAACACTGCGATTCTCATCGACGGGGCAACGGCCCTTCTCACCACTCACATCTTCCGGTGCACTCTATTTCTACTCCTTGCGGGCTATTCCGATCACGCTATCACCTGTATCCGAGCCTTGGCTTCGATAAGCACTCATCGGGATGTTGCGATCCCGTGCGGCCGTTTCCTCTCGCTCTTCATCCCTATGTTGGCAGCAAAGAAAACAGAAGTGACGAATTACTTGTCTCGATCCGCACCTCTTTCTTTCGGAGCCTCCCGCCCATCTATTGATCCCGCCGCCATCTTCCAGAAACTGGCACGAGACGAAGACCTCCTCGCATACGTATCGGCAGACCTACAAGCCTCGCCGGACTCCTGGCTATGGGCTGGCCTTGAGCGCGAGACACAGCTATCCCAACTCTCCCCAGCCATGCCACAGTCATCATCCAGCAGCGCGAGCAACCTCGTCAGCACCGAAGCCCGCACTGGTCTAACTGAAGCGGAGGAGAGAGAATGGGGTGGATGGGCAAGGCTCGAAACTGCGGTTCGCGGGATGGACGTTCCGAGAAATGCGACACCCACTCCTTCAACTACCACGTGGACGCTGCCTCTACCCATAAATAACGAGACGTTGGGCCCCGCGGTAGACATCCCCAGACTGGGCGATGTTCCGCGTTTCGGGTCTGAGACTAGCGGAAGGGCGAGCTCTCCAACAGGCAGCCATCGGAGTCCAAGCGGGAGCGCCGCGGGCAACTCCAAGGATCGTTTAAGCATTGCAAATATCATCTGAAAAAGAAAACCCAGTCCTCAGGTTTCTGGTCACCAAAACAAAACAAAAAAGAAGAAGAAGAAAACGGGAGAGAGAAGTTGAGAATCTTAATGTCTATCTATTCATGTATACGGCACTACGTTGGGCACTTTATGGGTTTGGCGTTGATGAAATACCCCTTATTTAAAGCGCATCGCAATAGTACTTTTGTTTATCGGTTTTCTATTTTTATTACATGTGTATATTTCTTGTGTCTAGCAAAGTAAGATGGCCGTTCAGGAAAATCTCAGCAGGGGACAACATTGAGGTTAGAGTATGACGTAGATAATACATAGGGCGCATCGAAACACTGCACAAGAAGGCATACGCGATGATGCAACGAACAAACGACCAGGGACGGAAAAGCAACTTGGCTTGGGCGTCAAAATAGGACCCCGCTGGGCCAGGTCTCACAAATAAGAAAGGAATATGCCATGTACACTTTTATGCCTTGGTGGGCGGTATGAATCGAAAAGCAGAATTGTTACTCGTCTAAACGGCGATCGTATCTGCAAATGTGTCTAAATCTGGTGGAGCTGATGCATTCGTGAGACTGGATGAACCCCTTGCCAACCAACCCCTGACTTATCCGGAGGTTGCCCCTACGCGCAGGCTCTGCCGCGTGTTTCAGTGCCTCTCTTTATCAAATCCCAGCTTAACGATCCTCTCCCGCAGCATTTCTCGCATGTCCCCTTCGTCATCCATGTGCTCGGCCAAATCAAGCGCCTTGAGTGCCCACTGTTGACACAGGGCCGCGTCACCGCGTGCCAGAATATCAATAGCGTGGTTAAAAGTTGTGGCAACGACCCAGTCGAGCTCATCCGCGGGGAAGGGGTTCCCCATCTGTTGTAGCATTAGCCTGCTGCGCAAAAATCAAACGTCTGCAGAGGCTAGCCGCTACGCACCTGGCGTCCCTCGCAAGCGATTTGGAGCGCCTGATCGACAACCTGCAGGGCTAGGTTGTCGTCCAAAGGCAAAATAGATTGAAATATGCATCTTATATACTTTGCCAATCGCTGGTTGTCAAAATCCTCCAGCTCAAATACTTCATTGATGACCAGGCGCATCGTCGCGTACAGCACTGTGGTACGTCAGCAATCTTGGTCCTATCATTAGCACTCGGGACCGTCCCACCCACCCTTTGCCGGTGCATGGCTTCTTAGCAAGCAATCCCCCATGGCCTTGTACATCAACTCATCCCTGCACACTTTGGCTCTTCTTACAATCTGGCTCAGTTCCTCCTAGCTTCTGAGGCAGACAGCGCCCTCAAAATCAAAGACGGACAGTGTGGATGCCTTGACCAACATGTCATCCAATAATCGTTCATCACCAGAATTTGGCTTTTTCTGAATCAGTCCTTCGAGTTCCGTGGTAAATGTCGCGATGTGCTGTCTCATTTCCACGTATCGCTGCAGCTGTTCCTCCACCTCGTCCTCTATTCGAGCCTGTGACACCAGGGCAGCGGAAATGATAAAATGACAGCGCATTCCCATGATTTGCACATCTTGCATATCGCACAACCGAATTCCTTGGGGGAAACACTGAATGAAGGAGAGGCATGATTCGAAAATGCGGATTAAATGACACAGTTCCTAAACGTGGCACTTCATCACTCCAATGTTGTAAGAGTTCTTTCGGAACCACTCCAGTTCGGGTATGGTGAATATTTTTTTGCCGTCCTCACTAATAGGGCCCAATTTTGCGTACTCGGCGGCTAATTTTATTAGCGTCTCTAAATCAAAGTTTGAGGTAGAGAGACCGACCTTTCTCAAATATGTAACAGGTGTCTGCTGCTAGCCCAATACCGCTATCCCGGCACTCTTGCTCCTGGCTCTCTATCAAGTGGATGAGTCGGATTGTACACCTCAGTACGGATGGAACATGCGCTTGAATACTCGCCCCTGAGCCGCTTTTCTCCACGACGGCTTTGAGAGCTGCTAGCGTGCATAGTTTGTCTCCCACCTGTTGCGCCTCTCTGACACAAGCATAAAGAATGTCTTGACTCTTTTCAAGATCTGAAGATTTGCTCAAATGCTCAATACTTTGACAACCCAGTTCTCGATCCCAGCTTATGAGGGAGGTCTTGAACATGAGGTACCTAGTCAGCGGATCATCCTGTACAGTTCGTGGCATAGTTTGAAATGTAGACATGGCAGTGTCAACATTGTTGCAATTTATTGCACAAAGGATCAACTTTCTCCCAAATTTCCCTTTGTTTGCATCACCGCAATTTGCAAATACACCATGCAGAGCTGCTTGGGCCCAACCCGCCGCAGTGTTGTATTGCTTCTTCGTGTAGCTGGCTTCCAATTTCTTCCAGATTAGCTGCAAGAGTCAGCAGATAGTCATTGGTTGATTGAATGGCCCATCTTCAACGTACCGACTGAGCTGCAACCGTAACATCGGCGCCAAGTAAAGTACTACTTTTTGAAAAAATGGTTCCAAGCAGATTTGACAGCTCGTTTGCTGGATCGGAAGACTCCGTGTCCATCGTGCCAATCCAAACACGACGAACAATCGCTTTACCGATCCAATCTGGGTTGTCTAGTGGCAAAAGCCTTGCAAACAACAGCTCGTCCAGAAGCCCAGTGGCCAACTGGCAACTTCTTTCTGTTAATTCCTTGATGTTGTGAAGAAGAAACCCAAAGACGGCATCGGAGAAGTCGATGGACCGAACCATACGCCGTAGAATGCTAGCGTATGCATTGGTGTCGAATGCCTCTTTTGGGGATTTGTGCAGAATCTCTAATCTCCAGTGCAAAACAACTGGCTTATCTCCGATTTCAGACTCGACATAGGCCACCAAGTCATCGGCCCGTTGCATATTCTCCGGTACATTTGTGGCAAGGAGTGCCTGGATGAGATTGTGACAGATGGCTAGACGCAGCTCTAGCCCTCCCGTGGAGAGTCTCCCTAATTCTTGGCTGTTTATCAAGTTGCAGGCTCGCTCAAGCCATTTTAAAGCCATGCAATGGTCATTTTTTGAGAGGAGATCGCTTCCAATATGCCACAGAGTGTCTGCCATGTGCTCTGCCGAGGAGGAGTCCAGCGTGGTTTGAAGGGCTTCTGTCTTGTTGTACATATGTTCAGCTACATCGAGTCGGTCTTCTCTCCAAGCCTATCAAATGTCAGCGACGTCAAAACAAAAACAATCAACCTCACCAAAGCAGTCCGCATGGTAAGGTAGTCCATCTCAAGCCTAGCCCTGGTGTCCGATGCCGTTTTAGAATCTCGGTTCATGAGCTTCAGCCTCTCGAGGTAGCCAGCAACCCTATGAAGTCCCAATCGCGCCCCGTCCAAGTCCGACTCCTCGATACAAACTCTTCCAACCGTGAGCGCGAGGTTCAAGAGATGTACAATCATTTCCTCTTCATCTTCGTCGCCACTGGTAGCTAGTTGACTCTCTCGTGCGATCGCGTGGATTAAGAAAGAAAATACTCGGGTTCTGATAAACAACTTTGACTTTGTTCCCCCAAGTGAGATGTTGCTTCTCTTTCTTCTCTCCTTGATACTTTCGTTCCATAGCTTCCTTCCACAGTCCTTCAGGTCCTTCAAAATTTGGACGGAGAGGCGTGTGATTTTCTGTGGGAGAGCGTTGACGGAGTGGATGTGATGGTTGACATCAGCAAGGATGGCTTCGTTGGAGCTGGTATCGATAGAGACTGACATTTTCACAAGAAGATCTTTTGCAAAGTCTTTGTTGTGGCCGGGTTAGAGAAATTGAGGCCCTCACAGAGAAATAACCCACCAGTAATGTTATGGATCTTCCTCTCTCGGCCAGAAACAACGGCATTGGTTGGAGGCGGCATTTTGTGCGAATGGGAATTCGATGCTCACTAAACGCGCCATGTACTATGCAACGTGCAGGAGTTTGAGTCGGGAAATTCTCGTCTTCTACGTTGGATGCGAGGGACAAAAATACGCGTCTGCCTGAGCAATTTTTTTTGGGAGTGTTCATGTGTTGGGACTCAACTGGGGCTCATACTGGATAGGCAGGAGAATTCTTGCCAGCAGTCAGTGCCTTCCCGGTGCTGAAACAAGAGCCCCGAGATCAAGGTTTAGGAAAACCGAGAAAATTGGCCATCATCCACGTGAACCATGAGGAAGAGACATAACCAAAAGACAATGCTTATTTGCGTCTCGTTGATAATATGTACGCGTCAATGAAACCAAAACCTGCGCAAATCCTTGCGCCCCAAGTAAAAGCAATCAGCCAAGCCTTGATTAGTCTTCCGCTTGTCGCAATGCTAATTCGAAAGCCACCGTAAACTTCCATTTCCGGAACACTGCCCTCCATACCTAGCGGGCGATATATACCGACATCTCTTTAAGGCAGTCCGCATCCTTACAGGGAGGGCGGATCGTGGGGTAGAAAGTTGCCCACAATCAAGGCGGGTCTGAGCCGAGGTCAAGAAGAGTCAGCAAAGTTGTAAGAGAGGGGGGGGGGGGCATGTATGCATTGGGGAGATGCTCAGGATGAGACGTACAGTTTATGATCGTCTCGTCGAATCATAAATGAGAAGCAACATTTGACGATCGGACGGGTCGATGACTCATTTGGGCTCTTGAGCGCACAGGCAGTCAAAAGCGTCTCATGAGCCGGATCGAAGGCAATCGTTCCAAACTCTTCCCAGTATCGTACCATGGACTCCTCAGTAAGAATCTCGTGCAACGCAATCTTTCCCTGAATTATTGCAGAAGTAGTTAGCAGCTGTTAACATGGGAGACAGAACCCTGCCATATTCATTCCAGGGTAGCCCAAGAGGGGAGAAGGTAGAAACCCACATCTCTTAGTTTATCCACCGAGACGCCAATTAACTCAGCCATCTCTTTGTTTCCCCGGAAGATCTCTCCAGTTCTTCGCCAGCAGCACGCTGGCACAGCCATACTCGCAAAAACGCGGTCGTAGTCCATGAGCTGTTTCTCAAACCACATCTCGACGTATACAAGTTCCATGTCAGTCAAGGCCTGGGCCTTTTCCCGGAACTTGGGCCGGAACTGGTTCATGGTTCGCAGAATCTTTTGCTTCGACGAGGGCGCGATGTGACTATCCAGGTAGGTGCCCAGACGGGCATAACCCTTGATGTAATTGAAGGGCTTGAGCAGGCCGGCATCGTACTTGGCCCTGAGGACGCGTGCCATACGCTCTTCGGGGGTATCATTGCCTGAAGGATCGGCAGCCTGAAGATAGTATTCCCGAGCTTTGTCGGCAGGTACCACACTCCCCGGTCTCGATATATTTTTCCCATCGAGGTTCGGCGGGGGGGGCAGCATCGATCCCCCTGGCATATTTGCCGGGTTCGCGCCGCCGGGCTGCAGCGTGCCGTTGTTCCCGAAGCCAGACAACATGTCCGACTGACTCGACCGTCTGAATGCCGGACTCTGCTGATCATCGGACGGCACCCCGCCGTCATCGAGCAGACTTGTATGAAGGAAGTCGTTGAGTAGGTTGAACTCGTGAGTGACTTCGGGGGCAATCATGTAGTTGGGGTGGTAGCTGTGCATATCATGAAAGTGGTTCTGAGCCGTCATCCATGCATCCTGGAAGCCAGCAACTAAGTGGCGTGTCAGTCGATATGAGACAAGGTCAGAGGAATCGGTGACGGCCGCTCCCGTTCTCCGCAGTGGATAAAAAAGAAAACAAGCAAACGAAAAAGAAAAAAAGAAAAGAAAAAAAAAGAGGCCAGACCCCCCCCCCCCCCCCCCCCCCCCCCCACACACACCCCCCCCACCCCCCCCCACCCACCCCCGTGCTGACGTCTTTTTTTTCTCCTCCATCACTTCCTTCTCCAGCATTCACGCCGTTCCCCTCGCGCTAACGGCCCTCTCGGTCTACTCCGTCTCCCCCCGTCCCCCCGCCCGCACCCCTTCTTGCCCCCCCGCCCTCCCCCTCCCCTGCGACCGCGCCTCGCCCGCCGGTTCCCCTGGCCCCGGCGCACCGTCAC
>JAHVYB010000183.1:0-101957 GCA_020623695.1 Calonectria henricotiae
AAAAAAAATAGGATGAGATGAGGATAGAGGTACTAGGATTCAGTAATGCCTAATTTTTTTTTTTTCGACGAAGAAGGGGGAAAGGAGGTGAACGCGTGGATTGGGTTCAAAAGTGTGGTCTTCCCGAATCCCTTCCCCCCCAATTAAAAAATCAAATGTCGAAGCCCCGGGGACATGGGACAAACAGAAAAAAGAACCAAGCAAAATTGGGCCCTAAAAACATGGTCCACCAAGGGGGAACCCCCCCCCCCCCCCCCCGTGTTGTTGGGAGAAATACGGACGTACATCTATCAGATAAGGGGATAAAAGTTGGTTCGATCGTGTAAACCCAGGAACCCGATTTTGATGCAATTGACAATGCCAAAAAGTCAATTATATCATACGTAACATTAGGCATGTCAAACCTGAATTAGAAAAGACGTATACAAAAATGTAGGCAAGTTGCACAAATTATTACTATCCATTATCTTCTGGCATATTATCCTCGTTTTGTAGTCACCGCTTGCTATTTGGGCTTTTTTACAATACCAGTGCGCATCATGAAATAAACTAACAGCTTGAGATTCAGGCCAAGCGCGCTCGTTGGAATTAGATAGTATTTGGACAATCCTTCGTGGTTAAAGCACACGAAGCCAGTCACCCGGTTTGATCCCGCAGGAAGTCTCTAAAAGAACAACACCGTCGTTGTATTTCAACCCAAATTTTAACTAGTCTGTCTCTAGTAGGCATCACGGAGAAGCGCCAATGGCCCAGGTGAAGAAATCGAAACAAGAAGAAGAAAAAAAGGTAAAAAACAGAACACCATCCATAACGCCTGTAGATTTTAAACACGGCTGTGTCTAGGTCGAGGTCTCGTCACACGTTTCAATCCATTACATGAACTTCTTGGCCATGCTGGCCAAGCCACCGCCCCAGCTGTCATTGTCGCTGCCGTAGGCAAGGTTGTGCTCCTCACGCTCCATGCGAACCTTGGTGGTGGTGCCGCCGTTGAGGCCGCCGGAAGCCATCTTGACGGCCTCACCAACAAGGCCAGCGGTCGAGCCACCTGAAGCGGCCTTGGAGGCAGTGTTCATCATGCGCTGAAGGGCTGGAGGAATGCGCAGGCCAAAGCGGGCAAGCAGGGCGGTCAGGAAGCCGCCAGTAATGAGGGGCAAAATGACCATGAAGAAAACCTTCCATGGGTGGCGCTTCGCCCAATGGACGAGGTCGCGGAATATGCGCTTCACATGCTTGAAGGACTTCTGGATGAACCCCTGGCGAGGGGAGCGCTTGTAGTACGAGGATCGACCTGTGTTTGTTTGAACAGCGGTTAGCAATTGATTGAGTGTGCTGGGAGTCCATGTCTCGATCCGACGTGGTGCCATCTCGGTTGGGGATGGATGATATCCACCGGACATGGGGAGCTGGGGAGAGAGTGTGTGGGAGGGAGGGAGGGAGAGGGCGCGCGCGTACTGGTACCGAAAAAGCTGGAGCGACTGTTGTTTCCTCCGAGACCAAAGAAGGAGGAGCGGGACGAGTTGTGCTTCTCGTGGCCGCCAAAGATGGAGTCGGCGGTGGAACGAGTGCCACGGCGGCGAGAGCTGGACCGGGATCGCGAGCGCGAACGACGCTTCTTGTGGTGACGAGGGCGGCGATGCGAGGCTGTCCGGCCAGAGATCAAGGACGCGCCGTCATTGAACGAGTCGAGAAAGCCCATCTTTGCGGTTTTTGGTGCGTGCGTAGACAAGGAATTGCCTGCGTCTTGTGGGCTTTCGCGTGTGAGATGCGGGTAAGAATCAAGCAAGGCTGAATGGAGCTGCGACTGCTCGCGAAAGCTTGAGTGGGGTCCAGCGTCAAGTTGATCAAGGCGCAATCAATCGCTTGAAATAAAAATAAAACCAACCCAAACCAAAGACAATCAATTACCCAACCAGGTCGATTGCCCTCTCGTCACCGGCGGGGGGAGGGAAGCTGGCGGGGGAGGAGGAGGGAAATTGAATTAAAGGAGAGGAGCTGGGCAGGTTGAATTTGCCAACGCGAAGTGCAGTACGTCGATATGCAAGGACTTGCAGCCGAGAAATGCAAGTCAGTTGAGGAAGAGGCGATTGAGTTGCGGGTTTGGGGTTTGAGTGGTTTGAGTGGGCGGCTTGGCTCCCTTCACCGTAAATTCGAGTGGCTGGATGGGCTCCCCTGGATGAAGCGGGACGCGCGGATTGGCGGCTGTGGAGCGAGGTGTGGGGGTGGGTGGGGGTGCAGGGGATGTCGGGGCACACTAACGCCGGGTGGGTGGCGACAACCTGCTGGCTCATCCAGTGGCCTCCTGAGCGCAAAGCCTAAGGTGCTCGAGGGCGCTGTAACCACTCACCTATTTTCGGGGGCCCCCTGGGGGTGAGAGTGCTCTCCAAGACCCTAGGGAACAGTTGGGATGTCGGCCATGCTGATTATGTCTCGCTCTAGGCGAACAGTAGTGGGGAAGATGGCCATAAGCACAGTCCATGATTCTTAAGTCTGCAGCAGTTGTTTTCAATCTGTAATCCGTAATCCGCTTCAATGAGAATCCATCCCGCCCCACTGGATATGGAGCAAACCCCAACCTCTGTGGAGTCGTGACATTTCAGCGTACCATGGTTGGGGAGATACTGAGTTGACGGCTATTCTAATTGTTCATGGACCATACTACAAGCCCACGAGACTGATAACACATTTGTCTCAGCATGTCCTCCGCTCTGAAAAAAATCCCCGACTGGTTAAAACGGATGTTAAAGTCAAAATGATTGGGGGGACAGAACGGCAGTCCCGTCCTGTCCTTGGTTTAGTGGCGGGGATGTTTCAACGGAGTCAGTCAGTATAGGGTAGAGCACGGTAGCTACTTTACAGCAATGCGTTGAATAGGTTATGCCGTCAATAATTGCAACTTCCCTTCGAAACGCCCTGGGGAATGTTGATGTGCTGGGGAAGCTACTCGTTTATCATAAGAGATTTCATCATGAAAACATGGGTCGCACTTGCAACTCACAATACGAAAATAATTCCAAGCCATTCCTTCATCGCCATAACATGAATAAACAAACAATAGTCACCCGAGACCAGTGGTTGTTGTCGTATATTGCTCTGGCTACTATTTATATAATGAGAAATGTGAAAATTGTATAAATATGCTTCATTCCACTAGACAATTTTTGTTTCCTTTTACAGTATAAAGCCAGCATTTTTCTTTCTTTCTGTGAAGTGCGACGGTAGGTGCTTGTTTGCTTGATTGTTTGTTTCCCTAGTCTAATTCTCTGTCGCTCGCGCTCGCGTCTGATCTCAGTTCTATCTCACTTTCAATGACCATAAAGCTTAAATCAAACCGGCCGCACCAAAAAAACATCAAATAATTCCCAACTTACCAACCTCATCCTCCAGTATGTTGCCCGTGTTGTCAACATCCCGCCTTGACGGTGAGCTTCCAGTCAACCCAAGGGCGCCATCACCAACGCTGCCCACAACAGCTTTGGAATCCAGCGAACTACCGACGCATAACCAGGTGTATTCAGCTCCAGAGATTGAACTCGTAGAAAATAGCGACAAATCCATATCTCGAGGTACCTCTTGTCCAGCCGACAAGAAGCGTGTTCTGGAGGTTGATCAGGTTAACGACTCATCCGGCCACGAGCTTACATCTCAAGAGACCCTTTATCCCACAGTCAAGAATCGTGTTTTAGAGGTTGATCAAGCAAACAACTCATCTAGTGACGAATCTATACCTCATGATGCCCGCCCCGCCTCCAGGAAGCGTGCTCTAGAGTTGAATCAAGTAAACGACAGTCCTGCACCTAAAAGATCCCAGAGACTGAAGCGAAACCCAGAAGCGAACGACAAAGAAATAAAGTCCTATTCCCCACAGAAAACTGACAGCAAGAGTGTGGAAACCCCGCCTCCGAAAAAGCAGGCTGCGATATCTGATGGGCAGTTCGACGAGAGAAAGGTCGCGACGGAGTTACGGGGAAAAAACCATGAACTCTTGCTTCAGCTTAAGACAAGAGAAGAAAAATTCTCCAAGGAGAAATTTGGCCTAGAGCTTGAACTCTCAGAGAGCCGGAAGGAAGCCAGTGATCTTCATTCATCCCTAAGCCAATTGCAAGACGAGCTGGAGCGTCTCCGAAAATCCGACCTCGAGCTGAGACGATGTGTATATCAACTTGAGGAAGAGAAGAACAAGTTGTTTGAGACCTTGGATCTCAAGGTTTCAGACGACACCATTCATCAGAAATGGTGTTTCTTGGGGCTTGAAATCCAGAACTTTGTGCTCAACCTGGTCAACGAGAATCCCCACAAGAAGACACGCCGCGAGTCTGTGGCGAATTTATGGGCCCAGAAACTATTGACCCTCCGTGCTAGATGGAGAAAATGCGCCAACGTGAAGTCTCATTTTTTGATCCAGCAGTACATCTGGACTCGAATCATTGAGGAGATTTTCTATTCCGGGGCAAGCGCTTGGGGAGTTGACATCGGCATTATTTTCCAGGAGTTCTTTCACAGGCTTGGCGGTATGTTTATTTGTCCGCCTAGTTATAAAAAAAAAAAAAGAAAAAAAAAAGACGAAGTTCTCCAAAGCCATGGGACGATAGATTTGTACTTACTGACAGCTTTGTAGACGAATATTTTGATCAAAAGGAGGAATTTAGCGCTTACAAGTCTCGACTGGCGCATGCCCTTGTTCAGGCTCGTGAGAAAGACGGCGACGTAACTATTAGCAACATGGCTGAAGAAATTCGAAAGGAGCTATGGGTATTCACCGACATGTCCAAGAAGGAGGAGTTTGTATCCCGAATGCGTCAGATCCTCAAATGTGCCGTGGACCTCCTGGTTATTTTTATGACGTCTCGGGCATTCTTCATCCCCAAACCAGTGTTCGACACCGATCAACTGGACTACAGGACAATGGAGGTGCGATTTGTTGACGGCGGAGGATTTGACGAAGACAACAAACTGGACATCGTCATCTCTCCGATGGTTGAGAAAGTCGGAAACGCAGATGGGCACATGTTCAAGACTCGGCGCATCATCTGCAAGGCATTTGTAACCGCGAAAGCAGGTTGAAGAACATGTCGCAAAAGCAGGCGGTGATTTGGTTGGAATATGGTTGGAATATGGTTGGAATATGGTTGGAATATGGTTGGGACGGTGAAACAATAGGACATAAAACGGAGGACAGAGAGCACATGGGAATTGTTTATTTTTCCAAGTTTTAAACCCGGGACACTGAAATTTCTAGGGGAAAAAAAGCCGCCCAGCACGCTATTCTATTTTATGACACCATATAGCTGTGACTCTATACATCAACGCGCGTGCGGCTTTGGCGCTTATTTCTTCTTTCCCTTTCTCTTGTTGGCCTTGCCACTGCTCTGGGCACCAGAAGCCTTGGCCTTGTTCAATGAGTCGGTGCTCTTGTCAAGAATCTCATAGTCCTCGGCAGCGGAATCAGTGCTGGGCGTGGGCTGAGGGGCATCCGACTCATCATCTTCGGCGGCAATGTCAATCTCCAGGTCGTCAGACTTCTTGCTGAGGAAGCGACCGACGGTCAAGTTGAAGAACCAGATGGGAGCACGGAAAACAGCTGTATCCTTGATAGTGGGTTGGGCAATCTCATTGGGCTGTCAAAATTAGCATCTAGCTGTATCAATACGAAGAAGGGGCTGCAACTCACGTCAAGGAGAAATTCGTTGATGTTTCCTTCCTCATCCTCCTCTTCCAAGTACACATCACCCAGAGAGTCGACGACGAGGACCTTGCCGTTCTCAGCGACAACCCTCTTTCGAGCACCAGAAGGCGCACCCGCACCAGTTGAAGCCTCTTGAGACACAGTAGGGGCCTTGCGGACCTTCTTTGCAGCGGGGCGACCTCCTTCACGCTTCGACTCCTTCTCCTGCATTCGCCTCTGTCGTCGGTTCATTGGTTGAGGGGGGGCATCCTCCTCGTCAGAAGGAGGAGCAGGGGGCGGTGTGGGAGTAGCTTCAACACCGGGAATGTTGAGACCTCCACCCCAGGCAGCATCCCGTGCAAACTTGATGTAACGCTCGACGAATTCAGTCTGACGCCTCCAGCTCATGTACATGATCAAGTAGTGAATACCTCCACCGACAGAAAGGAACAAGCCGACAAGAACCGTTCCCAAGCCAGGGCGATAGCGGTTGTAGTAGTAGTCGGTGCCCTTCCATCTGGGGAAACCGTGGCCAAGGAAGTAGTCATAACGATCACGTTCGGGGCCACGGAGAATGTTGACAATGAGAGAGAGACGAGCTTGAGCTTCGCCAGCCTGCTTGACGGCCTTCTTGATCTCGGCAGGGGTGGGGGCCTTAACATTGACTCTGGACTTCTTGCTGCCGTGATCGGCCCTGATCTTCTGCTTGACCTTGTCGGGGTGTAGGTTTTTGCTGAGCTTGCGGTAGGCCTTGGTGATGTCATCCTGCGAGGCAGAAGGAACGATACCGAGAATGTCGTAGAACGTGGTCGTGGAGTCAGTCTCGTGGGCCATGATATCGTCTCGGATGCGAAATATTTCGCGATCTGGTCGCAAGTGAATGTCAGCAACTTGGTTTCAAGACCACCCGGCGCCGTCTTGGTTTCTCTACACACCTTCCTTGGACCATGCCGCAGTCAAGGGACTCATCAGGGCCAAAAGCCCAACGGAAACGAATGAAAACTTCATTTTTGCATTCTATGTCGAGCTCTGTAGTTGGCAGTGTCCGAGGTGGCAAGTTTGCCAGCAGCGCTCAGCAGCTGAGCGCGAACAAGGGCAAAGGCCAATTCGTCGGGTACCACGAGGGCGGATAAGGGGGAAAGCGTCGAGAGCAGAGCCAATGGACCGGACCGAACAAAAACTAGACAGTGTCGGGAGAGTAGAAGGGAAAAAAAAGATTGCGACTTTGAATGTCGTGGCCACTTGAAAAGTGACCCCTTGTTCCGTTTAAGCCTTATGTGACAGGGGTAACTGATTTAAGAAAAGGCCAGCATGGGGCTAAGCGGAGAGCTACCCTGGACAGTCACCAGCCACTCTAGCAGATCAACGACATCAGCCATATCTACGTGCGTTCTGTGGCGGTGCTTTAAATCAAAGAATTACATTACATCAGCTACCACATGGAAATAAATGCCATTTCTCACACAGACAAAGGGTAAATATCCCAGTTGCTGGAGATAAAATGTAGAGATTTTATGTATTGACTAAATTTTTTTTTTATTTTAATTTTCCTGTGTTTTCTTTTCCTAATCGGATCCGAAACCCTCTTGCATTCACCCATCCCCGTAGCCTTTCATGCCCACTCTTCACTGCGAAGTGAGCAAGGGTGTTTTGGATTGTAGATGTTTTGTTATATAGGTAATGCCATCTTGATTTATAATCGGGTTGCCGGAAGATAGAAAAAGAAAGAAAGAGTTGACGTCTTCTTCTTGTGCATGTGCACAATACAAAACCTAATTCTTCGCACCATATAAGCTGGCCTTAGCCGGAACGCCATCAACAATCTGATCAATGGCTTCCTCAGTAAAATGCCTACAAGGTTTCTCGTTCGGATAAAATTGGACAGCCCAGCTGGCTAGTGTCATATCTGGACATGTGCCTCGCTCATCTTGAGCTTCAAGTCCATTTCACGTTGGGGCCAGAGAGACGCCACAAGGACCGACAGTTCTCGTATTGGGGTCAACTGAACTCTATCTATCGCGGAAAAAGGACTATTAATCCAATGAGAACATGATATTTAGAGTGCGACTAGTCGACGAAAACGACGCTACATTCTTTTTGCTTTGCTCTCCCCCCACTCCTCGGAGCAGAGTGAAGCCGTCGCCAAAAACCGAATCTTTGACCACCGGCGGGTCGCCGGGGCTTCTGGGCATGCGTTTTACAGTTCTTCATATCGGAAAGAAACTCCAATGGTGGGATGTCGGCCATATATGCAGTAGGTCTAGGCATCGAGGTGGAGTGAAATCTATCATAATGGAATGTCCTCGGCCACGTATTTCAATGCTTCCGGATATCAAGCCCGGTAAATCCACCGTATTCTATGCCCGTGCTCTAAGACATAGACTAAATTTGGGAAAAAGCCTGGGCCACCACCGGTGAGTGGTTCAAAGTCTCGGCTGCTTAGCTCGGGCTAGCTGGTGTGCGGCAGGAATGCAACACGGAACCGGTACTAAGCGTAGTTCGTCTGGAATGCAGCGGCGTCTTTTAAGCTACCCCAGCTTAATTCGGATATGGGAGCTGGAAGCTGCAGCTTATAAACCTGAACCATGATCTTCCTAGACGCCCTCAGAACAGCTCTACAATCCAGATTTCCTCCCGAGACATGAAAAGCGAGACACTCGCAACGTGTTAAAGAGTGAAAACAGCGACACCCATCTCGAATAATTGACGGACAGAATGAAACATCCCACATTGCTCCTGCTGTCTTTACTAGTCTGTTCTCAGACCCTGGGGACTACGGCCGAACACTCAGTTGGGCCACATGAGCACAGAAGTGAGTACACGGGATAGCTATAGATGTCTTGGTATATGAAAGCTGACGACCGAGGCAGGCCATGTCGGAGATGGCGGATGCCACGCACCAAGAAAGCGGGATTTGGCGGGACGCTGGATTCCCGAGAGTCATATCAAACCAGTCATAAGCATGCACTCCCATGTGGCCCGACAGATGTCTAACCCCTGGGTCGACAAGAAGCTCTCTCCAAGCCCTCAATGGGGCGAGAAGCTCGAGTCGGTATACCGTGCGTTCAAGTATAGAGGAGACAAGAGGAACGCTGCCAAGGTCAGAGTTCTTCAGAAAACGGGCAATTTTGTCTGGGTTTCCTCGGTTGGAAACCTGTCAGAAATAGACCGGGCCATCAGAGCCGCGCGTGAAGCACAGCAAGCGACGAACACGTCGCAAATTGTCGGACTGGTTCTGTACAACATCCCCGGCAGAGATTGGGATGGGAAGATGAGCGGCGGGGAATTCCCAGCCACCAACCTCGGGCTGGAGAACTACAAGAACAAGTTTGTTAAGCCGTTTGCTGGCAAGATCAATGCCGCACAAGACTTGACCTTTGCAGTCATCGTGGAGCCTGACGCGATAGGAAACTTGGTAACTAACAAGGATGACTCATTTCTTCGCCGGGTCGCACGTTTCTATGAACAGGGTGTTGCGTATGCTATCCAGTCCCTGCAGTCCCCTCACATCCATGTGTATGTTGACGTAGCCAATGGCGGATGGCTAGGGTGGGATAATACACTACAGCCCAGTAAGATTATCACCCATATGACTATGGTGCTTCATTCTAATTCATGATTTAGCGGTTGATGCCCTGGGGAAAGTCCTCAGGATAGCCAAGCAACAATCCGGAAATGCCACGACCATCCGTGGATTCTCAACCAACGTCTCTAATTTTAATCTTTTCAACGCCAATACCCGAGAGGCTTTTACCAAGGGCTCACGGTCTTGGGACGAGTCGCACTACATCCTCGCGCTCGCGCCACTCTTACAGAAGGCCGGGCTCCCCCAGCGCTTCATTGTCGACCAGAGTCGCGTTTCCTTGCCAGGGGCCAGAAGGGCGTGGACACAATGGGCGAATGTTGCCCCTGCTGCGTTTGGTGTTGTTCCCGGCTCATCTGTGGGAAATATTTATGTTGACAGCATCGTGTGGGTTAAGCCCGCGGGCGAGAGTGATGGGCCGGATGGATTTCCGGGAGCACCAGCTGCTGGAGTCTGGTTTCCCCAGTACGCTCAGATGATGATCAAGAACAGCAAGATTTAAAGGGGTATCTGCTTAAATGTCGACTTAGCGTTGAGAATTTTGCCTACATGCATAGCCATCGTTACATAGCCGTAGTTACATAGTCTTTCTTTCAAATACTAATTTTTCCTTTGTTCAGCTACTTTGTCCATGTTAATACAGGAATTAGAGGGGTGAACCCATTGTTCGATTTAATATGCCTGTAACGTGGAAGGTGTAAATATAATTTGCTTGGGTTACGGAATTGCGTCTCACGGTCAGTCAGTTAAGCCCACTTATCATTGCCGACATTTTAAACGAGGGTGCCTTTAAATGTGATATTGATGTCTAATTAATTACCGAGCGACAGAGATACCTACCTTTGACTGCCATCATTATGATTGTTGGTTTTGAGTAGTGCTAATAGGGGATGTTGCCGCAGTTGGCACCTCGGATGTTCTGGCTTGAGGGGGCGCATAGCTCTGATGCTGATGCTGGGCTGGTGGTGGAGGCTGAGGAAATCCGGGCTGGTAGACCTGTGCCATCTGGAAGTTGGGCGGCGGATACATGACGGGGCCTCCAGGAGTGGGCTGGACGTAGACAACCTGTTGACTGCGGTTTCGAATGTGGGTTTCATAGCAGCCGATGATGAACAGGATCAGATGGATGATGCTGAAAACGCCATGTGTTAGTCGTGACGGAGAGACTGGCCCGGAGGGGTCACTTACACTTCGAGAGCGCCAAAACCCAAGACGACACGATAGAGGGAGAAGCGTCCGTAGCCGTCATAGTAATAGCTATCGTAGTAATACTCATAGCCCAGACCAAAGAGGCCCTGGAAGACACAGCATACAATGTAACCGAGCCAGAGGAGCAGGTCAACACCGACAATGGCACCGGGATGAATGCCACGATGACCTCGGCGGACACAGAGACAGATGCTTTCGGCAAAGTTCCAGACGAAGGCAACCACCACCTAAGCCATTTGGAACTGGTTAGAAAGACAACGAAACTTGCTCAGTGCAGCGAGACATGAACTTACGGGCCCTCCAAACACGATGATGGGAGTCAGGCTCCATGATACTGCGAGGGCGGCACTGATACCGATGAGGATGAGGCATGAGACCATGGAGAAGATGCGCAGTGAGAGCTTGGTGGACCACATGCCACGCGGGGAGATGTGGACGGCGGGCATGCCTGTGTTTTGAGGGTATTGGTAGAACGGTTGATACTGCTGATACTGCTGGTATTGGCCAGGAGGCAGCTGTTGGGTGGGTTGGCCATAATGTTGCTGTTGTTGTTGCTGCTGTGTGTTTGGTTGCTCCATGATGGGCAAGTTGAGCTGGGCGCTCAAGCTGAGCGATGGGATCGAGGATGAAGCCTAATCTCAACTCAGAGCAATAAAGCCTGGAGGGCGAGGAGAAGCGCGATGGGCTTCGAGCAGAGAAATAGGAACCAAACCGGGGGCACGGTAGCCTGGGCCAACACATACATAATTAATCAAATGCCTTGTGGGATGCAGACTAATAAGAAAGGGCCCTGCTTGCAGCGAATCGTGCCTTACAGCAAGCCCCGCTATCACAATGAAGCTAAAGGAGTCGACCCCCCGGCGCCAAGCCGAAGATGAACCAGGACCAGTTCAGCTCGAGGGAGGCTGAGGCAGCCATGGCGCCTGAGACGGTGCTTGTTGTTAGTCAAGCACCGCGTGAGATCAAACATGGGGCATGGCAAGTCGTTGGTGGCGCCAGGGATTCCACGATGGGCGCTTGGGCCTGCTTTGTGGTGGGAGCCTTGATCGAGGGAGAAAGTCACGAAGAGGGAGGCGAATAGACGACGCTTTAGACGCAGCAGTAACCTTCTCTTGCGAATTACATGCGTGAGTGGTGCATCGGACAGCAGAGTAGCGTTGCTCAACATTTGGCATTGAATTTTCCGTGGCCACAAGGCTGGCCATTGTTGGCTGAGGGGCAATTTACGTACCGGGAGCTTTGTGGGCCTAATTTTCGGATAGCGCCACATACAAGGACCTGGCCACCAGCAGAGCGGCAATGCATGGCAGACACAATATGTACATAAAGTGAGACTGTTGGATTCCAAAGGGAACGGATGAGTGATATAGCACTAGTGCTGTCACAAGGGGTTGGGTTGGTGTGTTCAATGATGCTTAATTCCCTCTATCTAAGCTAGCTATTGCAAGTCATATTGGTGGTTTCCCGAGGTCATGTGACCTAGCAGCTGGTCCTGTGGCCAACGGGGTTACAACGCTGCTATTTGCAACAGAGACGTAACAAAAAAAAAAGAAGAAAAAAAGGAAGGAATGAATGGTTTTTGCTGCGTGTGATTCATTGATAAGATTGGGCATATGGGCATATCTCGTTTGGAGATGGCAAATTGGGGACAGTAAGAAATATTGAATGTGTGGAATACCATGAGTTTCTAATAAACATTACAATGCATGGCGAACGGGACCTGCGTGCTAGTTGACTAAGAAAATCGATTCGAGTGCACTTTTTATTGTTTGTTTCTTTCTTGCTTGCATCCATAGCGTAAAGACCAATGACCAATGGATAGGTAGATTGGTTGGAGAGTAGCCTTATTAGTTGAATACGGCAGCCTCCAAAAAAAAAAAGCGTTGTTGTGTATTTTCCCTCGGTTGTGTGTAAGCGGAAAATATCTTTTTTTTTTAAGGTTAATCCTTCATCCGTATTCTTCTTATCCTGAGTGCCACCATAGCCACCGCTACTTTTCCCCTCCCCGCCACGCCTTGTCGCACGTTCTCGGCATTGCAACTCCGACTCTGGTGAAAACCCCCAACAGCAAATACAAAGTCAATAAGACGCCCCCCCTCCACCTTTCCGCTTATACCCCCACCATATCCGTTCTTACTGCCGGTCATTCCCCTCACAGAAACAACTCTGACGGAGGCAACAGTCAGCATCTCTCTGCAACCTCTGCAACCTCTGCAACCATGGACCCGCTCAACGGCTCTCTGCTCTCCATAGCGTCGACCTTGTCGGCCAATAGTGCAGGCATGGCATGTGGTTAACCCGGAATATTCCCCGGCTTCGGGTACCGATTTACACGGAATATGTTTTGCAATTCCGACCAAATGATTGCTAATCCAGAACCCCCGTCCCTAAAAAAGGACCCTCTCAATTTTGCCAATTTTGTCACTGCCTCTTTCTCTTTGCGACGAACCATATCATGACTTGCTACTATTCCCACTTGGTAATACAGAACGCGTCGTAGTCAATGTCTGGGTTCCTAACCGCCTGTCCGTTCTATCATCACCACTTGAAGTCGTCATCTGGGTACCAGACGTTATGACGCCTCCACCCCTTCCGGAAAAGTCCCCGTCTCCTCAGACTGTAGACGAAAAAACCGGAACTCCTCAAGAATCTTCAAGTCGCATCTCCCCTGAGCCAACCTTGGCAGCTGACTCTGACACTGTACCCACTTCAGGCGATGAGGCCGAGGGTGGTCACGGAGCCCTCTCCAAGTATGAGTCTAGCTGGATTCGTAGGGTGACGACGCCCAAGAATTGCCGATGGGACCCCAAGTCTCCCAAGCGACTCACCGTTGGCTACTGCATACTTTATGCCTTGGCAAGTATAGTCGGTCCTTCATATCGTTCCGGCTCTAATGTGGAATCCTAGGCCGGTGCATTCACCGTTGCGAATTTGTACTACAACCAACCAATTTTAAATAAGATGGCGGTCGAATTTAATGTTTCATATGAAACATCTTCTCAAGTTGCAACTTTGATTCAGGCGGGTTACGCCACGGGGCTAGTCTTTGTCCTACCCCTGGGCGATATTCTTGAGAGGAGACCCTTTATTATAACTCTCATCCTTGCAACTGCCACAATGGTGAGTCTACATGTATTTGCCATTCAGAACCAGAGTCTAATATTCTATATTCAGTGGATCGGCCTTTGTGTGACTCGAAACTTTACCACATTCCGTGCACTCTCCTTCATCTGTGGAGTGACTACAGTGACGCCGCAGTTGATGATTCCATTAGTTGGCGACTTTTCTCCCGCCCACCGCAAGTCGTCCCTTCTATCAATTGTCGTGTCTGGTCTAGGCATTGGCCTCTTGACAGCCAGGCTCTTGTCTGGAGTTGTCTCCAACTTTACGAGCTGGAGAAATATCTATTGGTTCGGATGTGGGGCACAATACTTGCTTTCCCTGTTGCTCTTTTTCCTTATGCCCGACTATCCTTCGACGAATCCAGACGGACTCAACTACTTCCGCGCACTTCATTCTATCCCGCGCATGATGGTCACCGAACCGGTGCTCATTCAAGCGTGTGCTATCGCATTTTGCCTCTCATGCATCTTCACCTCGTTCTGGACAACATTGACTTTCCTCCTCGCTTCGCATCCGTTCAACTTCTCGTCGCTGGAGATTGGTCTGTTCTCTTTAACGGGGCTTGTAACGATTGTGTGCATCCCGATAATTGGACGAATCATCGACAGATTTGTACCTATCGTGTCGACGGTGGCTGGACTGTCCGTGTCCATGGCAGGCACTGTGATTGGTACCATCATCAGTCCCTGGACGGTGGCCGGTCCTGTCATCCAGGCAATCGGAATCGACCTCGGGAACCAAACCACGCAGGTTGCAAACAGGGCCTCCATTTTCAACATTAACCCCAAGGCACGAAACCGTGTAAATACTGCGTACATGGCCTGCGGATTTTTTGGGCAGCTGACAGGCACTGCCGTGGGAAACAGGCTCTATGCACAGGGAGGATGGAGACACAGCGCTGGATGCAGCAGTAGGTCCCTCCACCATTGATAAACTATGACATACGCACCATTGCTAATATTATTTAGTTGGAGTTGTCGGATTGGCAATGATATTTGCTCTTTCTCGGGGTCCTAGGGAGACGGGGTGGATTGGGTGGAAGGGCGGCTGGAGTCCACGAAAAGACTCACCAGCCGCGCCAGCGCAACCAAGCCTCGAGTCTGGAGTGCAACAGCGGCCAAACGCATAAGGCTCAAACAATTGCGAATGTTTGCCTATTCTTAGCGTAGAATATCATAAATGTAGCGCCATTGTTTCTCTTGCATTGATTCACCTCCTCACTTTTTTGCCTCTACCGCAGTGCCTGCAACTCTTGTGCATTTGCCCTTACTCACTAACCTTTCCACCTTCAACCACACTTCCTCTTACAAATTCTCCCATAAATAGCCCAAAACTTCCTTTGCCACATTTTTGTGTAGGAGCGAGTCGAGATGGAGACCAAAGGTGGTGGCCCACCGACCATGGTTGTTGGTTTGGACTTTGGAACTACGTATGTGGCCCTGGAAGCTCTGGTAGAATATGTGCTAACAGAGACAGCTTTTCGGGAACCGCCTTTGCTCTCTCATCTTCTGGTCCCGAAGGCATCACTATAGTGACCAACTGGGAGTCAGAAGACGGCTACAACTGCGACAAGGCCAAGGCTCCGACCAGGATCTGCTATCGCGGCACAAAGGAGATTCCCGACTGGGGATACGGAATTCCCCCCAGCCGAAGCTACCACCGTTGGTTTAAGCTTTTGTTGATTGACGAAAAGGATATGCCAACTGATGTTCGGGCATCACAAAATCTGATGGCCGTCAAGCAAGCTCTTGCTCAAGAGGGTAGAACAGCCGTCGAGGCGATATCTGACTACCTCCGAGAACTTTGGGGGCATACCCTGGAGAACATTGCCAAGAACAGGGGAGAAAATATGCTTCGAATTTCTAAATTAGATGTTGTTGTGACTGTGCCAGCCATTTGGCCACACTATGCTCGGCTTCGCATGAAATCTGCCATCGAAGCTGCTGGCATACTTGATGAGCGGAGCGCCGGGGAAACTTCACTGGCGTTTATTTCGGAGCCTGAAGCTGCGGTGCTCGCTGCATTAGAGGACATTGTCAACAATCAGCCAGACATCAAAGTATGTGGATCCGCTTCTATCTTATTTACCTTTCTCACCGGATGCTAACCCGTACTAGGTTGGCGACAGCATGATCATTTGCGACGCAGGCGGTGGTACTATGGTGAGTTTATCATCAATCCTAATTGCCTGGACGTTGCTTAGACTACCACAGGATATCATCACCTACACTGTCGTAAAAAAGAAGCCCTTTACAGTCTGCGAAAGTGTGAAGGGGGACGGTAATATGATCTTGATCTTAGCTGCGGCAATACTTGCTGATTCAAAACCACAGGGAAACTTTGCGGCGCAATCTTCCTTGACCAGGGCTTTAACGCCTTACTCAAGTCGCTCATCCATCGCAAAGTCTGGGATAAGCTGGGCCCACATGGAATAAGGAGGATCATGAACAATGAATGGGAAAACTGGATCAAGCCATCGTTTTCAAAGGACAGTGCCAGTTGGGAGATACCTCTTCCATTTGGAGGAACTCCTGAGACCCAATATCGCCCTCCAGTCATCAGGATTCGCAAGTACGTATGGGATATTCGGATGTTCGAGTGGCAGACAAACTGACATTTTCTTCTACTTCTTCTTTTAACCTAGACAAGATCTTGAGAACATCTACAAACCCGTGGTAGGACAGATCGAGGAACTTGTCGAGAGCCAAGCTCGCCAAGTGAAGCTCAAGGATAGGAAGAAGCCCAAGGTAAAAGCAAACAAAGAATTTACTATTACTTCCGAGTTTCTTTCTGTTTGCTGATAGACATTTACAGTTTTTGATTCTGGTTGGAGGATTTGGGAAATCGAAGTACCTGTATGACTGTCTCAAGGAGCTTGGTGGAAAGCAGATGGAAGTGCTGCAGTCTAGTGGAGATAGACCGTGAGTTCTGCATGATATTGGCATCCACGAGAATATGGCTAACTGCAACTACTGAAGATGGACTGCTATCTGCCGAGGAGCCGTTCTAAAAGCGATGGAACTGGCGAGTCTGAGTAAGCCCATTTCAGTCGTGGTCAACTCCCGCATCTCGCGAGCCAGCTATGGCACACTTGTTAATATCCTTCCATTCGATGTCAAGGAGCATGACCCCGCGGACAGAACGTGGTGCGATACGAATCAGGCGTGGCTTGCCGCAGAGCAAACTCGGTGGTTCGTAAAAATCGTAAGATTCTCGAGTCTAACTCAAGGAGACAAGATGTTAACAAAAATATGCAGGGAGAACAGATTCAGGCGGAAACCCCGATAGGCTATTCGTTTTGGCAAGACATGGCTACGCCAAAGGATGAAAATGCCGTCGACATTGTTTATTCCGACTCACTGGAACCTCCCTGCCGTAAAGACGCGACGGTGAAGACGCTGTGCGTGATTAAGCTGTCCAATATCCCGAACTGGCACAAGCTGCCAAAGTGGACGAACATGGATGGCGAAGAATTCCGACGTATCAGTTACGAACTCAGAATGCTCAGTGATGGGGCATCGCTGGACTTTTACATCTACCACAAGGGGAAACAACTGGGGTGTCAAAATGTCGCCATCGAGTTCATGGACGCCGACTCCAAGACTGTTGCGTCAATGCTCGGGTAAACACACGAACACACACGCACATCGCAGAAGACATATCGTTACATGCTTTCTATTCAAGTGGGTGGCTATGTATATTTTACTCGTCGTTTTTTAGCACCCGGACTATCGACACGCGGGCGTGCTTGGTGTTCTCAAATTTCGTTATATTATTCCTCATCACTTTTTTTCCCGCTTCATCATCATCCTCCTCAATCTATCGGGCAAGCTGCGCAAGCATTTCAAGACAATCGGGGACAATCTAAGCTATGGTGCGCAATCAGGTTTTGCGACGAAAGCACTAGTATACAGCCCTCCTCTATGGCTTTTGCATCCGGTACTAGGCCTGTAAATGGGAAGAAAGGCCCCGTAGATCCTGTCCCTTTTTTGTGGTCCGGATCAAAGTGAGCAAGGCCGTTGAGCCTCTGTCATATTTAGTTTTCAAACATGCAATTTGCCAAGTGCCGCTATCTAGTCGTGGTCCTCCTCTGTTAATCCTGGACAACCCTCCATTGCCGCATCCGCGTATGCCATTTTACACCAAAAGCAATAGAAATGCTTGTTTCGAAGATGCTCGAGCACTTTCTTTAGCCGCTCCCCAATCTCCAAAGCATTAAATTCATCCAACTCCTCGTCATCCTCGTCTAAATCCTCGGCTGTAGCGTAGACAGTTCGTTCTTTTCCTAAAGCCTTTTTATCATCTGCGTCCTCGTGATCATCCTCGTATGTGGGAAGTCGGGACAACGACTGCTCGAGGTCGTATCGCATGCGCCTGTCGCGCTCCTGTTCTTCGCGGTAGCGTATGAGGCCTCGATATAAGACAGAAATAGACTTTAGGGGGCGTGAAGATATCGAACGCGACTTGTTCGCTGATGTTTGGGGTGAAGCTCCATCGGAAGAAGCATCTTCGTACCCTGTTGACTTTTCGTCATCCATACATTCAGCAACGCGCTGCGCGGCAAATAACTGCTTCTCCAACCGTGCTTCCTCGCGCTCTTTTCTCACTCGATCGCGATACTCGATCGGATCCATCTTGGCCATTTTAACATCCCTCTCTTCGGCTGCTTCTCTTATTTTTCTCTTCTTTTCATTGTCCAAGCCAATGCCGCCGCGGTCATCTTTCGTGCTGACTCTGATTGGCTCTGTTCTTCCTTGGCTTTGCCCATCTCCCCCCTTCTTTCCTAGACCGCCGCCCGTGAAGCCCATCTTAGCCATCATAGCGAGGCCTTTGCTTTTTTTGGCCTTTGGGTCGTCAAGCATGGATGTTGACAGAGCCCTTTCTCGCGCAGCCTCTTCTTCCTCTGCAATTTGCGCTTTGGATTTGATAACACCTCTGGCGCGCGATTCCCGCTTCAATCGCTGTGTGCGTTGCAAAGATGTCTCCTTGGCAGGTGCAGGATCTTCAAATGACATATTCATGTAGTCATCCTCACCATCCTCTGGTGCACTAGCACCAGCTTGTCCTGATTTGCTCATAATGAAACGCGGAACTTTGGTGTCGGCTTAACCAGACAGGTGTTCTTTCGCAGAAGAATGTGCTCGTTAGGATTATTTGTAGGAAATATACTGAAGAATATGGGCAGAAGACTAAGGGGCTGGTGGGAATGGGGAAGAGGTTTTGATTTATGCCGGATGATATTCGCGTCAGACTCTCGCATACTCCGTACTGTAAGCAGAAATTCTTGCCCCCCCCCCCCCCCCAGCCGCAGACGCGGCTAGCAATACGGTGAGGTTTTATATAACGCGCACTGTATTTTACCAATTTTACAGGAAGACTACAGCCCCCAATGCAAGCTTATATGATAATGACGGTGTGGAAAATATAGTGTAAATTAACACGACCAACTGTACAACCGGAAGCCGCCCGGTCAATGCGAAACTCTACTTTTAAACTATGTCCAAACGTCTCAATGCCCTTTCTGCCTTTAAGAAAAAACCACATACAATTCCATTCCAGGTATGGATCAAAACAAAACAGTTTGATATTATGCACGTATGATGTCCTTTCACCTGTTTTTTGCTCTCTTTCGTGCCGCCTTTTCCCTTTCGTACGCATTTGCCTCGCGTCCCTCCTCGCTTTGAATCTCGGCGACCAACCTCTTGTACTTCTTCTCATATGCTTCGTCCTTGGCCTTCTTGATGCGGAGTTTCTCCCTTGCCATGAAGTTGGTGTCCTTCCTCAGTTCTCTCATTGCCCCCTTGCGTTCGTTCTTATGCTCGGCCTTCAACTTGGCCAGCTCGGCTCTCTCACGATCAGGGTCGTAGTGTTTATCAGGATCAAACGTCTCCTCAAACTTAGGCACGTATGTTTTGATCGCCAGAGGTTTGTGGTGGTGTAACTCCAGGGGTCGACGAGAGAGCTGTGCTACCTTCAGCATTCGCACAAGCTTGGCCTGCAGCTTTTCCACTCGATCATTCAGGCCAGAGGGCAGATGAGACCGACAGTTCTTGCTGTTCAGGTGCTTCAAGACGACAAGTGCTTGATAGAATGTCTCAGAGAACGCGCTTTTCCCGGTCCATGTGTCCGCAGCCGCATCCACAGCCTGAACTGTAGTATCTAGGATGGCGATCTTGAGGACCTTTACCTGTGTCCCCGAAACAGCGATATCTCGACAGTCGGAAAAATTTAGCTTCCTAAGCAAAGTTTTGCTGGTATTTTCAGCACGAACATCCACAGATACGTTATGGACAGGAAAGCTGCCCAGGTTCTTAGTAAGCGCAACTGGAGCAAGGGATTGCAAGGTGTTTAAGGAGAAGTTGAGGACTTCGGGAATATATCTCTTGGCCAGCTTCTGGTAGCTAACGCCAAGAATTGACAGATATGTGCCAATCGCGAAGTCTGACAGGCGTTGAGGTACCTTTTGCCCAAGGTATCGAGCGATTGTTAGCATGGCAGGTGTGACAACTTGATGGAAATGGTCAGATGTTGGGAACATGGTGCCCACAGCAGTAAGGAGAACCATATCTCCAACTTCTAGAGCAAGGGGACGTGTGTTACTCATCTCCTCGATGTTGAGACGGAACTGCTGGCTGATCTCGACGGGAAACATCTTGGCTAGGGAGTGAATATGGCGGACGATGCTCTCCAAAACAGAGAAGGATGGCGACGTTGTCGGGTCCCAGGGCGAGCCGATAAAGTCAACCAGGGCGGCAGAGAACATGGCGAGTCGTTCCTTATTTTTGCTGTCGAGCTTGGGGTGATAGAGCGCACGGATTCTTTGAATGATTGTGGGTATGTTTTTCGGGGGATATGGTGAGATGATGGATTTGAACTCGTCGCCGGATTGGGGACAGGGAAAAGTGTATGGCAGTCCTTGATCGTCTCCTTTTTTAATGGCAGAGGCCTTTGCAGATGAGTCCGCATCAAAAACGGGATTTCTAGCCTCTTCTTCGTTGAGAAGTCCCTTCGTGAAATCATCTTCCTCATCGTCTCCATCACCGTCCTGATCCTCATCAGAACCTTCAATCTCAGAGTCTTCATCACTGTCAATAAGCTCAAGATCAGAGCCACTCGCCACGAGGTCATCATCGATGATGAAGTCATCCTCATCGTCGAACCCCAATTCCGTCGCAGTTGCTCGGGTTTTGATTCCTCCACCGAGACCAAAGTCGTCATCATTGTCGTCCAGCTCCATCAGGTCGTCATGTTTGGAGTCGTCCTTCTCTGACTTGGCGTCATCCTCGCTATCAGAGACTTCTTCGCCCCTCATACGTCTCTGTCGCTTGTCCTCGAGCTCCTTTAATCTTTTTGAATCCTCTTCAACCTTTTCCTCTTCCGTTTTTGTACGGTCAGAAGGCTGGGCCCTTTTGTCCTGGGCGAGTTTCTTGACCTGCATGTCGAACTTTCTCTCGAAAGCGTCTCGATCCACGCCTGCAATAGTTGAGATAGAATTTGCTTCAGCGGGCTGGGATTTTGAGCCCTGAAGGCCTTGAGAAAGAAGCATCTGGATGCTGGGCAATTCTTTGTCGAGTTCTGCCCGCAGATCATCATCTTGGTCCTTGGCAGCCTGTCGCTCGTACTTGTGCATCTTGGACTTGGCAATGACCTCTTCCATAACTTCCTTCTTCGACTTCTTTCGCTCAGGTTGGTCGTCTTCAGCGTCTTCTCCGTCGCTACCCATAGCTGCAAGGGAACGCAACCGCTTCAGTCGCTGCATTTCACGCACTGAGCCATCGCTATCGTAGTCCTCCTCGAGGTCTTCTTCCCGGAAGTCATCACCTCCCATATCGCCGAAAGTCAAAGACTTGCCTAAATGGGTCAAGCCCTCTGAGGGTTCGTCATCCTCCAAGTCGAACATGGAACCCTTCTTGTGGCTCTTTTGTTTCTCTCGGGCGAATCGTTCCAACATCTTCTCCTCTGGGGTCATGGTGGGATCGTTTTCACCGAATCGACGATCGATAATACCTCCAACTTTGTTACGCCGTTGCATCTCGACAAGCAAGGTTTCCCGGCGCTGTATGTACGTTAGCACGAGACGTAGGAGTTTCAGCCTGTGAATATTACCCTCTCTTCGCTGGCTGCTTTAGCCTGACCCGGGCGACCTTTAACGCCAGCATTGGCAACCGGACGGTTGGTGGTGACCTCGAATTTGGGTCCGCGTGCAGCATGCTTCAGGTCAAAAGGATTGAACTGTTCGCGAATGCCTTCAAGGACCACCCCTCTCTGGAGGCGCTTTTCGTTTCGGCCGCGTTCATCTTGGGCGGCACGACGCTTCTGTTTTTTGGATTTCTGCGGCCCAATTATCCCCTGGTCCTTGAGGGACGCCTTGAGGCGCCTGACTTGAGAACCGGCCATCGAAGCTTTGCGATGGAAACTTTGCAAGTGGACTGTTGGAGCCGCCTCAAGTTGGGATTTTTTTCTTGGAAAATTCTTATCGTTATCAGCAGCGAATTGAACAGTGGGGCTCTGGTGCTGATTAGCTGTAAGTTCAGCAGTGTTGCCTCTAATTACTTGCAAACGGGCCTTACGAGTTCGGCATTTTGTCAAGGACTCTGTACGGTATGAAATATATTCCGGGTATTATTGATGCATTCTCGTGTGTTATATATATATGTACATATTGGAGGGTTATAACGACAAGCACATACTTATTATGCCGTTCACTTACAGAGAATTAGTAGTAGCAAGCAAATGGAGAGTCCAGAGCTATTCCAGATTTAGAGTCTCAATAGCGGTGTAAGATGGCAGAATAGCGCCGCGGTCACGTCAGAAGCTACCTGTTAGCCTCCTCCTTCACCTAAGTCATAGCCATCGCTTAGCATTACAACACTCCAAATTTATGTTAATAATGGGTTTTAGGGACATCTGCTAAACAATATGGGCTGGACAGACTCATTATTTTCATTTGCCAGAGATGAGCGTGTCGTCCTCGTGAGCTTGGGGCTGGCCACATTTGGCATCGTCAGCACAGTATTCACGGCACTCACCATTATACGAGATGACAATGAGATTCCCCCGCCACAACCAAAGACCCAGTACATCACCCAAGATACCGAAGACTCCTTACAGCTAGGGACCCTAGAGAAACTTCTGGATCACCCTAATTTTTCCATCCGGGAAATAGCCATCAAAATCCTCTGTGACAGAGCCGTCAACGATACCGACACCACAGAAAGCCTTCTCCAGGGCATCACCAGACCCAACTATATCCAGCGTATGCAATGCTTACGTGCGCTGGCACTTCTTAGTGGGCAAACTCTTGGTGTGCTTCTCGTTCATAACAAGGTCCCCTCACAGCTAACGTCTTTAGGTCTTGATGGACTATCAAAATTAAATAACCTACGGGCCTACTCTGCTCTTGTGACGTCTCTAGAACTGAGCCTAGGCGATAATGAGCTCCCTAAACTTGCCGATAGCTCCTGGGATGAATATTACGTTCGCGACATGGCCGAGAGGTTTTGCCTCATGTTTGTCCTTGAACTTTGCAACAAGTACGGTGCCAGCATGCTTGTAAAAGCCGGCTTTGTTGAGAAATGGCTTGCAAAGCAGGACTGGGGTGATACTCCGGAGCAAAGGCGCTGCGCTTTCAAAGAGTACATGCAGTACAGGGGAAATCGCATTGTCGAAATTGTGGATAAGATTAGGCTGACAAGACGTGGCCTTCGAGCATTGGAAAAGGCGGGATTAATTGACAAGGAAAACTCGAGACGCCGAATTCGGGAACTTCCTGATCTCATCATGGAGATCGAAGAAGATACCCAGGGTCGACCACAAGTCGCACGCACTCGAGAACATTCTGCTGAAGAACAAAGACTTCGACGACAACATCGCGAGGCAATGGTTTTGAACGATGGGACACGTCCGCTAGGGCGCGACGACATTATCGAGAGGGACCATGGCTCTCCCACTTAGTAAGGGTTGCATTTATTCAAAGGAACAGAACATTCGAGTCACGGCCACAGCGCGCAAGTACCGCGCCCATTCACCCTTGAAGCCAGACAGCTCTTTACAATTATAGCCGGCATCATCAGAGGCGTAAGCATGAGTAGTCGAGAAAAGAGCTGGTGACGAATCAGCCGGCCGCTCCGGGTCCCTCCGAGGTATTGGAATACTAATACCGGAAGGCTACTCATCGGTAGTCACGATAATCAAGACACCAAAGGGGGCCACGACCCAGCGCAGGAGGCTGCAATGCACCTGAGTGCTGGCAGACCAACTGACCAAGGCGAGGTATGGGGTCGAGTGGCAAGTTGGTGTCTAGTATGCAAAAGAAACATTGTATTAGCACCTCAAGAATTAGGCCACGAAAACCCACACATCAATATATGCACCGTTTGAAACCATCGCAAGTCTCTTAACTGTGTTTTTTGGCTTCTTGGAATAAATACCCAAAATTGAGCCGAATCCACAGCGAGGGGTATTTTAAAACAGTCCCGGGATGTAACGCTATCTCCAGGCCAGGTGGGTTAAAGAGGAGATGCCACATGTCTGTCTGCTTGTGTTGGTAATCGTGGATGCCATTGTGTATGCGCAGCAAGGATCAGGGTAATTGGTTGGGGAAAAATTGCTTCAGGGAGTTTGTGGAAATGAATCGACTCGTGCAAGGCTGTCTAAAGTGGCGACGAGCTATTACGGGCATAATGATGTTCCCTGCAAGACCGAGCCCCGGCTCAAGTGTAATGGGGCAATCCGTCGTCTTACGACAACATGCCAATATATTTTTAATATGACCAAGATGTGTTTTTCTTTTTGGCAAATTTACTCTTGTCAATTAAGGCGAGTGCAATATGAACCTGGACCAAATAGGCGACTCTCGTCACTCTGCCCTCGATGAAGCGGGGTTTATTGATGATCGAATCATGATTGCTCGAACCAACCGCCGCCCTCTCTTATGCCGCTTCGAGGCGTCAAAACGGGACGGCGAACAGGGAGCTGGTGGTGGATCAGCCATAGGACGAATGGGCATCAAGGGTCTGGGGGTAAGGCGGGTGGTCTCGGCAGCGATTGCATCGGAGTGCATCGCATGCCTGGTCTGCTATTGGAGCCAGGCGGGGAGACCACCGCGCGTGATGCAGGACTGCAGCGATGCCACGGCGACAGAGCTTAGGTGCAGGTAAACAGAACTGCGCCTGGTGCATCATGACAACGGAGGTGCATGGGTGCAATTGTTTTGGTCTAGGCTACTGGGAAAGCAGGACAGGTAAATAAAGACAAAGGTGAGTCCAATGTGCCTTGGGGGAAAGGTAAGGATCAAAAGAATTCCCTGGTTGGAATCGTCAACACCAAAGGCCCTCGTCGCCAAGTGGCCACCGCTTCGCCGTCGTTCTCACTTACCCCCTCATGTTTGCCGTTCCTACTCTTCTTTGTCAGGTTAGCAGCAGCCTCTGTACCCCTGCGCTTCCCCGGAGTTTGCTCATGACACCCATATCTGGCCAGGATTGACTAAACGGGATTGACACAACTGGAGCATAAAGACTTCCAAACACTGGAACCCCCTCGTTCCTCCGTCCATCCCCTGCGTCGTCCCTGGAACCTGTGTCGGAGGCTTGCAGGCGTGGAGCAAGACCCGTGCAGAAGCGGTGACAGCGGCGAACAACAATAGCAAGTGAGGCTTACGAACTGGGGTCGTTGTGGCCCCTGGTTTCCCAGGAAGAAGAAAGAAGTCATAAAGGCGCCGAGCTGCCCCTCCTCCACCCCCTTTTGCTGGCGTTGAAGAAGTTTGTTCATCAAGCAATCAGCTTGACTGGTGGTGAACTTGTGCTTGCTTGTGTCTCCAGCACGTCGATTTCTTACCTGTCTGCCATACCTATACCAACGTCCCTTAGGTATCAGGGCTCGCATCCTCTCTTTCCCTTTCGCTTGCTTGCCCATCGTCATCATCACCCATCATCAGCCTCGCCTTTCCCCTCCCTGTCCTGGCTCTGTTATATTATCTTTTCTTTTTTTCATATTCTTCTCCTTTTCGACTCTCGCCAAAGTCATCTCTTCGCCGCCTTCAATTTCGACTACCCTCCACTCCCCACCAAAAGGCTACCGTGGTACCTCAGGGTCTGCTATCAGCAAAAGCTCGCATTCGAAATCAACCCCAGTCATCCCGTATCTCCGCGGCTTTCCATCAATCAGCACGCGGCTGCTCATTTCATTTCTTGTCGCAAATTTTCCCAACTAGTCTCATTTAACAGGCAGTCCGTTGCCACCGCCCCTACAGCTGCTTTCGTCCCTTGCGGCAGTGCAATAAGTCAGGTCCAACTGGTACACACCGTTGCTTTTTTGGGTTTCTCCCCTAGTACCCCTTTTGGTCCCCTCTGGTGCTCGGCAACGCGCGCCTAATCGACCGGAGCTACTATTGGCAACGGAGCCAGTTCTGACGCACTGCCTTTGCACAACGCTGGGATCCCTCCTCGAGCTTCTGCCCCCCTATTTGCCGGATGCGGCTCCAGCGTGGGGTGTAAACAAATGAAACACGCCCTCTGCGAATCCTTCCCCAAAGAAAATAAGGCCCCAGCTGGGCTTGTCCGAAGGCCGCCATGCCTTCTGCCACAACAACCACCCACTCGCGGCCAAAGACGCCTTCAAGAGTTCTGCGACGACCGACAAACACCGCTTCAACCCCTAACCTGAAAGCCGCTTACTCCTCCCACACACGATTTGCTCCTCCTCTCCCGCGCAAAGCCTCTTTGGCTGCACTCACACCCAGCTCTCTCGCCAGCATCCCCGATGTCACTGAGACTTACGCAGTCGAGTCAGTCTTGAACGACACTTCACAGAACATGATCCCCACCACCCCAGGCCGCGGCTCTGGCGCCGACGTAGCGCTCGGCGACACTGTCGACGTCCCCGGTGGCATGCATGGAGTCGTTCGCTTTGTCGGATCTGTACAGAGCAAAAAAGGTGTTTTTGCTGGTGTCGAACTGCACCCAGAGTTTGCGATGCGAGGCAAAAACAGTGGTGATGTTGATGGGTATGTCAATCTCGTTCCTTGCTTGACATCGAGTACTCTGCATTCAGATCACTAACCGGGCCTATTACAGTGTATCCTACTTCAACACAACCATTCCTGGCGCCGGCATCTTCCTGCCCGTGGCCAAGGCCCTCGTGCGTCTCGATTCGATTCCGTCCATCCCGCAGACCCCGACCACCAGCTCCTTTGGTGGTTTGAGGGCTGGAAATCAAAACTCGCTCAACCACACACCCCCAACGCCTGGTCTACCCAAGTTCAGTACCTCAGTTGGTGCTGGCGCCCGGGTGTCCAGTCCTCAGGGCAAGCGAGGAGCTCCTACCAGGGCCTCGCTGCCCCGTCCCGAATCTCCTGTACGCCGAATGCAGATGACCCCCGGACCACGACCACCCATGGTAACTCCAGCCAAATCTCAACCATCGCGATATGGTAGTCCTACGAATCGTCTGGCTCAGAGCGTCCGGGGGACGGCAGGGGATCCGAATAAGAAGGTATACAGATTAGATGCCAAGCCCAACTTGGGGCCACGCAGTGTTTCGGCAATGGGAGCTGCACCCGGGTTGGATGACGATATCGGTCCCTTGTGTGTCCAGCGAACCATGACGAACGGTAGTATGGGATCGGTGTCATCATTCGGCGCAAAGCTTCGACCGACATCCCGCACCGGTTCTCGTGCTGGTTCCCGCGCCACTTCCCGTGCTGCTAACCCCGTAAGCGAAGAAGAAGTCGAGCGTTTGCGGGCGCAACTGCAAGACCGCGATCGGCAGCTCAAGGATCAGTCGTCCACCTTGGCGGAAATGGAGAGTAGCCTAGTTGAACTACAGGGTCTTATGGAGACCGCTGAGGTTCTATCTCCCAGACGAAACAGTCTCGATGACAAGGATTCCTCGCAGCTTCGACAGCTCCTCAGGGAAAAGAATGACAAAATTGCCATGCTCACTTCAGAATTTGATGCCCACCGAGCAGATTTCCGAAGTACCATTGATACCCTCGAATTAGCCAGCACAGAGACGGAGCGTGTCTACGAAAAGAGAATGGAGGAGCTCATGGCGGATATCCGGGAGTTGGAGTCGCGAAACGTTGATGTTGACTCAGTAGCCAGCCAGCTTAAGCAGCTTGAGGAACTAGTCCAGGAGCTAGAGGAAGGTCTGGAGGATGCTCGTCGAGGTGAAGCTGAAGCGCGCGGCGAGGTCGAGTTCCTTCGAGGTGAGGTCGAACGCACAAGGACTGAACTGCGTCGTGAGCGAGAAAAGGTGGCTGCAGCGAACGCTAGCAACACCGAGCCCAGCGTTTCATCAAAGGAGCTTGAGCAAAAAGATGATGAAATCAGAGGGCTCAAGGCCATTATCCACTCTTTGAGTCGAGACGCCATTCCGGGCGGGGAAGAACGTACACCTACCCAGCGACCTGTGTCTTTTATCGGCGATGCAGCAGAAAACAAAATCGCCCGTGATAACCTCGAGAGACAGGTTATTGAACTCCAGGCCCTTCTTGACAAGAAGACAACGCGAGAGGAAGAATTACAGCGCGAACTAGAGACAACCCGTCAAGGAGTGAATGCCAATGCTCAACGATCCTCCCTAAGGGATTCGCGCGACACTGTTGTGTTGACCCAGACCTATGAGCCTCGCGCCCCTGAAGCCGCCCACAAACGGGGCAGCACACTGGACACGATGCCCGAGAGCGATGTTTATTCCAATGCAACGGAAACGAGTACACTCTGGTGTGAAATTTGCGAGACCAACGGCCACGATATCCTTACTTGCACCAACATGTTTGGCCCAGAAGGCGCCAAGGCTAACGGCGATCTCAGCTCGCCCAACGACTTGACCCACGATGAGCTGAAGCCGCACACTCCCACGGGTGATGGCGCTCCTGCCCCCCTCTCCACGCTCAAGCTCAAGGGTAACGGGCCTCTCTCCCCCAATGTCCAGATCCTGCCCAATCCTATGGAGTCCGGTCCGGTGGCAGGCAAGGAGAGCGGAATCATGGATCCAGAGAAATGGTGCGCCGTATGCGAGCGAGATGGCCATGACAGCGTCGACTGCCCATTTGAAGGGGCCTTCTAGATTCAGCGAGTACGTTTTCTATTATGACATCAACTTGCTTCGGGGATGGGAGTGCAGAGACGTGGATCATGACGCTTGCGAAGACGGCCCCAACGGAAAGACCTTTTTTGCTGTACTTGGTGTAAAACTGGCGTGATGAACTTCGCCTTATGCGTGTGGCTTTCTATCTTGTTTCCTGGTCTTTAACGTTCTGGGTCGGCCTTGTTCTTGGGCTTCCGTTTAGCTGGGCCTTCATTAGTGATACCATACCCCTTTTCATTTTATCATTAGCCTTGAAGCTTTCTGGCATGCTTCAATAGGACTTTTGTAATAGTTTATGACATGACTATGTTAAAATGCCTGGGTCGCGCAAAAGATAAGTGGTTAGTGACAAGATTCCAAGCAACTCTACTCCTGTCAAGATATTTAAAGCGTTGTAGATATTCTATACACACACCTGAGCAATAATATAAATTTGACTAAGGGTCGCTAAAGCTTAGTGGATGAACCAATGGCCCAAACGTCTTTAGCTTCAATAGTGGTTGAATTATTTCTACGTGGGGAATATTCTGGCAAAAACCAACGTCTTGGTTCGTCCGTGATGAGTCTGGCGATCCACACCCACCCAACCCACCAGTCTGGGATGTCATATATGACAACCAAAGTCGAGCCAATCAGGAATCTTATTATTATCTAAATCAATTATGGCGATGTCACTGTAGAGGCATATTGTATGCGCTCGCCGCGCATCCTATGCCACCATCGGGCGCCATTCCACATCTCGTCATTCCAACCGCCCACAAAATCACGATACTTGCTAAGGAACCAAATGCTAGGTTCCCAGCTTCGAACGTCCCATGGAACAGCAGCATCCATGCCTTGTGTGTTGTACCGTGACCCCCAGCATATTAGCCCACCGAGCATGTCATAGCACAAGACATCTTCATCGAGGAGTGGTGGGTCGTGGTCGAGTGCTTTGAGAATATTTTCACGGAAGGCCTTGAAGGGAATCACGTCCTAGCGCATGTCAGCGGTTATATTCGATACCAGTCTCGTCAAGCCAATGTTTAGGGGAGGCAACGCACTATATAAGGGTGGTGAGCAAAAGTCAATTGCTTATCACAGGGTTGTAAATCTGGTGCCAGGTTGCGGAACTTGGCCCTCACGACGGAGAGCTGAGACGGATGGTAGCCGATTTCGGGCCCGAGGCCAAAGATGCTCCAGCCATCTTCAATGAGTAGAGGCTGGATATCCGGCATGCCAAGGGCCATACAATTGGCGAAGAGGGCGCTGAAAAGGCCACTGCTCCTGGCATATTCACTGGGCCCGCAACTAGGCCCTGCCGTCGCCGTAAGGCGAAGAGCAATCGAAAACTCCAGAGCTTCCAGTTGGAGCCGTGTGCGATGGGAAAGTTTGGCGACGTTGAGGTCAGAAGTGAAGTGTTGATGGCTAAATGTGGACGAGGGAGTAGATATTGACGTCGATTCAACTTGATATTGAAGTAACTGTATAAGCCCTCGTTTTTGATTGATAGACAGATGTTCTATTCCTTTCAAAACATCCCGGACAGCTTCGTCGTCGTCATCGGGTGAACCGCTAGATTTGGTGGTTTCCTGAGGAAATTGCAGCGATGCACCATGTAGCAACGGCAATAGCGCATCACTACTACTAGTCGCCAATGCATTTGCAGGTGAGGTTCTTGGCAGGGTATACAAAACATTTGGGGTCATTGACAAGCTAGCAGGGGCCATGAAGGTAACCCAACCATCCAGCATTGAGATCTGAGCAGTATCAATCCCAGTAGAGACATGTCCATCGATATCTGCAAGGTCTAGATCGAGCATTTCATCGATTGGCGTTGCATGTGATTCTGGCAGACCAATAATGTTGGCTTGTACGGAAAAATCATGGTTCTGGTTGGCATTGGGACTTTCCGAGAGCGAACTTGGGCCCGCGGAATTTGTGATCTCAGTATCCAGGATTTGGTTTAGGAGTGTCAGTTTTTGTTTCCTCTTTTCACCTATTGAGATGGCGTCAGCCAAACACCTCTCCAGCATGCCCTGTGGCGGAGATGCTACCTCCTGACAGGCGTCACTACGAATATGGCGTGGACGTACGGTAGTTACGACTAGCTATACGGTTCTGTTCGCGTCTGGCGTCAGGATCGCGCCTTGGCGTCGATTTTGGTTTTTTGGTTTTGCCCGAGGACTTCTCCATGGTGACGGAGTACGAGAGCAGTTTACATGCGACGATAAATCGATATCCCTTTTTGAAGGTGGGGATATTCCAGAGATGATAAATATCTCCACGTGCCAGATAATTGATGTAGGGGGGTAGTGAAAATGATAGCTGGGTGTCTTACTGTGGGCTATGACGGCTAGTGGCTGTGATTGCGAGTTTGCGAGTTTGCGGCGAAAACACTTGAGATTCCCTCTTGGCTACAATCCCGACTCGGGGCCCACTCGCTGACAGGCACTGGAGGTTGAAAGATTCCGATGGCGGCGGGCCGGTTTTAAATGGTAATATAAGGATTTCATTTAGGGTGCTGACAAATAACGATGTAGCTTGCTCATCTATCTAGGTATCTGTAGGGTAGGGGTGGTGTATTTACGGTACCTCGAGTAATGCCTCTGCCATGTAGTTTTGCTACTATTTTTGTGTGGAGTTATGAACGCACCTTGATTTCAAGGCCGTCTGTACATACTTGTGTGATAATAAATACAGACAATTAAACAAGGGATATTTCATCAAGCTAGCTGCATTAGATGTTTTCAGGTACCAACTGGACACACTTGTAGATGCAAATAGAGGGGTATAAGGGATAAATGATATATGTGTTTAGATAGATTTTGCCAACTCGTCGACTTATTACTCTATCCACCGTCCCACGATACTATCTTGTTTGTAGTGGATACAATGTCAAGAGGATATTACATAAAAAAGTATACCAAGCGTACATTAAGAACATATATAGAAAATGCCAGCGATTTGGCGAAGTGCGCAACGAGAGGATCCCACCATCATGCGAAAAGTCTATAGTAAAGATCAAAACCCCATGCCCTCTAGTTTATCTCTACAATTACCGAATCTCACACCACTGCGCTGCTTCCCCATGCGAGACGGCGCCCCCCGTGCATGTATGCGTGTGCGAATATGTTGTACATTACCATGGCCTACGGTGTTTAAAAGCCGAGCCTCTCAGTCACGGCCTTCTTAGTGTTGTCAAAGACCACGTCAGGGGCTGGGGTGGCATCGAGCTTGACAACCTTGCCCTCCTTCTCAAAAGCGTCGACGACGGGCATACTGGTCTCCACGAAGGTGCGGAAGCGTTTGCGGATGCTCTCAGCATTGTCATCAGAGCGACCAGAAGTCTTGCCACGCTCGAGGAGGCGAGTTTCCATGACCTCCTCGGAACAATTAAAGAATAGAACCATCTTGGCCGGGCAGACAGTCTCTTCAAATTTGACGGCTTGGTCCATCTTGCGAGGGAAGCCATCAATGAGGAAGCGGCCCTTCTTAGAGCCAGACTTCTCCAGAGACTCGGTCATGGCGTTCTCAAGCAACTTGATGGTGACCTCCATGGGGACGATCAGACCATTCTTAATGTAATCTTTGATGAGCTCGCCAAACTGGGAGCCGGGGCGCTGTTGCTCGGCACGCAACAGGTCTCCGGCGGAAAGGTGTGTGAAGCCGTATTCACTGACGAGCCTCGAACACTGAGTGCCCTTTCCAGCACCGGGTCCACCGAGGACGAAAACGACGGTTACATCGGAGGGGTTGAAGACGGGTGTAGCTTTTGCGGGCTCAGGAAGCTGGCCAGAAGCGGCCGGGGCGTCGAGTTTTTGGGGCATGTCTGTTTGATGCGAATTTTTGTTAGTAATGAAGCTTCTGTAAATCTGCGAAAATAAGGAGAGCTAAAGGAAAGGTAGGGGTTTGGGAACCACGGGGAGAAGAAAGGTGAGCGGCATTTAAGAGAATGCTCTACCGAGACGCTTGGGTCGTGGCATCGGCTGATAGTTTGGGATAAGACCACAGGTGAAGCAGGTCAGGGTGTTTCGACGAGGGTGAGGGGGAGGGGAGCAGCGGGTTAGCTAGTAAGGTACCTCACCTTTGCGACGGTTGACGAGACCTATGTAGCCGAGCGTTCCCAGACCAATAACAAGGGCAAAGGGCCAGAACTTGACGTCTTTGCTACGAGGAGGTTCCCCAGAGTAGGCACGGCGCTGCTGGCGGAATGAACGCGAGAAGCCTTGGGCACAAGTCGATGACGGTGATGCTCGAGTAGCGGAGCGGGCGGCAGCGGCGAAGCGCCCAGAGAGGGGGGTCATGCGGGCAGCCATTGTGACGTTGGCTGTATGGAGGGAAGATGACGAAACTAGCGACAACACGGGGGGCGAGTGCTGAGCGCGGGTAACGCAATTGGGTCTAAGAAATGAAGTTGGAGGATAAAAAAGCCTCGACGGTGAATGAGAATGTGTAATCTGAAATAGGGTACCTGGGCGTAATGACAGGACAGATTAGCAAGCTCCTAATTTAGCTAGAGACTACTCCATGCGAACCAGGGAGCGCGTCATCACGTGAAATTATTGTCTGCGACAAATGCACTTTAGATGAGACGGGTGACGATGCGGCGACAACGTGTCAAATAAAAATGTGTGATTCTGGAACACCAGAAAGAATCGGAACATATAGATGTAAAATCTAATAGAACGTCATGGCATTTGGAAACCAAGTAGGAGAACCTGCAGTGGACAGCGCCGTTATGAACGCTGGACAGACGCACGCTCCTAGTACCGTCGCAGCAGCACTCGCTTCAGGTAGGACGAAACAGCACCCTGGAGCGTGCCATTTTTATGATCGAAATTTCAGCATTTTCCCCCCACAAATTAATTTGCTAGCAGCAGACTGCTGATAGGAGTTGATCCATCGGCGATCTTAAACAGGTAGCTTCATCGATCTTTGGGCCCCGACCAAGAGAGGCAGGCCACATATGGCTTTGGCCACTGAACAGTTCAGGATGATGGCCAAACCTCGCACAGTCGGTGGGTCCCGTTGAACAATGAAAAGGAAACCTGACTCAGATGTGGAAGCGTAAGAAGGAGAGGTCTGAGAGACATTGGGACTGCCATATTCAGCCCCCTCTACTCCCACCCCCCTAAAAATAACACTTTCTCAGGCTCCTTTCCTCTCAGTAAGGATGCCAGTCATACAAGGCAACTATCACCCAAGTGGAGCTGGCGGATGTGTGTTTATTCGGAATAGATGCCTCGGGGCTTCCTGGTGCCAACCCAGAGAGGCCTGTCCGGGGACCCGGCGAGGCCCTAAACTCAGTTAGTGGCACAGTGCCACCCAGTGGAGGCTCCATCGGACCCTGCGGCTGGACAGGGAAGGAAAAAAAAAACATGGAGGGGGATTCTGATGGCCAGAATTACGACGGACTTGGGCTGTTCCAAGGGATTCTCGGCACTGCCCTCGTTAGTGATGTACTTTGGGACTGCAGCCTTGTCAGAAGCCGGCATTGCGGCTGAGTAATGAAGAGTGGAAAGCCTGAAGCCTTTTGTTTGAATGTGAGGAATAATTTAGAAAGGAAAAGAAACCGGATATAGAAGCCGGATGTGATGACCAAAAATATCCAACTATTGTCCGAGAGAAGGTGAATGTGATGGCCTCGAGAAGGCATTGTTTGCCTCGCTGGTGATGTTTTCTGCCTGCTGCATGCCCCCAAGCTGGCTGGCTCAGTAGCAGCTGAATCAAGCGCACCCCGGGGCGCGTCCCCAGTACAAAGTCTTTCATTATCAGCACCGCCACAGAATCCAAGTTCTTCCAAACAATTCCATGGGGCGCACGCTCCGCCGACCAACGACCCTGCCTGCAGCCTCCCTTCTCAAAAACCGTCCGCTCGAACCCCAGCCCAGCGCCTGATCTCGACTTTGACGTTCCGGTATTAATCAAAGATCCCATTTCTTTGCCGCGGGAATTTCTTCTCCTGATCTCTCGCTATTTGTACACATCATCGTCTGATTATTTCGACGTTGTTCCAAACCGCTTTCTGTTTGTCACTGCCGGCGTCGTCATCCAACCCCTCCGATTCAGAAAAAAGAGATAGCCAGCAACTCTCACAGCCCCGCCACCCGACGCTGCGATACGTTTTTTGGTGGACAAAGGTACGCCTTTATTCTGACTTTCCTTTTCTTTTGTGGACGCATATTCTATAGCCCATTTCCTACCCGGCGTTTATGCGCAGGATTGTTCCTTTTGTTGGCTTATTTTTTGCGCCCGACGTTTGCCCTGCCGTTGTCTCAAGTTTGCCTTGTTCTCCCAACTTTACTAATTCGCTTTCTCGCAGAGTCCCTCTTATCTCCCTGCATCCCTCTTCCTCACTAACTGACCGACTGCCTCTTCTACAATCACCAAAAACCAACCGCAACCATGGTCAAGGAAACCAAGCTCTATGACACTCTCGGCGTAAGTAACCGGTTACCCCTCCTCATCTTGTACCAACCCTCTAACACATTGCCCAGGTGTCCCCCACAGCCACCGAGCAGGAGTTGAAGAAAGCCTACAAGACTGGTGCACTCAAGTACCACCCTGGTAAGTTATCACTGCAATTGACTGATGTCGTCGCTTGCTCCTAACATATTCCAGACAAGAATGCCCACAACCCCGAGGCCGAGGAGAAATTCAAGGAGATCTCGCACGCCTATGAAATCCTTTCCGATTCCCAGAAGCGACAAGTTTATGACCAATATGGTGAGGCCGGCCTTGAGGGTGGTGCCGGCGGTGGCGGCATGGCTGCTGAGGATCTGTTCGCCCAGTTCTTTGGCGGCGGCGGTGGTTTTGGCGGCGGCGGCCTAGGCGGCATGTTTGGAGGCGGTATGAACCGAGGCCCCCCCAAGGCCCGTACCATTCACCACACTCACAAGGTATCCCTCGAGGATGTCTACCGTGGCAAGATCTCCAAGCTGGCCCTGCAGCGCTCCATCATCTGCCCCAAGTGCGACGGTCTTGGTGGAAAGGAGGGTGCTGTGAAGAGGTGTACCGGCTGTGATGGTCACGGTATGAAGACCATGATGCGCCAGATGGGTCCTATGATCCAGCGATTCCAAACTGTATGCCCTGACTGTAACGGCGAGGGTGAAATTATCAAGGAAAAGGACCGCTGCAAGCAGTGCAACGGCAAGAAGACTATTGTCGACCGCAAGGTTCTCCATGTCCACGTTGACAAGGGTGTTCGCAGTGGCACCAAGGTCGAGTTCCGTGGTGAGGGTGACCAGGCACCAGGTGTCCAGGCCGGCGATGTTGTCTTCGAGATTGAGCAGAAGCCCCACCCTCGCTTCACTCGCAAGGACGATGACCTTCTCTACAACTGCGAGATTGAGCTCGTCACTGCACTGGCTGGCGGCACCATCTTCATTGAGCACCTCGATGACCGATGGCTCAGCATCGACATCCTCCCCGGTGAGGCTATCGCTCAAGGTATGCTTTAGACAACCCCATCCTCACGTTGATGTATGAATAAACTAACCGCTTTGGATAGATTCCGTGAAAATGGTCCGTGGCCAGGGTATGCCTTCTCCCCGACACCACGACACTGGAAACCTTTACATTCAGTTCAACGTCAAGTTCCCCGAGAAGAACTGGACCGACGACGAGGTTGCCTTCGAGTCCCTCCGAAAGATTCTCCCCGCTCCCCCGTTGCAAAACGTCCCCCCTTCGGAGGCCATGACTGAGCCCGCAGACCTCGAGGATCTGGATTCCCAGACTCAGAACAAGATGTTCGGCGGCCCCGACGGCATGATGGATGACGATGACGAGGATGGCCACCCTGGTGGCGAGCGCGTACAGTGCGCTTCGCAATAAGGTGGCATAAAGACGCACGCGTTCATTATGGGTGCAAAAACCATATCGGCGTCCCAACGGCGTCCATTTCTGGAATGTCCCCGACACCAAAGCAAAAACATCTTAATTGCGGGGGACCTACGGCGCAGTTGAGTTAAAACGTTGACGGTTGCAATCTCTTCAACGTCGCCTAATCATTACCTTCTCGATGATACCAAAACTGCGGGAGTTCTTTTTCCTCTCCCATCAGCGCAGTGATGATTAAACTTGGGGAGCGGAGCGGAGTAGTACGGAGCAGTGGGGGTTGAGATAAGATGATGGGGATCTACGCACTTTGACGGATCGTGTTTCGGTATGATGGAGCATTCGATCTGGCTGGAAGGCGTTTGGAGGTCATAGACGATTCAATGAGTTTGGTAGTTGCAGACGTAGACACGAACATGATGATTTTACTGTGATACGACATCCTTAGCCATGCAACCTTGTGAAATGAGTCCAGCGTAGTGGCAGCTCACTCAAGACTTAAAATAACGCAGTCTGGTGGTAACTGGCCTTTCAGGGTCGCGAATGACACCAAGAGGAACGGAATCAATATGGTTTGAGAATCGAGATCAACTAATGTATATGTTATATTGGAGTTTGGCATATTAGTTTTCCTTTGCTTCGGCGTCCAAAGCCTGTTCTTCGCCCCCTTGCTCCTCGCCTTGGTCTTCGACTGCATCTGTGGTTTGCTTGCGTAGGTTCTCGGTATTGTATAATAGCCCGCGTATCACCTTTCCAGCAACATCTAGCTCCTCTGCCTCGATCTCTTTATCACTGACAAAAGTTGTCGTACCAACAGCCAATTTTCCATCAGTCATGGTTAAAGAATATATGACCAGGCTCTTGACTTGTGTCTGATCGCCATTATCAATTGCGGCTATGATTTTGGGTGGTTCACTCGCATGGCCAGACTTGAATGCTAAGTTAAGCGGATTGCCGGGCAACTGGATAACATATGTGTGGTTCAGCGTGTTTTCGCTGGTAAGTTGCCAAGAGAAAATGGCTTGGACACTGCGGAATAATTAGTCACTGTAGGAGTTATTGAATAGAGGTACAATTGCAGTCCTTACTCTTCGCAGATGGCAACAACATATTCAAGGTCTCCTGCTTCCGTCGGGTAGATAAATGTCCCCAAGGCAGATACGGCAACCTTGGTCAGCTCAGGAGCAATCTCTTGTGCAAGCGACAACAGACTTATTCTTGACAACATGCTGCCGGACTTCCAGTCCCAAACAAATAAATCTTCGTCACCTCCTCCAGAAATGAGGACTTCTCCCCTCGTTCGGGGAATGGCCATGGCGCTAACAAACTCCTTATGCCCCAGGCAAAAACATTCAATAACATAGGCCTGTGGGGTATATCTTGATACCCTGATGTGCTCATCTCGATCTGCGGTCAGGATGTAATGTCGCCCCTCACATTCTCCAAGTAAGATTGTTGTTAGCATAGAAACATGTCCCAATAGGAGGGTTAGTTCAAACCCAGCCCCGTCGGTCTTCGGGGTGGATCCTGCCTTGGAACGAGTAGTAAGTTCCATCTGAAGCTGCTGGTTGGCGAGAGCCCGAAGATTGCGCTTTGAATGTACGGTGGTGGTGTTGGCGGAAGGCTTGAAAGGTTGCTTAGACACTGCTAACGACGGAGTAGATGGTTGAGGGCTGCCTGAGGACGGTTCCTCGATAAGAGGTAGAGAATAAACATCGCCAAACTTATCGGCACAGATGATCCGAGAATCTGGGCCGATGGCGACAGAGCTGGGTCGTTTCGGCATGGTTCTGTGGTGGTGTTAGTCGCGATGAGTTGCCATCTCAACGGCATGAAATATTGGTCGAACACCCCCCTTACCTTTGACTGAGCTGTTCGAACTTCCCCTTGGAATCATGCTTAAAGACCCATATGACCTTATCGTGGCCAGTGATGGCGAGGAGATGAGTCCCATCACGAGTGGTTGTCAAGTGTGTGACCACAGGACGATCGGGAACTTTCATTTGAGGCTCCCTTTTCAGCTGGTTGTTCTGTTTGTTGTGTTGCCTGTTTTTACTCTTCTTCCCCCCCTTTGATCCCTTTTCTTCCTCCGGTTTTTCCTCTGAGCCCTCTGTAGTGTTGATATCCTCTGCTTTGGCCGTCGAATCCCCAACCCTTTGTCTCTTGGCCGGTGGTTCATCGTTGTCACCGCCGCCGGGCACTTCTTGCGCTGTGCTTTCTACTTTCTCATTCGAGACCGCCACTGCACTACCTTTGATGGTGGCATCTACCTTTTCGACATCGGGGTGTTTCCATGTGTAGAGATGTGCACCGTCTTCCAGGTTGAAGGAGTGAATCTTGCCCCCGCGAGCGGCAAACAGAACATTTCCACTGACATGGAGGACGTTGTAAGGGAGCTTCATTTCGAGATTTTGTCACCGAGCTCCAATGGCAATAAATTGGTGTCGTAGCAAAAACTGGTTATCGTTACCTTTGCGCTGCGCCGAACCCAGGCTTTCGATGGCCCATGTGAAAAAAAAGATACATCACCAATGTACCTCCAGCTGCATCTGCCCCCACAAGCCATCCGAAAGCAGATTAGTTCCAACAAGCCCTAAGTAGCACGGCCCAAGCGCACTTTTTCTTTTTGCCGAGAGCTCAAAATGGGAAATTTTTGCTCCGACTCGCCAACTTTCCCTCATCAACAACAACTAGAAAAATTACCCCTTGCCCTTAAACAACCTACCTTCAGAAAATAAGAAGAAATGGGGGGCAAGACTAACAAGGCCGGCTATTTCGATAAGCTCAAGGGCTTGCTCGAGGACTACAGCTCGATCTTCATCGTCGAGATCGACAATGTCAGCTCTCAGCAGATGCACGAGATCCGACAGTCTCTCCGCGGCAAGGGTGTTGTCCTGATGGGCAAGAACACCATGGTATGAGCGCCTTACTGCGATTGAACTGGGAGTTGGGAATCCATTTGCTGACACGAGAAAAACAGGTCCGCCGAGCCTTGAGGACTTTCGTCTCCGATTCCCCCGAGTACGAGCGTCTCCTTCCCTTCGTCAAGGGCAACGTTGGTTTCGTTTTCACCAACGAGGAGCTCAAGGAGACCCGAGACCTCATTCTCGCCAACCGTGTTGCTGCCCCTGCTCGTGCCGGTGCTCTCGCTCCCGCCGATGTCTGGGTCCCTGCTGGCAACACTGGTATGGAACCCGGCAAGACCTCCTTCTTCCAGGCTCTCGGTGTTCCCACCAAGATCGCTCGTGGTACCATTGAAATCACCACTGATCTTAAGCTCGTCGAGGCTGGTACCAAGGTCGGCCCCTCTGAGGCTACCCTGTTGAACATGCTCAACATCTCTCCCTTCACCTACGGTATGGGTATCGCTCAGGTCTACGACCAGGGCCAGACCTTCCCTGCCTCCGTCCTCGACATTGGTGAGGAGCAGCTCCTGGCCACCTTCACCCAGGCCATCACCACCATTGCCACCATCTCCCTGGCCATTAACTTCCCCACCATTCCCTCCATCCTCCACTCTCTTGTCAACGGTTACAAGAAGATCCTCGCCGTCGCCATCGAGACCGAGATCTCTTGGCCTGAGATTGAGGAGCTCAAGGACCGCATTGCCAACCCCGATGCTTACGCTGCCGCTGCTCCCGTTGCCGCTGCCTCTACTGAAGCTGCCGGTGGTGCTGAGGAGAAGAAGGATGAGTCTGAGTCTGAGGATGAGGACGAGGAGGGCTTCGGTGGTCTCTTGTATGTGACCCGCCTTGATTTCTTGAAGAAAGATTTAACAGCTAACAAATTTACAGCGACTAAATCATGTAGTCACGACTTGAACAAAATATCACGCCGGTTTTCAGGACTTTGGTTAGGTTTACGAGAGATGCATCTAAAAAAAAGGGTACATAGATCGTCTGCTGGACAATTGATACCTGTCATGACGGTTACGAACAAAGCTTGCAGACGCCCTATGCCGTGTGACGTGACTGGGTCCGTGAAATCACGTCCAATCAGCCAAATCACATCTCCTCCCAAAAGGTTAGTCAATTTTTTTCTTCATAATTTTCTTACTTTCCGGATGATTATAAAAACGATTCAAGAGCTTTTTAACCCTGAAATCTCCTGTTGACACACATCACCACCCAATGACGGAATTTTACCAAAGCCATATATTTTGCATTACTTTCTCTGGGGTATCAAAGCTAATGTTTAATTATATCACAGATCGCCACTTTTTCCCTCACCTCATCTTACATGGTGTGATTTCAGTGTTATCTTGCTATGCAGTTCCGAGCTGTCCCGGATCTCATCCTATAACATCATGCCCGGGGTTTCATTGTTCAAAACGAGCTGTGCCACTTTAACCGCCTGTTCTGGGAGCCCCGCTAGTTTAGCAACCTTGAGCGCGTGGCTCTTACGGTTGATGCCCTTTCGTAGCCTGTGTACGTAGACAAACCCACCATCGCCATCTTCTCCGACGTCTGTACAGTACATTTGCACAATGCCACCATCCTCGCACAGCCCCTCCGCTGCGGCTAAGTCGGCTACAGCGTGAAAGTGTGACGCGAAGAGAGTGCGGCATTGGTTAACTGTGGCCAAGTGATGTAAACACGCGAATGACACTGCTGTGCCATCTTCTGGTGTTGTGCCTCGTCCAACTTCATCCATTATGACGAATGATCGAGGAGTCGCCTGTTTGAGGATCTGGGCCGTCTCAAGCATCTCAACCATGAATGTGCTTTCGTCTCGGTACAAATTGTCCGCCGAGCCAACGCGACTGAAGATGGCGTCCACAATCCCAAGTTCGGCGTACGACGCCGGAACATAACAGCCGATCTGCGCTAGGATGGTGATAAGGGCATTCTGGCGTAAGAACGTACTCTTCCCGGCCATATTGGGCCCCGTGATGAACCAGACACGACCGTCCATAGGCGATCCGACCAGGCAGTCGTTGCGGACAAAGCTACGGCTCTTTGCAAATAGACCGCCTTCGACAGTGGGGTGCCTACCCCCGACAATGGTGTGACAGGTCGTGTTATTGAGCACCGGACGCACTAGATTTTGCTCAAGGGCCAGTTTGGCAAACGACGTGGTGACGTCCAGCTCGGCCAGGACGGCTGCATGGCGACGGAGCTTGACAAGGTTGAGTACAACCTGCTCGCGGAGTGAGGCGAAAACAGCTTGCTCCTCGGCACGAATCTGGGCACGTACCTGGTCGAGGTTTTGTCCCAGGGCAGCCCACTCAGGAAGGTGAAACGATCTGGTAGAACGGCTGGCCGACAGCGCCTTGAAGCCGGTCAGATACTTGGCGTCCTTACCTTTGACGTGGGCGATATGGCCAAGGCTGGGTGTCCACCGGAGGGTGAGGCTCGGAGCTCCGAGTGTCTCGCAGAACTGCTCATTTAACTTGCCTTTCTGCTTAAGCAGAGACCTGAGCTCCTCATGGAGGCGTTTGAGGGTGCGACTGGCAGCTGGCTTCATAATCCATGATTCGTTATCATCGGTGTAGTACTCCCGAATAGAAGTTGGGCGTTTTTTCTTGGGCTTAAGTGGAGGTTCGTCAGCGTCATCGTTGACCTGTAAACTCTCTTGGCTTTCTATGTGCTCAGCAAGGGCCCTCATTTCGCCCACCTCAGACTCTTCGATTTCATGTTGATGAATGAGACCATCCTCGTCAATGGCATCCCTTATACGATGAGCCAGCTTAATGGGTGCTGCGAGGCTTGACTCTAGCCTGGAGGCTAAAGACTTGAGACAATTGTTACTAAGATCATTGGTTGTAGAGGAGGCAGCCTGGAGCTGGACGGTAATGTCCTTAGTGGCAGCAATGGTATTAGCAAGGGCAAGGAGGTCGTCGGCATCGCCTCTGCCAAGAGCAAACTTTTGTACTAGGCGCTGAGAGTCATGGCTTCGACGCAAGAGAATGATGATCGTATCACGGAGATCTGCGTCGGAAACGAATCTGGCAACGAGATCTTGTCTAGCGGTGATCACATCCAGAGAAGTCGAGGGGGCACTCAGCCACTCATTGAGTAGGCGGGCACCACTTTTGGTAACAGTGCGGCGTATTGCATGCAGGAGACTGCCGCGGAACGCACCGTCGCGAAATGTCTGCTTGACCTCTAGGGCTCGAAGCGTGTTCTTATCAATGGCCATGCTTTGCATATTCTGGTGTCGCAGCGGGGGCTGCAACTTCATTCCTAGGCCTTGCAGACGATTCTTGACGTAATTGAGCACTAAGTCAGCAGCGAGCACCTCCTCGGGAGCAAAGCTATTCGCAGCTGCGGGAGAGAGGGGCTCCTCCAGCATGGGAGACCAGTCAGAGGGGTCCTGTAGCCCGCCCTGGGCCGAGTAGGTAACGAGATGACGGTCGTCAGCCAGGAGGGGGAAGATAGAATGGTGTGGCTGCGACTCCAAATCTTGGTCCAGAACGAGCTCGTGCGGACAGAGTCGGGAAAGGATCGACGGCAAGGATGCGAGATTGGCCTGCTGAGTGCCAAAGTGACCCGTTGAAAGATCGAGCCATGCTAAGCCGAGTGGCACGTCCTCGCCCGGGATTCGAACATGTGAGGGCGGCGAGTGGGCTGATGTTGGTGTTGACGAAGATGATGGCGGAGCAGTCTCCGCCAACGCCTCTGACGCTGACGGCACTCGGCCGGGATGGACATGGATTGCCATGACATAGTTGTTGGAGTACGGGTCCATGAAATTCTCGTCAATTAGGGTTCCGGGCGTGATGATGCGAGCCACTCGGCGGTCGTGCATCAGCCCTCCATACTTGACTCTGTCCGAGGTCGAGTTGGGAAACTCTTCAGCCACGGCAACATGGCGCTTATAGTCCTGAACCAGGATTTTGAGGAAACGATCCAGCTGATGGAAGGGAAAGCCTGCCTAGAAGACGGTGTGAGAAACCATTTCATTTCGCCAAGAAAGATAAGTCATGGACGTGTGTGAAGTCGGTGTAGATGGACTCTTACCATGGGCACTTGGCCTGCATTAGTCTTCTTAGAGGCCACTTTGAGGTTGAGTAGAGGTCCATATTCCTCTGCGTGTTCAAAATACAGCTCATAAAAGCTGCCCACGCGCGTTAGCAGCACACAGTCGCTATACTTGCGCATGTGCTGTCGCACCTGAAGCACTACGGTAGGGTATGCCGGTTCATGTTGGGGTAGTGGATCGGGTGCCCTCGATGACCGGGATTGGGCTTCTTCGGAACTGACAGGCCGAAGAAGGCCCTGGGGAAGGTCTGAAAGCCTGATGGTTGTTTTCGTCTTCTTGCCCCTGGCTTGGAGGGGGCCATGGGGAGATGCTGGCTGGAAGAGTGGCCCAAGTTGGACACTCAGCGCAGGAGGATGAGAGGAGTGGTGGAGAGGGTGGAGGGGGAGACGGGGATAGGGGGTCCGGCAAGAAAGCCTTGAGTAGGAGGAGTGCAAGGAAGCCAGACGAGGGACATCATTCTGAGCACAATGATGGACCGTGTAAGAGGGTGAGGTGGTGGCTCGCGGGGGTGCCGAAAGGGGAGCCTGGTGGCCGGCTGAATGAAGCCTAGGCCGGGTTGAAGATACGATTGGGGCAGGCCGGGGCACCAATGCTGGACAGAAGGACATAACCGCGGGTGCAGGCGCGGATGCAGGCACAGCAGCGAATATTACAGCTGTAGACGCGGTCGTGGGTACAGATGGGTTGATGGTGATGCTGGTGGTGGTTGATGATGCCAGGGGCCGCAGATGGCGGGCACGGGGGGCGCCATGCGGCCGGAACATTAAGACGGGCTGAGTCGTTTCGGGTGTGATTGTCGGGGGAGGATCGATGGGATGGTGATCGTGGGATGGAGGCGAGAGACGATCACGTAGAGCGTGTGCGGGCTCCCTCGTCACACAAAGAAACAAATCATGGGCTTTTTTTTTTCTTCCCGCGTCTCGTCCGTTGGTTTCTTGCAGAATGGGCCGGTAGCATTGGACAGCTCACGCAAGGCTCACGCAGGGTCCAACGCAGGAATATGCAAGCTCATATACCGCAGACGCAAACGTACGTTTATACAATTTAATGCCTTCCCCCCCCCCCCAAAAAAAAAAAATTAAAAAAATTTATATATATATATATATATAAAGAAAGTGAGGAGGAGCTGCTGCATGGGCAAAGATGAGACAAACAAGCATAACGAGATGGAGTAATCAAGTGAGGGGGCGGGCCGGGGCGACTGACGTGCCGAAACAAGTAAAAAGGAAGTACAACAAAAAGAAGCGTGAAAAGTGGTTCCCGATAGAGGGCTGCTTGACGGGCCATCAAATTGAGCTATGCTACGATTTTTGAACTTGTGTGACGATGGGTTGTGCGACAGTGGATGCCACCCGAGACGGACGAACATGGAACAAGGACTTCGGACAGTTGTGTGTGTGGCTAAACATCTGTGGGGGAGACGCGGTGCAGCGGAGTGTGGGTGCAGATGCTCGTTAATGTGGTCACACCGCGCTGGTTAATTAAGAAGAAGAAAAAATGGTTGAAATGTGGGCATTGAAGCCGAGGAACGTGAACCCAAAAGGGCATTTTTAACGATAACCAATGAAATCAAACAAACGCATGAAGTAAGCAAGGGGAATGGAAGAGTATGTCTGCGATGGGTGATTAGCAATGCCCTTCATGGTTTTATTTTAATTTATTTTAATTTATTTTATTGCAATAACGGAGATAATCCATCGGAACCATCTTGTCTCCGCCCCGGCATCGCATGGTTTGATAGACAAGCGCGTGCGCGAGCGCCCGTGAGAGTATGGGCCCATGGAGGCGCTGAACTCAACTAGGAGCTTGGGCCAGATGAAGGTTAGGACGCAGATAGAGGGGGGAGGGGGAGAAAACCGGGACGTAGGCTTGTCCCAATACGGGCTGTCGGATGGCATGGGATGAGATGGAGATGGGATCGGACGGCATGGGAAGGGGATGGCCAGAGCACAGGACAAACTGGGCGAACCATACAAAACAAGAACGAGGAGGGCCTCGCAGTAGACCTGAGGCCCCCCCCTCTCGTCCCTCCCTCGCCCCTCCACTTTGGGCCGACGGACAGGGAACAGCCTGGCGGAAGAGATGGCCATGGGACGGGCGACTCGTTGGTGAAGCAGCGAGAGCCTAAGTTCGGCATCGCGGCCAACAGGTGTCATCAGCCCAGCGTGAGGTGTTGTACAGAGAGCCATTGGGCGAGCACAGGCAGCCCAGTGGTGCCACAAGAAGCCCGAGGGCCCTAAATCTACCGAACCTTGGAGGGGTCAGTGCGACCGTTCCCGGGGCATTCCAGCGGCAACACCACTAAACCAGGTGTGCAGCGATTACATGTTAGCTGTCGAACGGTCCCTGCCTTTAACTAACACCACGAGGGTTCCACTGCCTTGCTTAAGGTTGTGTGAGCATCTTGCCATGGACGAAACTGTAAGAAAAAAAAGCAAAGACGTGCAAGGTTGTGCATCGAGATTGCTATGCACCATGGGCTCATGCCAGCGTCATCATCCACTCTGCTCCAACGGTCTGAGAGGGCTGGTCGCCTCACTCATGTCGATGAATGATTTGCTGCAGGTAGGATTGGTGTTCATGCTTCATGCCCGATGCCGCTTCCTTCACCTACAATGTGTTTTAGGCGGATGCCGAGCAGGCAGGCAGGCAGGATTTAGATAGAAGACGATGAGGAGGTGCACATTAAAATAAAAAAAAACACCAGAGAAAAAGAAGAAGAAAAAAACAGCTCTAGGGAACCCGGGAAGCTGGCTGTGCCGCAGAGCGAGCAAGGCTACAAAGAGGGTCACCACCATAGGTCGTACAGCGCGCATGGAAGATTAACGAACAGGCCCCCTCCCCAAAAACCAAAAACCGAAAGAAAAAGAAAAAAAAAGAAGAAGAAGAAGAAGAAGATGTCAAGACATGGCAGGGCATCGCATCGCACCGAACCAATGCACAAACGATGTAGCCAGGTCTAGATTTGGCGTGACCGACGCCTGGTCTGCACCCAATGGGACGCTGCTGGCATAAGCATATCTGACGGCACTCAGCCAAGTCGCGGGGTCGGCGTGGGCCGATATTTGAGAGCCTCAGCCCATTTTGGATCCGCAGCCACACGTTGTCGACAGACCCCTGGTGCCTCTCTTGGCCGCATCTGTCGATTGTGACCCAAATCCACGTCCAGCACGTCAAATGTCGGCACAACCCAGCATTATCCCTATATATCCCCTTTGTGCTGCGGCCGACTAGCCCGAACTAACGGTCTGCCCTTCCCCTTCCTGGCTTTTACACTTCCTCCAACCCATATTATTCCACTCTGCTCGTCCCTCCTGCTCTAGCTCTCTACTCGCTGTTCTCACTTACACCACCATCACCACTTACACGCCGACCCAACCGAGCGAAAAGAAGCAAAACCAAACGCCCAAGAGAATACCGCGGCGCACGCATTGATATCATATCACACCTAAACACGCCCACGCAACTCGCACGGCTCCGCACGAGAAGTGACCGTATACATACCCCAATATAGCTACATATATGGTTTCCAGCACAAACCTCGCAAGCACAAGCACCCACATGGCGGCCATGATGTCGTCTGTCAACCCCTTCACTCCGGTGACTCCCCCACCGGAAAGCCTCGCCTTTCCTAAACCTCCTGTCCCAAGGCCCTTTCAGAACAGCCTCAAACGCAAGGCCAGCAACATGTCAGAGTCCCTTAACGGCTCGATGATTCCTCCTCTTGCCCCGACCTCCCAGCCTCAAAAGACTTCAGTGCCTAGCCCCAGCCACGGAGATTCTAAATCACCCCCTCCTGCCAATGTGGCTGGTGCCAACCTAGATCCCAAGTACCTGGCCATGGTGTCGAGGATCGCCGCCTACTACCAGCAACGATGCCAAGCTGTTGCCAACTACCAGCAGCAGCGGTGCCAGGCGTGGGCGAATATGCACCGCCAAAGATGTCAGGATATGATGCAGGCCTCCATGTTGGTGGTGGCTTGGTATGTGAGGGATCGCATCCAGCGGCGACGACGAAGGGAGAAGAGGAGGTTCAAGTCAGGCTTGAGACGCCGTACCGATCAGCCCAAGACCGCAAAGGCTGAAGTCGTCCGCCGCTGGGTAAAGCAGATCCCAGAGGCACCCGAGTCCCCCAACACATGCGTCTCTCATATGCTTGTCGACCCTGAAGAGTCTGAGTTCTCCATGGACAAGGAACCTCAGCCTGACAAGGACTCCAAGCTGTTCGATATGGCCGACAACCTGATCAAGAGCCAATACAAGAAGATCGAGGTGCCTATCATGGGCGTTCTCAACTTTGACGAGAGCGACAACGATAGCGAAAGCGAGCCTGAAGAGCCTGAAGAGCTCGATCAATTCGATGAGATGGAAGAAGATGAGGAGGATATGGACGGAGATGAAGAGTACTATGAGGTGGAAGATGATGACCTGTATGATGACGATTTGGAGTACGAAGGAGATGATGGATCCGAAGTAGTCCATCACGGAACGGGAACCGGCTCGGGAAGCCGGGACAATGACCGGAGTGAATCTTCATGATGACTGTTTCGATTTGTTTTTTCTTTTCTTTTTGGTGCTTTTTCTCGGAATCGGGTGGGAAACATAATGACGGCGAAGAACTCCTCCATCTTACACATGTTGATGCTTTTCTCTTCTGGCGCACACTGCAGGCGGGTTTCATCTTGTTTCATTTTCAGAGTCTAAACACGAAACCCATAGGGGCAGGAGTCGAGAGCATCTTGTTTTTTTTTACAGGGTTTGTTTTTAGGGATACAATAGCCATGATACCTTTTGAACCTTAGCTCATCTCGGTACACATTTGCAAAAGAGCGCCTGTACATATACGTAAGAACCCGTACTGAGCCCCAACTGTGATGAGATAAAAGGCGGGGTAGGGTGGGTCCCTGTATTATAATGAGAGTTCGATAAAGAGAGATGGAGAGAGAAAGAGAGAATAGTAGAGAGAAAATACTTTTGGTCGCGAAAAATGTAGAATTCCGTGATTACTATTATTATTATTATTATTGGAGATTTGTTCAGATATTGGCTGGAGATTAAGTTCCCTTATCGTAGAGCCCAGTGATTGTAGTGGATATGAGTTTGTTGTACAAACCATGACGTACAACGGGTGGCTGAAACACGGCACACCACCTCCGAAATAGATCAACAAACAAAGAATGAGTATGATAGAATAAGTCGCGTAATTATACCTGAAAGTAAGTAGTGTAATACCAGATTTGGGCTTCATTTATTTCTACCCCTTTCCTGTTTGGATAGAAATCCTCCTAAGAAAGCCTGGAGAGGGAAATTGCATTCAAGGCCATGGATTCCGACCCCGCGTCACTACGGTACTCTGCGATGCCCAGAAACAGCTTCTCCAAACGCCATGGTATGTGGCTTAGTCATGCACTAAAATGGCTATACACAGGGCGCCGGATGAGGTCTGACCGTATTTCCCCAACTCAAACCTGTAAACATTTTTCTAAATAGCCTCTTGGGTCTTTCTGTTCCTTCCGCCACCGTTAATCTCTTCAAAAATTGCACAATGGGTGGAGGCCGCGAAGTTAAGGGCAATGGCTCTTACCCAGTCTTCGCCGAGCGCCCTGTTGGCGTTCCCAAGACAAGCATTCTAAAAGGCCGTATCGAGCCGTTCTATAAGCCAGGGCAGTACGAGAAGGTCAATCTGCTAGCGTATGTCTCCAATCGAATTGCCGAATGTCTTATTCCTCCTATACCGGTACTAACCGATGCATCATAGAAACATGTACAACGCAAAATACTCCGGAAAGCCTCACGTTAAGCTCTGGGTCTGGGATGCTCCAGAGACCACCCGCCCAACTTTTGAAGATGCCACAAGCCACCAGTTTAGAGAAACCCACGTCGGTACTTCGTTCGGTCCCTCATGGTCCACCCATTGGTTTAAGGTGGTGCTACGTATCCCCGATGATATTGTCGACGAGGAGCTCCTTGAATTGCATTGGGATGCCAACAACGAAGGTACCGTGTGGACTGAGGACGGCATTCCTATTCAAGGCCTGACCGGCGGTGGTGAACGAATTGAGTGGATCATCCCGAAGTCATTCCGCGATGGAAAGGAGCATACGATTTACATTGAAATGGCCTGCAACGGCATGTTTGGGAACGCGCCAAACGGTCAAACTAGTATTGCGCCGCCCGACCCAAACAAGCACTTTACTCTTGGCAAGGCCGAAATTGTCGCCGTGAATGTTCCCGCTCGCATGCTTCACTTCGATATGTGGGAGCTGGGCGATGCCGCTCGTGAGCTACCGGAGAACGGCGCTGAGCAAAACCACGCCCTCTCCGTTGCTATGAGGATTATCAACACATTCAAGATCAACGATCAGGAATCTATCTTTGAGTGCCGAAAGATTGCTCAAGAGGTTTTGGGCCCTGATGTCGATTCTCACCGGGTCTATCAAGTAGGCAAGGACCCTGTCGTTTTTGGGATCGGTCACTGCCATATTGATAGCTGTTGGCTTTGGCCCTGGGCTGAGACGAAGCGCAAAGTTGTCCGGTCCTGGACAAACCAATGCGATTTGATGGATCGCTACCCAGAGGCCAACTTCGCCTGCTCTCAGGCTCAGCAATACAAATGGTTAAAGCAAAACTATCCTGCTGCATTCGAACGAGTCAAATCCAAGGTTCATGAAGGCCAATTTCACCCTATTGGCGGCAGTTGGGTCGAGCACGACACCAATATGCCCTCTGGTGAGTCTCTTAGTCGTCAGTTCTTCTACGGCCAGAGGTTCTTTGAAAGCGAGTTTGGCTCTCGCTGCCGTACCTTCTGGCTACCTGACACCTTCGGATACTCAAGCCAGCTCCCTCAGCTTTGCCGGCAGGCCGGCATGGACCGCTTCATGACTCAGAAGCTCAGCTGGAACAATATCAACAATTTCCCCCACACGACATTCATGTGGGTCAGCCCTGACGGCAGCCAAGTCATTTGCCACATGCCTCCTTCAGAGACGTACACATCAGATGCCAACTTTGGTGACGTCGAGAGAAGTATCTCCCATCACAAGACAATGAGAGTCGACAGCTCTTCACTGCTTGTCTTTGGCAAGGGCGATGGTGGTGGTGGCCCAACTTGGCAGCATTTTGAGAAACTCCGAAGATGTGCTGGCATCAGCAATACCATCGGTGGTATCCCCAAGCTCAAGCTAGGATTGACGGTCGATGACTTCTTTGATCGACTCACTTCCAAGGCTGACGAGTTCCCAACATGGTATGGCGAGCTGTACTTTGAGCTCCACCGAGGAACCTACACGACACAGGCCAACAATAAGTATTACAACAGAAAAGCCGAAGTCATGCTACGAGATATCGAACAGCTAGCCACGATTGCCTCAATCAAGAATAAATCATATAAATACCCAACTGAGGATCTGGATGACATGTGGGAAGCTGTACTTCTTTGTCAATTCCACGACTGTCTCCCTGGCAGCAGCATTGGAATGTGCTACGATGATTCGGACGAGGTAAGTGTTTGCTCTTTTCGTGGTTCTGGAATTATATTCTGATATTCCCAAGCTCTATGCTAAGGTTTTTGATACGGGGAAACGATTACTCCAAGAACTCTATGACCTATTTGGTCTTTCGGAAGCTCGCGATGGCCACACTGGTGAACCCGTCGCCATTAATACCCTCCCATGGCACCGCAAAGAGCTTGTTGAAATCTCTGGCACAGAAGTGGGCGTTGCCTGCGGTGATGGCCAGATGATTGCGCTTCGCTCATTCAAGACACAGGACAAACCTGCAGTGTCCGTCTTTGAGGAGTCACAAAATGTCTTCATTTTGGCAAACGACCAGATCCGTGTTACTGTTGAAGAAGGCCGCATCACCTCTCTCCGAGATCTTGCTAATGACCGTGAGATCATTGAGAAGGGTGGCAAAGCCAATAATTTTGTCATTTATGACGATATTCCCCTTTACTGGCAGGCATGGGATGTCGAAGTCTACCACTTGGATACCCGTCAGGAGCTTGAGTACGGCCAAACAAGCATCTACGAACAGAAGGCCCATCGGGTCACTCTGATTACTGATGTGAAAATCAGTGAGCAAAGCTCGCTCAGGTCGTACATCAGCTTGTCTGCAGCTCTCAAGGGCCAACCCTCTCAGATTGAGTGCTCTGCTGAGGTGGATTGGCATGAAAATTGCAAGTTCCTCAAGGTTGAATTCCCCGTCAACATCGTGAACACGGAGGCTTCCTATGAAACCGCCTACAGCATCACCAAACGCCCAACTCACTACAATACTAGCTGGGACATGGCCAAGTTTGAGGTCTGTTGCCACCGATTTGCCGATTTTTCAGAGCACAACTATGGAGTTTCCATTCTTAACGATAGTAAATATGGGTTTGCAACGGCCGGGAAGCTCATGCGGCTGTCCCTTCTACGTTCCCCTAAAGCCCCTGATGCTAATGCGGACATGGGCCATCATTCCATTCGCTGGGCTATCCTCCCTCACAAGGGAGCTCTCTCCTCAGTCACTGTCAAGGCGGCGTATGCCTTCAACAATCCCCTCAAACTTCTTTCTGGACAAAAGCAGGCCATTCAGGAGCTTTCTGAAACGCCCATCAAGTTAATCAATTCAGACGAGTCTCAGTCACTCGTCCTAGATACAATTAAACGTGGCCACGATGATAAAGACGTTACCCGCAATGAAGGAATACGTGTTAATGAAGGCCAGAGTATCATCTGCCGCGTCTACGAGTCCCTCGGCGGCCATAGCAGAGGCACTATTCAAACTAAATTTGACTTGAAACGAGTCAGCAAGAGTAACCTCTTGGAAGACGAATTAGAAGACATCAAGTTTGCGAAGGGCGAGTTTTCTATCAAACTTCGACCTTTTGAGGTGGCAACATTCAAGCTTCATCTGTAACACGATGGGAATGTCCAATATATTTACCCCGGTTCAACACGCCTCATTCTAGAGTCTCAGTTAAGAACACGAGCCCGAGGAGACTGGGGCTATGTTCGTTTAGCAAGGGATACGAAGATTGACGAGATGCACGGTAGTATGGAATTACAACAGCAGACTGATGGCAAGTGAGAGGCACATAAATGCATTATGATTGATTGCACGCAGTAGTTTATCCTGAGAGAATTCGATTCCTCTATTGATTCAATTCCATAGAACGCCGCTGCCCCTTTCCTGTGACAGAGCAAATAAGTCCAGCCAGCTAAACGAAGTCAAATCATAAAGACAGGTAAATCCATCAAATAGAACACAGAGTATCCTACAATATCCCATCCTCTTCCTCAAACCAATCCGGTTAGAAGTAGTAGCAGTAGCAGTTGTGGTAGTGGTAGAAGTTACCAGATAACTCAGTGGCCATCTTCAGGCAGCTGCTCAATAACATCCTGGACTATCTCAATCAATTCATCGATATCAGGGCGCTCAGAAGGCTCAACGGCTAGACAGTCCCGGACCACTTGGCGAATTGGGTCACTGATCTCGATTGCGGGCGCGCTCTGCTGCTGCTGCTGCTGAGGACGCATGCTGTTGGTTCGTTTGACACCCTGAGGGCCTTCATCCGGGAAGCGCCAGTCGCCACCTAGGACACACAGGGAGAGGGTACCACCAGTCTCGTCGGAGCGCATCTCAAATGGGGATTTTCCGACGAGGCATGCGTAAAGGGTACAGCCTAACGACCAGATGTCAACCTTGGAGTCGATAACGGTGCCAGTGCGGACGTCAAACAGCTCTGGCGCGCGGTAAGGCATGGTTGAGTGTTCAGCAGCGGTATCCTGAATCTGGAGGGCGAGAGATTGAGACGTGACGGGGATGGGCGAGGCGGCGACGGAGCCAAGATCCATGAGGATTGGGTTAGAGCCACTATCATCAATCATGATATTGCCTGTAGTGTGAGCGTGAGTGTGAGTGCGAGTACATAGTCCACTAAGAAGAACATACCTGGTTTAATATCACGATGGGTATAGGCCTGGTTTGTCTTGCCACCACTAACTTGGTTCTCGCCCTCCATCAGGGGTCTCTCTTGTTCACCCTCCTCCTCCTCCTCGGTTCGCTTACCCCTCGTGCTCATCCTGCCGCCTGCGTCCTCCTCGTGGCCCATATCCATGCGCTCAACTGCCGGCTTGTAGTTGTGCATGGCACGTAGAGCCTTGCAAACGCCCAGGAAAAGAAGCATGAGACGACGTTCAGGAAATCGATCGTGGTTGACGAGATTGGCATTGATCATATCCTGGAGGTTGCCACGCTTAAAGTATGGTAGGAGGACGTAAACGGTCTTGGTGGACTCATCTGCACCACGTTCGGTGGCGACGGAGTGGTCGACGGCCGAGATAATGCTGGGGACATGCTGAAAGAGGCGATAGGCGTCGACCTCTCGCATAGCTTGTTGAACTGACTCGGCGCCAAAGGGGCAGCGGATCTTCTTGAGCGCGAAGAGCTCATGGGTGGCAGTGTCTTCGACAAGGTAGACGTAGGAGAAGCCGCCCTGTGCAAGGGGAATGAAGTCAGAATGATGTCTTTATTTTTCGCGTGCGAGAGAGGAACAGAGTCGATTTGAAGGCGTGCGAAAAGTTAGAGTCGCCATAAGCAGCTTACCTCGCCGAGGAGCCGTAGAATCTTAAAGCTACGGCTATTGATTTTCAGTGTCGGTGATCCGGGAAAACAGTTCAGGCAGTTCCCGAAGGAGTAAAAGAGGTCTTGGAGGACTTGTGCCATGGTCGCTAAGAGTATGGCGTCCAAATGCAGTGATGTGTGCTTCGGTTCAACGGGATCGCTTCTCCACGAGTGTCGTCGGTTCGTTTCGTGAAAGGTGGTCCGTCGGTCGAAGCGGATCAAGGATAAGGGTGGGCAGACGAAGTCGGGGGATAACACAGCGGTCGCTTCGGAGAGAGAGGAGGGCTAGGAGCCAGAGGCAATTGAAGGCTAGAGCCTCGCGCAATGCTCAGAGACGATGTGCAGTTAGAGTTAATGAATTGACTGGTGTTTGAATATCGGGGAACTGACACGGACATTGCAGAGGACTCAGCCACGCAATCCAGAGCTCAGCCACGATAACATCAAGGAAGGGATGGTGATGGGGCGTACCTCCCAAGTACTCGGTACGGGGCAACCTGCAACACTGGTGGGTACGTACCATCCGCCCTAGATTGACAACGTCACCGTCACCTCCACAACAAACGTCTGCCCCAGGTCTGGTTGGTCAATCCCCATCCCACCAGGTATCGGGTGAATGTGGGGCTGTTCGTGTCTTTCTGCTTCCGAGTTGAAGATGAAAGTTGGGTCCTGGAGCTGAAAATAAGATGGGGGATGCAACAAAAAGAGAGATGGATGGTAGGTATTATGGAAATTGGATAGGAACGGTTTGGTTTTATTAATTGACTCAAGGAAGACGAGATAGATAGAGATGGCCTTGTCGAGAACACTCATCAGCTGGTACCTTGTGTTGAAAAAAGGTGATCAACATTATTCTGACCTGATAAAACGCTCAACACACCTGAGTCTTAGTATAAACAAGTACGGAGTACACGGGCATGACAAAAAAAATTGCCTTTTTCGTATCATCCACATGTCACTGAGCGCGAGGCCGAAGCCGTTTCATGAAGATTTCCAGCAACGACGCAAACACCTCCATTAAAATAATGCTTTTAATACCGCTCAAATCACAAAACATCGCCTATTCCCATCCATCCATCCATCCATTCCTTCTTCCATTATCCATCGTATACATCCCGCCGAAAATAAGCCGCCTAAGTCTACTCTAACGTTACAATGTCCTGCCAACCCAGAATCTTACGATGCGCCGCCCATATTCGTCTTTACTTCGACTTGGTTGGTGAGTGCATAACCGGGTCCTGCAAGTGTACACCGCAACACGCCCAAACTTCACCCATTCAATGCAAGTCAAATCACAGCAGCGCCGTCAACCCCTTTGTTTCGGCATTTAGTTACCTTTCCCTCCAAATATATTCTAATCCATAGGTGTCATCGGGGTCTATGAAAGCAGATTTCGTAGAGACGGACTGGCGCTGGCTCCGCTTGCCGGTCGGCTCTCTGGAGGCCGTGGCGGCTCAAGTGGAGGTGGCAGTCCATTCCGAGACGATGGTGGGCTGGTATGGGGAGCTGAGAATGGCGTCCGCTGCGGATGAAGACCTTGCGCAAATGCTTCAGCCCTTGGGGGTGGCGCACCATTGCTCAGGCTGGGAGGTGGCAAGTGTGTGGCTGGCCCATGGTGTGGGTGTCCGTGATATGGATGAACATAACGTGAGGGCGGCGCTGGCCCACCACTCATCCGTCGAGGCGATGGGGGCAACCCATTCACATAAGGCTGCGGGCCATGATTTCCCTGGTGGCCGACAGGTAACGGAGCTTGCGGTGGAGGACCAGCAAGTGGTGGAGGTCGAAGAGCAGAAAGGTGTGGCGGGTTATGAAGAGGAGGTCCCCCGTTCAGGTGACGAGGAGGAGACCCATGCTGGCTTCCTGGTCGCGGACCCCACTCGCCGTAATGTCCTCTCGACAAAGGTGGAGGGGGGTAAGCAGGGCCGGTAGGTCCTGGTCGTGGACCAGGGCCATGTTCTGGGGCATGAGCTGGTGCCTGGATTGGAGGAGGGGCTGTCTGAGGAGGATGTGTTGGCCAGGCATAACTGGGGTGAGTCGGCTCACGATGATTAGACATCGGCGGCGGCGGCGGCGGCGGCGGACTTCGCAGAAGTGGCACTGCAGCTGGCAGGCTGGGCTCCCGGGCCGGTGGTCTAGGTGTATCAACCGCAGGAGATGGTGGTCGTGGGGGGTGGGCCTTCGCAGTGCGATTGAGCTTGCGACACTTGTGACACTGGAATCGTCTCTGCTCAACAAACTTCTGAGCCTCGCTCCCAAGTGTGCCATAGTGTCCATTTATAAGTTCCCGCTCTTGTGAATTATTGATAGGCCACCATTTTGGGCTGACATCAATGCCACAAGTAATGCAGACTTTCTCTCCTTTGTGTGCATCCGTGGTTGTGTCTCCACTCTCTCCCTGTCGTTGATGGCCCTGTCCGCCGCTGCCGGAAATAATCGTCGTTGAAGAGCGTCGCATGCCCGGCTGAGTTGGAGCACCACTCATCTTTGCTGCAGTCGTCATCAAGTTCGCCTTGCGCACTGTACCTGTGAGTGTAAGATCCGCCTGTTTGAAATTCTGCACGTAAAGCTGTAGAGCATTCAACGGTGAATCAGTCGCCATGTCGTGCATTCGATGAACGATGGTCTTGGTAGGAGCGTGATCCGAGCACCAAATGGTGGCAGACATCGTGCCACTCTCTCCATTGATGTTCACTGTGTTCACTTGATCGCGGCGTGAACTCTTGACTGGTGTGATATCAAAGCCAAGCACATGCCCTGCCTGGCGTGCACATTCGACATGGTCTGGGAGCCAATTAGCAAGTTACCTCTCAATCAAAAGAAAATGAGAAAAAAGAAGAGAAAAAAGAATTCGACATACAAGATGCACGGCATTGGTGACATGAGACACATGCGCCTTCCTTTTTGTTGCAAATTTGGCACGTTTCGTCATATCTTGATCTTGAGATAGAGGGGATGCCCTCTGATGGCTCCAGTGCCTTTGCTCTGCCAAATTTCACCTCTGGGGTCCAAATTGCGCAAGTCACATGAACCCAGTTGTTGTCGGCTGTTCTCTTGAGGGGTTCGCGTGGGTTAATGGGTCGGTTCATATCTTCTTGCTTCTTGCGGTAATATTCGGCTGCTTTGCGAGCTTGTTGAACCTCTACTCTCTCCTTTTCACGATCCTTTTCAGACATCTTCTTCTTATGGTGAGTAAGTTTAGGCTGCTCCACAAAGTCCTGCTCGGTGTAGTCGACAGGACAGAGAACACACTTGTATTGCTTGGAATGGCGTTAGCAAACGAGAACAAAACCAACCCCCATGCCAAACTTACAATTGAAACCTGAGGGCTTTTATCATTGGAACACATGTCACAGATCCATTTTCCTGGATTGCGATTGTCAATAACACCATAACAGTTGCGGTGCACTGTGAGACGACATTCTCGACATGACAAATGTTGATCTCCTTGAGGTTCGAGCTGGTCGCAAATTGCACAAGGGAGAACTCGAGGTTTAGGCATTTCAGGCGCCGCGGTGGCCTCGGCGCTTTTATCCTTCTTCTTAGAAACCGCAGACCCGCCTGTGCTACCAGCATCAGACTGGCTAGGGTCTTCCTTCTCGGGTGGTGCTCCTTTGAGCTTTTTCCTGGGTGGTTCTTGGCCATTGCTGGGTGCAGGGGGGGGGGTAGGAGCCCGCTCCGGCGTCATCATACCCATCTCCTGGGCGGCTTGCAACTCCTTTAGGAGCTCCTCATCCTGCTTTCGCTTCCAGGCTCTTCCACCAGCCTGCGCAACTTTTTTCGCCACCTCCTCCAGGTCTTCCCATCGAATGGCATATCGGCGCCAAAGCTCGGCGCATCGGCGGCAGAGGGCAATCACGTACTGATTTCCCTTGTCCTTGCTGGATGTCTTCGCACCTGTCTCTGTAACCGGGCCCTGAGTTGCATTAGGGGCTCTCCGCCATTGCCGAGAACTTGTCGTGGAGCAGAATTGGCACATAAATCCACGCTTTTTCTCCACGGCTTTTTCAATGTCAAACGCAGAATCATCGTCGTTATCCGCAACATCATCAGCGAATTTAGTAGCCTCAGATTCGGCACGCTTCGCCTCCTTTTTCCCCTTGCGGCCAGAGTAATTGGACCAGATCTGTTTACCTCGCTCAGTTTTCTTCCAGGTATAATAGTAGCGTGTGACTGTGCCAGGCGCCAGCGTTTTGACGTGCTTCTTGACGAGATACAATTCCGATCCGTATTTCGAGACTGCCTCCTCAAATTTCTTCTGCTCTGCTGGGGTCAGTTCAGGCTCTTTAAAAGCCACCTTGTCAGTCTCGGACAGAAGACCGAGAGCGCGCTTGGGGTTGAAATTGGAATGGAATAATGTCTCCATGGAAACATCCTGCAGGTTCGTAGACAGTTTGGGCAGGCCAAGGTCCTTGGCCATCGATTTCGCCTTGTCCATGTATTCATTTATTTCCTTTTCTGAAATGGTATCTTCCGATGGAGGGATCCAGAGTGGGGTTGCAGTGCAGTTGGGGTCATCTTCATCGTGGTCTTCGCCTCGGACCGTGTATCCCGGAGGCATTTCCTGTATCCATTTCGGTCGCTTCCCGCGCGGGTATTCACGTGGGTCAAGAAGTCCCTGGTTTTCTTTGGCTATTTTTGCCTCCTTTTTGCTGTTCTTTTTCGTCTCTAGAGGCCGCACATACTTGACGGGTTGGCCGGGCCAGGGGCCCACATTTGCCTGATTTCTGGGCCCTATACGGGTACTTGCGCGTGGATAAATGCGGTCATCGTAGTCGAGCGCATCTTGGGGTTTGCAATGCATGCCCAAATATCGATAGGGCCAGAGGCTAGCTTGGTAAATCTGTTCTTCGGTGCCTTCATTATGAGCATCCTCATCCGGGCTGGTGCGTCCAGTATCTGCACCGTTGGGATCATCTTCATCCTCATCCAGCAAGTCATCATCGTCGGCGTCGCCGTTGGGGTCATTAACGTTTGGCGTATTGCGGGCCTCCAATTTGCGCTCCTGCGCTCGGCTACAGGCGGCGCAAGACCAAGCAAATCCACGAGAAGGCTTTTTCAACAGTGGCGGTTTCACGCAATTCATATGATAAGTATTTTTGCAGACAGCACAGTCAACCGAATCATTGCTAAAGAGCTTGTGGTCAGTCACTGGCATGTGTGGAACGTGGGGCAGTGCATAGCGGTACGTACCTCGCGCAATAGTTGGTGCATCTCTTGCAGAGCTTAACGGCGCTAGTGAGCTCCTTGCCACGCCCCTGCTCAACTAGCACATATTTCCAGCGGTCATCCAGGACCTTTTTCACATTGGCAGGTACGTTGACAATCGACGACGTGGGGATGAGGTCGTAATTTTTCTGGATGTACCGGTCATAGAGCTTCTCATACCAGAAACTATCGGAGGTTTTCCGATACTCATCCATGCTGGTAATTTCAACCCGGTGCTTGATCTGACACTTGCCACGCAGCGCCGTCAGCGGGCTGATGTCTGAGTGCATCGTCGCATAGACCATTCGCGTGTCTGCCGCTTTTCGCCCAATATCCTTGGGGCGGTAGTACCAGTTAATTCTGATAGCATCCACAGGCTTAGAAGTGTCGTTTTTCGCATGGAGGAACTCCATAATGCGACCCAGGTAGTAGGGCTCTCCTGGGGGTTCACACACCAGGTACACATGATCTGCAATGTTGGTTAGCCCGCTCGGCGGTCCAATTTGCGGTGGACATTGCGCCTTACCGTTTGGCTCCAAAACTGTGCCATCGTCGGCCACCATTTGTCGGTTGACAGGGCGAGCCTTACAATTATCAAATGTCAACATATTAGTCTCAGGCCACGAAATGCCCTGCGAAGGTGCAGAAGCAGCAGAAGTAACAGAAGCTGTAGAAGCGGTAGTCGCTCCAGCTCTTCTAGACGAGCCATTGCTTGTCGGTGCTTGATTAACTGGGCCACCCGACTGGGCTGCCGCCTTGCGTTTCCGCGTTGGCTGTGAGGCAGTGGACGCCTGCGTCGTGGTGGGCGCGGCGTTCGATCCGCTTGCGTGTCCATCCTTTGGACCATTCTGCGACTGCCCTCCTCGGGCATCGTCTGTGCCAGTCACAGACTTTCGTGAATTGACAGCTCTGAGCGCATCACTGTTGGCGGCAGCGCTAGCCTGGCGCGACGACTTTTTTGATTCACCATCTTTTTTGTCGTGATAGAAATCATACAAATCTGCGTCAATGTCCTTGTCCTCGGCATAGTTGGGGCGCGAGGTGCCATTCCTGTTACGGGAGCGAGTCCCATAAGGCGAGGCGGTATCTCCAGCTTCCTTCCCCATAGCATCAGAATCCGTCACAGGCTCGGATCCAGACTGAGCATCTGGCTCAGTAGCTTTTGAATCCTTGACAATATGTTAGAGACGAGATTAGGTCGCGACCGAGCCATGACAAGGCGCGGCTCATATGAGAAAGAGAGGCTAGGTGAAGAAGGGCGAAAAAAATTCGTAGTGACAAGTGATGTGTAAATGAAGAGGAAAATTGGGGAGGGAGGGAATCTCACATTTTGTTGTGCCATGGCACCCAGCCTGAAATCAGTTGCGCAAAGATGAAGTGAGGCGGCTCACGTATCGAGGCATGCCCGGAGGTGGTGACTTAGCAGGATGCGTGTAAGGGCCGTGAAGAAAGGTGTAAGGGCGTGGAGCGCGAAAAGGTAGAAAGCCGTGTGAAAGAATTTTCTGTCGCGATGGGTGATACAAGCCGCGAATCACTGTGGTCGGGCGGAAGAATGGTCGAAAACGAAGCGTTCACGACAAGAATTGTCCACAGAGATGGGAGTGAAAGCAAGGTTGAAGGAGGAAGAGGCATGATTCCCAGGCGTCGGGAGAAGAAGAAACGTCCTGGCACCCCGAGGCGGCGGCCCTGGCCTGGTCGATACATCCACACTACTAGCAGTGCACGGGGGCGGCATTATAAGAGAATGTATCCTTCATGTACCGTGCTAGCGCAGCGGCTGCTGGTACGCCTACCTCAGGGTTCTCCTACACCCTAACGTGATGCGGAAGAACCTTAGCTGTACATATAGGACCCCGGTCACCCAGTGCTACATCAGTCTCCACGCGGGCCCATCTGGGTCTCGCACCACTGACGAGCCGACGGATCTCAACCCAACTTTGAGGCGTGTCCACGGGTCCTCCCACAAAGGCAGGCCCTGTCGAGAAGAGAGAGGCGAGAGATGAGAGGTGTACCAGGCGCAAAGACCGAGCGATGAGGGACACAGGGGTGATGACTTGTTACAGATGTCCCAGATGCACATGACTGCAGCGTTGCGTCCTCAATAAGAGATGACATCCCTCCTATCCTCCTCCATGCGTGCTGGTCAATTGCCGGTCATCTGCGGTTGACCCATCCCCAGTCCTGGCCTGTCTTCGTCTCTAGTTAGCCTTCTGGGGATGGACCCAGGCAGTGCTGATTGCGCGCCGCGATATACGCCCTCCCTCTATTTCAGTCATCTGTCAACAACGGTTGGCTTCCATCAGTGTCCTTGACCAGGTTCGTTTCATCCCCACCAATATCAAAGGCTCACCGTATGCCATGTCGGCAGACTCCAATACGGACGTGGATGTGATGTCAATGTGCGTGCTGGACAACGACAGTTGCATATTCATACATGCTGCGGCCAGCTAAGATTTCGCCTCTGGTGCGGAGATGGGAGTACACGAGGGAGGGAGGGCAAGAAACGGTTGAGTCAAGCTCATGAGGCACACGCCGGTTGAAAACCTGTCAAGATTTGAACATGGGCACCAACACATCCATCCGCATTTCCCGTCGACATCTCACACCCATGCACCCTTTCCAGTCAATCGGACATGTCCAGCCCCAAGTAAATAGGTTGTCACGACGTAGTCAACGTCTACTACGTGGATTTCCGCATTGCCATTGTCGGCAGTAAGGAACCAGGGCCTTTGAGTTCCCATTGTGTTCCATGCGGTTCCGGTTCCTCACTTTGCACAAGTGGACGGTGTCGCACGGTGCACTCACTCCCTCTCCGAAAAACCCTGGTCTTCATGCTGATTTTTATTTCTTCCTCCCATTGATAGCAGGCTCGGGTGGTAATGACGGGCATCCGCGCACCACCTTACAAGCCATGGTTGCAGACCATTTAATCATAAATCGGTGCCGGCGCTAGACAGCTTTACTCTGTACATTACGAGGGAAATGCGATTAAAGGATGATGGATTTTGGGCTCGCCCATAGCTGCAGCACTAGGTTGGGGTTTCTTTCCCGTTAGGGTGTCGCCGGCCAGGCTGGGCCAGCATCCCTCCTATGTACATATGCACGAGCAACGACATGTCTCCCGGGGTGGCCTGGGCGGTCGAGTCCCGAAAGCATGGGGCCAATCATTGAGGGTCTGGCCAGACCCTCGTCCCCCTAACTTGGCTGCTCATGCCTGCTCGATCCACGGCCACCCAATTTCGCAAAGGGAAACCGGATGTGCCGTCATGACCTCGACATCCTCGTCGAAGCTGGCGGGACGAGTCGGCAATAGGGCTAACGATTGAGCTGGCGTTGGGAGGAAGCTCCACCGGCTTGGCCGGGGGACGGTTGGGTGGGTGGCCCAGCATATCCAGCACCAGCAGCCTCCAAGGTGTGGCCCGAAGTGGTGGCATGCAAATGGGCTTAAGCCGCCCACCCCCCTTGCTGACCACAACCATTAGTACGGCTGGCAATGTCTCAACTCCCTCGTTGCCGCAATCTGTCACTCAGGCGTCAACGATTCAAACGTATACGCGTGCGCATACCAGAAGCCTCCAGAGCGGTACGTCGGACTCCGGGTCGATATAACTGTCGCCCAGCCGTAGCTTGTGCTCATCCAGCGATACCCTTCGGGTGCATTTGCTCCTTCAGGATATCGAAATGAGGCTCTGGGTGGCGGCGGTTAAGGGGGAGGGTAATAGGTGATTGAAAGGGAGAAGATGGCGTTGACAGATTGATTAAAATACGCATTGGATTACGGGTGCAGAGTTGGCCAGCCTGCTGGCTCGTAAAGTAATACGCTGTCACTCTCGATCACCCACACTCCTCCAGGTGTCCACTTACGCACTCACAGTCACCCTGTCACTGGTGGACGGCGGCGGGCATGGTAGACACTGTCTCGGTGGTGGATGATCTGGCGATCAGCCGATCCGACCGTGGTAGCTGAGACGGGCGCACATATGTTGCTGACCCTTCAGCGCAAAAAGCACAGAAGGCACCGAAAAGTCGCACAGTGGTGCTGGGGGCTGGAGTTGGCCTCAGCGGGCCTGCAGCAAACGCTGCGCTGTTAACATGAGTCGTCGAATCAAGACTCCATCGGGATGACAACCCCGATGAGGGAGGGTCGCGGGAGGGTCGTGGACTCGTGGGGCTGGGGGACACAGACAGGGCCTAACGAAGCTCTAGCCAGGGCATAATGGGGCACACCTCGAAGCATTTTTTTTGCCACGGGCGACCAAGATTTTGCCAAGACATCACAAAATAAGTCATCTACCAAGTCTAGGACACACGACACCATCAGTTGAATTACATAAATGGGTGCATAAATGTGTAAAAGAAACCCGAATTCGCCGCACCACGCCCGTTGCACCGGCCAAGTAAACAGCGCTGTGCGACTCCTCACGACGCTTATCGGGTGTGTGCATCATAGAATATCCTTCTGCAGGGTAGTGTACGTGGGTTGATAATGGAGGGTAATGGGCCGGTCGCTGACCCAGAGACGGGCAGGCGACAGCGGAGAAGGCTGCCAAGAGTGCGAGGGTAGCAAAGTTACACGTACCTTGCAACGAGGTGGCTGAAGTTAAGGTAAAGCAGTACCATATTAACTCAATGAATTGGGATTCACCCGTGGGTCTTGATACCCTTGTCAAGACCAATTGACTGTATCTAATGAGCCATCGATCTCTTTGTGGGCCGTTTGATCAAGTCACTAGCTGATTTTTGGCTTGACAGAGGGGATTTCACTGGTCCGACAGGGAGATCAAGACCCATGGGTGAGTCCCAATCCATTGAGTTAATACGGTATGGGAAAAGGGCGGATTATAAATGTGCAGACAGCCCCAGATGGGCTGCCCACGCGCCGCAACAAATAGGAACGTCAATGCGGTCTAATATCTTCTAGGCGTCGGGGAGAACCGCACAGGGTTCTGTCTCTACCGCCACCAGCCAATCGCGGCGCTATATCTTGCCGCGGGGCACCACTCTCGCAGCCCTGCAAATCGGCTGCAGCGTCGTGTGGTGTCAGGAACGCCCCGCGTTTAAGTGGCTCTAGGTAGGCAGGCGCCTCGTCTTACACCGATCCTCAAACCTCCCGACCCACGTGACATCGCGTGTCCAACGCGGCCAGTTCACGCTTGAGCACAGCCTAACGCAGGCTGGTGAGAAAAGCAATAATTGACAGTGGCGTGGAGTTTTCGTCAAAGGATTCATAAAGCGCTGGACTGCCCTGAATACTTGGGATCTCTTCGTTTTAGCCCGGAACCGCCCCTTCCTTTGAATGGTTCCAGCTGTATCTCTCTCCTCGTGAACCCCCTAGCTTGTCACCCAAGATGAAGAGCATGAAGGGGTTGCTGCATACAACAAGCGTGGATTCTGCCAGTGTTCAGAAGACAACGTTTTCTACAGTACCAATTGTTGGCCAAAAGAGAACTCGGTCCACTGATGAATTTCACACAAGTTCATCATCACCAAGGCCAGGGACCGTTCAGTTCCAGAGAACAATAAGCCTCCCGAGTGCCACTCCTCGTCTCTCCCCAAGTCATATAATTAACCTCCAGTATGCCCAAGATACGTCCGAATATTCGCAACGAAGGATTATCGCTGCTACTCCTTCCGCTTCCCGTGATCCCGAATTAGACTTGGCACATCCCATTTATGGTCTTCCACCAGAACTAGTGCAAAATTTTGCCTCACTCGGAATCAAGCAAATCTATCCTTGGCAAAAGTCCTGCCTTAAAGGACCTGGTCTTTTGACTGGGGAGAAGAATCTCGTATACTGCGCCCCGACGGGAGGTGGCAAATCTCTCGTAGCCGATGGTAGGTTTTGATTGCACCCATCAGTATCCAGTCAGGTTAACGACCGCGCAGTCCTCATGCTAAAGAGAATTCTGGGGGAAAAGGGATCAAAGGCCCTACTCGTCCTCCCATATGTCGCTCTAGTCCAGGAAAAGGTTCGATGGCTGCGGAATATCGTCCAAGGACTACGTGACCCAGCCGCTGGCGGTGACAATGAGAAAAAGAGCATATGGCGCAAGCGCGCGGATGAGGGTACTATTCGAGTTGTAGGTTTCTTTGGCGGCGGAAAAGTTAGAGCAACATGGCAAGACTTCGATATTGGGGTCTGTACACTGGAAAAAGTAAGCAGACACCACCCCTTAAGTCGGCAAGCAAAACTAAGACGGTCACAGGCAAATGCTCTCGTGAATGCTGCCATTGACGACTGCACTGTACCGCAGCTTCGAGCAGTTGTTCTTGATGAATTGCACATGATTGACGATGATCATCGAGGGTACCTCTTGGAACTCGTGGCAACCAAACTGATCAGCCTGGAACAACCCGTTCAAATCGTCGGCATGAGCGCAACCCTTCCGGTAATTTCCCCTGACTCATTTTGCTACCATATTCTGACCCTGTATGATAGAACATGGATCTTATGGCAAAATGGCTTAACGGTCATTGTTACGAGACCCGCTACCGACCGGTTCCTATCGAGGAACATCTTGTTTACGACGGCAGCATCTACCCGGCTGGGTCAACAAGCAGTCTCATTAAGACTGCAACTGTGTTGAACAAAAACACTGTCACGCAAGGACGTTCCACCGCGTGCCGGAGAATCGAGACATCCAACCATAAAGAATTTCGAGATCCGGTACTCAATTCTGTGGTAACCCTAGCTCACGAAACTGCCTCAGCTGGCTTTGGGGCCCTCGTATTTGCTGGCAGTAGAGGTGTGTGCGAATCGGATGCACGCTGGATCAGTCGGGTAATGCCGCCACCAAACGAGCTGGATGCTTCACTGGTCGACAAGAGAATGGACTTACTAGGCGAACTTCGAAGTCTCAATACCGGAATTGACCCTGTACTTGAGGAAACCGTGCTTTATGGAGTTGCATTCCATCGTATGTGTTCTCTCTATTCAGCTTCACCTGTCCATTTCATTAACAACATTTAGACGTGAGTTCAAGCCGACATTATTAGAGCCTCTCTAACATCTCAGGCCGGGTTGACCACCGAAGAGAGAGATATTATTGCGGCAGCATACGACGCCGGGACAATCCTGGTTTGTGTCGCCACGTGTAGTCTTGCTGCTGGGATAAATCTGTACGCGTCTGCTAGTTCATCATGGTGGGTCTGCTAATTCGAAACAGGCCAGCGAGAAGGGTGATTCTTCACAACTGCCGAATGGGGCGGGAATTTGTAGGTCCTTCCATGCTAAGACAGATGCGAGGACGAGCAGGAAGGCAAGGCAAAGCACCCATTGGAGAGACGTATCTATGCTGCCGCGAAAATGACCTCGAGCAAGTAGTGGATTTAATGCATGCTGAGCTACCTGAAGTTGCAAGCTGTCTCAATACGGAGAATCGGCGTATACAGCGGTAAGGCTCGTTTGTGCAGCAGATTTTTATCCCCTAACAAATTGACAGGGCACTCTTGGAGGTAATTTCGATTCGGCTAGCCGTCAGCCGGGAGTCGATCAATGACTACTTCTCGAAATCGCTTCTAAGCCACACGCACGATGCAGAGTTTGTAAATAACTGCATTGCCTCGAGTTTGGAGGAAATTGAAGCTATGGGCTGTGTTTCCCGCGATCCATTTTCCATGTATACTGCCACTCAGCTTGGCAAGGCTATTGTTGCGTCGGCCATCGACCCCGACGATGGCTTGTTTGTTCATAAAGAACTCAGCCGGGCGCTCCAAGCATTTGTAATGGATGGCGAAATGCACATGTTATACACATTTACTCCGGTTCAGGAATTTGGTATCACTGTTAATTGGCAGGTTTTTCGGAATGAAATGGAAAATCTCGACGAAAGTGGACTTCGAGTGCTAAGCCTCCTTGGCATCAAGCCTACGATAATTCTCAAATTGTGAGTCATGCCATGAATATGAATGGCGCGGCTATTGATCAGGCACAGGGCACAGGGCGCTTCTCTCCGGGAAAATACGCAGCAGGAAAAGGACCTGGCTCGTGTTTATCGACGTTTTTACCTAGCCCTCCAATTGCGCGACCTGTGTAACGAGGTACCAATCCACGTCGTGGCACAAAAATATGATGTACCCCGGGGGATGGTGCAGAATTTATCCCAAACCTGCCAGGGGTTTGCGGCTGGGATGATTAAATTTTGTGATCAAATGGGTTGGGGGTAAGTGACTTGATGCATATCCGAAAGAAATAGAAAGAAAAAAAGAAACCTCTACTAATCATAATTAGGATGATGGCTGCCGCCTTGGACCACTTCTCGGACAGACTCATCGCAGGTGCCAGAGCAGATTTATTGGCCTTGGCTAAAATTACGTTTATCAAGAGTCGTACAGCGTATGTGATGCACTTGACAAAAAGCGACGCCTTGCTTACAACTGCATAGCCGAGTATTCTGGGAGAACGGGTTTCGAACGGTTGCAGCCATTGCCAATGCCGATCCAATGGAACTGTTGCCCGTATTGATGCAGGTCAGATAGGCGACTGGATTTTCTTATTTTATCCCCTCCCTCCCGAATTCCAGCCCGGACGATGTTAACGCTTCCCAGGCCCAACCGAACAAGATACGACTCAAAGACAAAGATGAGGAGAAGTACGAAGAAAAGTTGCTAATAAAGGCCAAAGTCATCTCGGACTCGGCCAACAAAATATGGCGTATGTTGACATGATTACTCAATTGGGCCTCCTGTGACTAACAATAGAGTGAAGGGCTCCAAATGCAGGCAGAAATTGACGATTGATTGTACGGTGACAATAAATTGTGCAGTGCAATAAATTTACATGATAACACGCCAGGAATTAACCATTGTTGGAAAGTGACAATTATTAGATGCATTCCAGGGCCAGGCTAGCAAGGGGCATCAAGGGCCAATTAGAGAGCCATAGCAGGCTCAGTTGCTAGGTGCGATTCTATCTTACTGCATAGCAACAATAACAAAGAGAAAAGGGAAAACAAAACAAACCAACCCACAAACAGAAGAAAAAACCACCGGTTATCTTATGTTGTATCGGCGATATTCGGTCTTATGAGTGGCCTGGCTTACCGCCCGAGATGAGCCACTGAGCTGAAGCTGCGCCATGACTCCCCCGGTCAGGTCACGCACTACGCAGGCATCCTGGCATCCATCAGCAGAAGAAGAAAAGGCAAATACCGAGGCGAGTGCATTGCATAGTGTCCGGGTAAATGACCACCCGCGAGTGGTCGCTTGGCGCTTGGCCAGCAGATGCAGGCAACAGCAATGGGTTGGTTGCACGTCGGGGCCAGAAATAAGTCCTGTTTTCGTAATATGCAGAGTTTCACAACGTGACGGTGTCGACACCATACTTTTTCCGCGCATAGCAGCGAATAGGGGATGCGCCGCTGCGCCTCGCCATTGGTGGCCGCCGTCGAGCACCCGCATGTTTAACATGCGGTTGGTTTGGCGCCAGGCTGATGATCCTGCGGCTAGAGGGAGCGTTTCAACAGCCTCTTGGTTGGGGATATGGAAGTTTTCGCCCGTCTGACTACTTTTTTCTTTCCCTTTCCGATCGCCCTCTAACTTGGGGGTTTTTTTTTTCCTTCCCGCTGTCGCCGCCCGTCGTTGACCATCATGATACAAGACGATGAGAGCAGCGGCGCGACCACGGCTATGCCCGCCCAGACCGACCCTTTGAACGCCTCTTCAGCCCGTCCGGACGTCGTGGTTCTGGACAGCACGTACCAAAGTGATGATGAAGCTTCAAAAGAGAAGCCCCTCAGTAATGAACGGGACCTGTGGCTTAGCACTGTAGACGGGCGGTATTGTTCTCATCCAATCCCGGTGCGGGTTGGTTCGCTGCACAATATGCAGACATTCCATGTACGTGTGATTTTGTTCCAACTCGATTGATGTTCGCGTGCTAATGCGTTTCCACCCTGAGCCCAGGTCCACAAGGATGTCCTCGTTAAGGCCGACTGGTTTCGAAAGGCTCTCTGCGGCAACTTTAGAGAAGCCGATGAGCAGGTCATCGACCTACCGGAGGAGGACCCCGCCATATTCCATTTCCTTGTCGCATTTCTCTATGAAGAACGGTTCAACCCCATCCAGCCTGCTGCCAGTGCCCTAGGCATGTGTTATCTCTCGCCTTTCACTTTCATTCCCCTAACTGTCGATAGAACCTCCACTGGACAAAGGCAAGGGGTTGGACATTGACCCGGAACCCGCCGATGGTTCTGACAGTTCATCAACGTCGCACACATCTACAACGTCCCGTAACTCTGATACATCAGAGATGCAATGGCAGAACCGTCGTCGGACTAGAATCCCTGCATACGATACAGAAGCGGGTCAAGAAAAGCAGCCAGGCATCCACCGCCCCGGCTGTGCATGCCCCCTCTGTCTCTCGAGACAAGAGGTCACAAGATGCTGGCAATGCGGTGCCAGGCGCATACGACCTAATTCTCACTACCCACCCCCAAGAGGCGGTGTCCCAGCTCCACCCGGCGCTAGAATAATACAGGCGAGGGGGGTCAACATAGTCAATGTCCCTCGTTTGATGAATGAAGCGCCCCGAATCAAAGGTGAGGACTTGAGGACGTGGCTCATGGCATACGAGCTGGCCATCGACGTCTACATATGCGCGAATCGCTATCTCATGGACAACTTTCGGAAATGCGTCATGCGCTCATGCATCGACATGCTGGAAACGGCGGGCACAGATGCCGCACATCCAGAGGTTCTGCGACTGTGCAGAAAGCTTTTCGCAGGTGTGCCGGAGACTGATCCATTGCTAAAAATGGTGCTCGCTCGGGTCGGCTTCTTGCAGTCGACTTTGTGGAAAAGGGCCCCTGAAGAAACGAGCGAGTTTTTGGTGGAGAACCCGGAGCTGGCGGCTGCGATACTGAGAGAAACCGTGATGAGACATGAAGCCACATTTTCTGTACCAGATTTGCCGTCGATGGAAGGCGCCTGAGGGAGGGAAATACCATGCTGCATGGAAACGTCACAAGTATTTACACAGAAATTAATGGCAGGTCTGGAGGCATCCTTGGGCTGGCGGATCATAATATATGCATGTATATCGCCGGGGTTCACACAGTCAAATTCAGGGACAAGGACAAAGTGGTGTTCATCGGCCTCCTTCTTTTCTTTCTTCTTCTTCTTCTTTTTTCTCTCTTTTTTATGTATTGCATTGTGAGCATTATCAGGTCATGTCGCCATACCAGATTGCTATTCAAAAGCTATAGTGTTCCTATACATTCTGCATTTTTTCACATTCACAACGCTTAATCAATGACGTCGTCTCGGAGACCAAGGAGGTTCTGCACAACCTCTTCGGTCTTGGCCCTTAGGGCTGAGTGGTACAGGACATTCGTCTCAAACGTCTTGGTGCCTTTGACAAGCTTGGCTGTATCTTTGGCGAACTCGTAATCGACATACATGTCATCCACATACGAAGCCGCGTAGACTGGCACGCCGTTGTTGCGCAGCCTCTCTAGGTTATACAATGCAGGCCAGTCATCCCGCTGTGCCAGCTTCTCGCTCACTTCGTGCAGGGCAATTAGCTCTGGATATGTTTCGAAATGCAATGGGAAAATCATCTCTCCAGAAAAGTAGAGGGGGCCGGTTGTCTCATCAATAGAATACCCCGAGTTCAACCACGAGAAAGCCGCAAGACCCTTGCCAACACGGTCGGCAGCCCATCGAGAGGCACAGCCAGGACCATCGCAGTAGATGGCCTCGTGGATAATGGCATAGATTATGTTGGTGTCAAAGGGATTCCAGCTCTCCAAGGGGACCAGTGAGGCTCTAGTCAGGAACCCAAACTGGTCAAGCGACGTCTTAAGGTGGAGGAGAGCTGTGTGAACACTGTCAAAGCCGCCATGGCCGCCAAAGGCAATGCCCATGGTTAAGAAACGCGGCACAGTCAAGAATCCACCAGAAGGAAGTGGGACTCTCTTATTTTCGGCGCTCTCGATGAATTTTGCAATCTGCCGGACAGTCCCAGCGTCCTCGGGAAACTTGGCATAGTACGCCTCGTTGCGCTCCACAGTCCGGCGGAACGTAGCCTCGTAAACCTGATCAGGCGTCTTGCCAACTGGGGCGAGACCTCCGGTGAGAAAGACCTCACGTAGACCCTCGGGGTGCATCGACAAGTACGAGAGACTGACGAAGCCACCATATGACTGGCCAAAGATGGACCATGGCTTCTTCTGCTCCGCCCAGCCCTCGGTCAGGCACTTTCGGACCGCCTCGCAGTCGCGGACAGTGTTATCCTGGCGCATCAGACCAAGATATCTTGCCTGTGCCTCGGGGCCGCCTTTGATGATGGAGAGCATATCTGCGCTAACCGGAGTGCTCAAGCCGACACCGCGGTGGTCGAGCAGAAGAAGCTGGTAGCCACGGGCAAGCATTGGGCGGGTCAATGGATTTTCCTGGGGTTCACGATTACCAAAGCCAGGTCCCCCCTCGAGGTAGACCATGTAGGGCTTGGGGGCGGGCTTCTCATCTTCTGATGGGAAGATGGGAACTTCATGTTTATTGACGCGGCGGGCAAAGAGCGTGATTGTGCCGCTGGCTGGATCAGCATAGTCGAGGGGAACCTGAAAGAAAAGTTCCGTGACTAGAAGCTGACCTGGAATTGTGTGAGACTTGCTGCTTAGAAGCTTTGCAGCGGGGATTTCGAGGATGGCTGGGCCACTGGGAGACATGGCGAATATCAAAGGTCGGAATGCAGTGAGGTCAACTTTCTTATCGCAATTGGAGGCGGGGCTAACACGTTGGATGACATATACTAGCGGTGTGTGATTGAGGGTTGTGCGGGAAGCTCGACGGTTTAGCCAGTTCTCTGTGATATATAAATACTGTGGTTGGAGTGTAGTCGTTCAGAGTATTTCGTCCGACGTTGGGTTAAAGAAAAGTGCGTGGGTAGTTCATTGTCGTATCAAGGTAACAACCATTCGAAACCCGTTTGCGGGCGTAATATGCGGGTCATTTGGGAATTTGTGGATGATGACTACATGGCCTGGCTTGATTTAAAATGCAGAAGCGGTGTCTTCAAGCCAAAAACATATGAAAATGGAGCCCCTACGCCTCCACCATTGTACTACAGTAGAATACTACGGGAGGGAATCATTAATAGAAAACCTGGTGAGTTGGTATGAGATGTATAACAAGTATAGGGTAGTGGGATGTGTCTAGGAAGGTGGAGCTAGGACATAGTTCAGCCTAGGTTCGGTGTTCAGCGTTCCTAGCTTTGTGGTAGTGGCGATTGATGCGGGGAGTGCTAAGGACTGGTGCCATACAAACTTGCAGGGAGCTTTTGAACCCGAGACAGACGAGTTTCTGATCCGACTGGGGCGTACATTTGTTGGCACATGGCGTGTCTGGTTGCAGCATACGCAGGATGGGCAGGGATTCTCCGGGGATGAGAACTCCGAGACACGGACGACCTAAATAATCCATGCGGCGATCTCATGACTTTGATTGACATAATACGCCTGCACGTTGCAAAGGCATTATGTAAAACACTGCTTGGCGCACGAAATGCACGCAATCTTTGCTGAGCGCGAGGCTAAAGCTGAGTATCTGGACGGCATCAAGAGTGTGGGAAAAATCAAGTCCATCGCCTACCTCCGTCGGGCATTCGTCATGTGCTCGTGCTCGTGAAGATTTTTTATATTTTTTAAAAAATACACGGATGAACGTAAACGAAACTTTCTTGTAGAGAATCACAGCTTGAGAGGAGGGGAAAAATTAAGGACCAGAACTAGCCAGACGACACCCATTCACGAATAATATATATATATATTGGCCCATCCCATCACTCTTTGAATCAGTTTCACATTGTTAAACAAGGGGGATTGCTTGAGCCAAGTCTATCCTCGCGGCGCATCGATATATCCACTTGTTGTCATGTTGACATGCGTGTAATGAAAGTCGCCGAGAGGAAACGCCGTCGCCCTGCCACCAGGAATGCCGCCTGAAAAAAAAAAGATGAAATTTTTTATTTAATTTTTTTTATTAAATAAATTCTCCACAGCAACCAAATATAGCCAATCACAGACACCGCTAGAGAGCCTTGGTGATGCTACCCCCACTAATCTCAGTGTGACTACCTCTGAGCAAAGTCTTCTTCCACCTTCAACTTTTCTTCTCTTCTTTCCCTTCCATCACTGGCCGCTGCATCAGGGCCCAGGCAAAAGTAGAAGGGAAAGAAAGAAAAGGGGCATGGCCTATCTTCACCTCGCGCACTCGCTGGCGGATGCGTTCAACGCTCTTGCCAATGAGGTCCAGATCCTGACGGATCGGAAGACCGTCCTGGAACACAAGCTGCGCTTTGCTCACGAGCAGGTAAGTCCATCTGTCGATTTTTCCGGAGGGACTCGGGTACCTGATTTCAAATCAACCACCACCCCGATATCCACACCAAATCCCATCCCATGCCCAGCCTTTTCACTTTCCAAGGACCCCCTTTTACTTGCCTGTCATTTTGCAAGCTCTCTCTATCCGACCCAACTCGGCGATACCGGAGCTTTCGGGTGGATGCAGGCAAGTTTTAGTCCGGGGTCGCGTCAGCATGATGAGTTATCATTAGCTCTAGATCAAGAGCATGCGGCCATCTGGCACAATTGCGGAGATTGACACCTTTAAACCTCTGATATCTGACATCTATTCACACTCTCCCCCCTCCCCTTGGCAATATTTCCCCCCTACTTTTCCTGCACCTGCGCATTTGGTCAACTCGACATGTCGTCAGCGACGCTAACGCAAGTCAACCATCAGTTTCAATACCTGGCCGACAAATATGCCCCGGCGGCCCCTGAGATAGCTGATACACTGGCGAAGCTGCAGATTCCTCCGTACACTCCTGTGGACAGCTCGCTCCCTGTACCTCTTCCTCGGTCTTACGACCCAAACTCCCACCATCACATTGCCCTCGTCATCCGTGACGGCCGCCGAGTAGCACACCAACTTGCCTCGCTGGGCGAGGCGAGTAAAACCACTGGGTCTAGCAGAGATACTTCATCGCAGACATCCGACGCCAAGACATCCATGTCGACGGCACTAGAACAAGACTTCACGGTCGAAGGGAAGAAGGGTCACCTTCAGTGTCCCTTTTCCCAACCCGACACCCTCGCTGGTTCCGGGGACCACCCAAATGACGTGCAGGACACCACTCCTCATCAATCGATGGACCCTATCTGTGCCGCCATGTATGAAGAATCCACGTCCCAGCTCGCTCGAACCAATGGCTCGTCGACGGGCAAGTGCCCCATTCGCTATATGGATAAGCACTCACCCGAAGAGATTGCACATTATGTTGAAACGCACAAGCATGAACTGCCTCGCAGCCATGAAATCTGTTTACGGCGATATCAGCGTGATGAGGACCAAGTCAAGAAACTAGACTCCAAGTATGGCGACATTGTGAGCATGATCGAAGGCCTCGGCCAACTGCACCAGCCCATGCTGCCCGAGACGGATGAGGAGGACCCGACCCCCCGACCGCGTGATGTGGTGCAAGCGCCAAATGAAAGGGTTGAGAACTGGGCACAAACAGTCAGCCCCAACTCGGATCCTGATGATGACCATGGGATGAACCAGACAGATAACGAACGCCTGAGCCATTTTGATCGCCCCCTCAAGGAGGTCCGAGTAGGAGAATCGCCGAGCCGGCCGTGGGGCATTTCCGTACCAGTTTATGAGCCGTCAGGGATTGATGAAGAGCAGCAGGTCTCGCCTCCACCTGCTCCTGTTCGTATGCCGAGTCCCACGCAGAGTGTTCGAAGTGCAAAGACTCCTACTAGGAAGCCTCCTGGGAAATGCCCGTTTGATCACACTAAGATGGCTGCCATGGATGGAATGCCACCTGTTCCCCCAAAACATAAGACCCCGCCGATGGCACAACATAATGCAAACGAACTCCCCCCTTTTGCTCAGGCCAAGGACACAATTCCACCTCAACAACCTACAGCACCTCCTCAGCCTGCGTTCATCAACCCCGACATGATGAAAGGCACGGGTCCCGTGCCCCAAATGATATTTACAGGCCCTGTTTTCATCGGATACCCCATGGAGCAGGCCATTCAGTTTATGAACCAATTTCGGGGAAACCAATGACCATGACTTTTACTACTACTTGTAATTTTTTTGTTATGTTTTGGTCCTTTTTTTAATATTTTTTTTTTACAACATCAAGAAAGCGTTGGCGTTTGAGGGGTATGATTAATGGACTGGAAACCTCAGAGAGGAAAGCATTCACAGACTTGTTGACAACGATATGGTTTTTTATTACAGATATGATGAGACCAGCAACGGTGGGAACTATTAGCGACATGATATGATATCCAAATTGAATTACAAGATGAATTATTATAATGACAACAAAAAATCCACCCTCTTTTTTTTTTAATCTTCTGCCGCGGGATCTCGGGTCCCATTCTTGAATTCATCCTCATTGAAAGAACCAAAGAAAAAAAGAAAGACCAATCAATGATATCCAGAAACGCCACCATCTATTCCACAAGATGAATTATGCCATCCTATACATCAAACGCATCAATCGATCGTCATCGTCCCTCCCCCCTTGATAATACGCAACGCTCTTTGCACTGTAAATTTCTCGTCTAGTCTAAATTTCTTTTCTTGCCTGTGTCATCCTCGTCGTTGTCATCGTCATGATAGGTCTCTTCCCGCTCCCACAATGAGATATCGTCATCGGACATGAGAACGGCGGCATCCTCGGGGTCCATGAGGGTCGTGGTGTCAGCATCGTCGTAGCCAGCGTCGCCATTTTCAGCGGCGGCGCCACGGGTGTCCTCATGGGCAAGCTGAGCGGCACGGGCCATGGTGCGGCGATAGATGATGAGACCCACGGTTAGGCCCACGGCGCCGCCGAGAGCCATGCTGAGGTAGTTGATGGCTTTGGCGCCAGCGGACATCTTGTCGCCGTCTTCTGCGAGGAGAGCCAGGCGGCTGCCGATAAAGACGTGGACCAATAGCTTGGGGCTGAGCAGTGAGTGGGTGGTCAGTGATGAGGCCAGAACGAGTAGGGGCATTGAATTGAGTCCGGAACGGCGCCTTACCTGGACATTGCCGTCGACAATGTAAAAGCCAAGGGAGTGATGCTGGGAATAGTGGCGAGGAAGCCATTGCTGAGGCTAAAGGGCAATGGGCAGAAACGGATGGCCGTCAGATACCAGATACCCTCCTGGCGCAGGACCTGGCTCAGAGCCACAAAGCGATGATCCTTGCCCACCATGCGGTCGACATGGCCGCTCAAAACGGTACGGCTCAGCATAAACGCACCGAGGGCGCCGAGAGTGCAGCCGGCGGAGACGACGGGCCAGCCCCAAGGAAAGCCGTAGACGAAGCCGGAGATGGTTGCGACGGTCGAGTAGCCGACAACGGGGGGGATCGAGGTGACGAAGATCATGCAGAAGATGATGAGCCAGCCGGCGGGCATCTTGCGCCAACCCTCCGCGACGGGGCCTAGCCAGGCGAAGAAGGCGTGCGAGTAGACAATGGCAAGGATGCCCATGACGCCAAAGACGACGAGGCCGGCGACTGTGGCAAGGCGCTGCAGGGGCGTTAGGCGCATGAACATCTTGAACGTCTGCTCGCCGAGCAGCTGGACTTGGGCGAGGATGCGGCCGGCAAACGACTCGGCGCCATATCTCGAAGGGCGCCGGAGCGGGTTCGATATACGGCGGCGCACGGCAGCGGACGAGGACCACGGTGGGAGGGAGGGCGACGAGGGCGACGAGCCGCGCGAGGGCGATATGGCGAGCGCCTGCGCGGTGGAATGGTAGTCGGCCGGCATCTTTTGTCAGCCTGGGCGTGTGTTGGGTGTGGGTGTTTATGTGTGCGAGATCGCGGTGGCCCGAATTTTTCTTCTTCCTGTTCTTTTTTCCCCACCAGGAGACGGGAGCAAAAATAAAAATAGAGACAATGTAGCTCGCAGTGCTGGTTGCGGGTTGTTGGGGTATGGCCAAGACTACACAGCCATTGCTGATGCGACTAGGTATGGACGTCGGAACGCACGGAGAAGTTTGGCTGGGCCAGAGGGGACGAGGGAGGAGCTGCCGTCAGACGGGCACAGCAGCGGGTTTCGGTTGGGTGCAAGTGAGCCTACAGCTGGCTGGCTGGCTGGCTAGCTGGGTCGAATTGAGGTGCGCGGGGAGGCGAGAGGGGAGCAGAGGCGAAACGGGTGTTGGTTTCGGCCCAGCGCAACAAAGACGACGACGGAGGCGACGATTTTTGGCGACGACGGGAACAATAGGGACATAAATACAAACACAAGACAGGACGGGAGTCGATGCAAGGGAGGGCATGTAAAGTTGCAGAGAGACTCAGCCGCCACGGAGCAAGGCACAAGGAAGCTTGCGACGGATTGAAGCCAATTAGTCCGTCTGCATGACGTTACTGGCTACTTAGCGCACAGCGCCCGCCCTAGCGAGGGGAGGGAGGGCGTACAGCTGCTAAATCCAGGGCGCGCATTGCTCCACTAATGCCCATGCTAATGCCTCGTGGTGCCCCTGCGTTGTTGGCCTTGCTAGACACTGCACCCACACCAACACCGAAACACGAGAGTTTCCAAGCAGATGCATAATAAAGACAGACGGGCAGATACATGTTAGTTATGTATATATATATATATATGTGTGTGTGTGTGTGTTACGTCAATCCACGTGTATGTGTGGCTAGTGGACGGGAATTATGTATATCCAAGCAGGCCACACGGACAGCTGCGTATAAAGAACTGATTTCAGATTTGAGCTGTCTGCGTCTTCCCACAGCTATGTGAATGTATGCACGTATGTGTGGAATTTTTTGGAATTTTTTCTCTTTCCGATTTTACTTCTTTCCAATTCTAAGAGCGTCATCGTCGCGCACTGGGTCCCTTTGGAGGATCGCGCACAAGCAGCCTGACCTTGCCGTCGCCGATCTCAACGCCCTGGCTCAGGATATCCACCTCCTCCTTTTCCTCATCCGCTCCGCTCTCACGGGCTAGCGACTTGTCCCAGCTGCGTGCGTCGATGCCCAGGATCCCACCCATGTTGTTGCGATCACCAGGAACCGAGAACTCGCGGTACGCGTACCGCCACTCGTTGAGGAAGTTGCGAATTGCCCTACCCACCTTGTCTTTACCGTTCTTGCTGTGGTGTCCTGAGCCAGTGATCGCATAGATCGGGCGAGGCTCCTTGCTGTGCTCCATAAGCACCTTCTCCAGGTACTCGACTGCCTCCTCGGGATGTAGCCCGTGCAGATCGACATAAAGCTCTAGGCTGTTTGCGTTGCTCCTGTTGCGCTCTTCGTAAAGCTCCCGCGCTGCTTCTCTATGAGCCTTTCGCATCAAGTCATTTTCGCTCTGTCCTCGGAGACTGAGAGCCTTGGCTGCTCTGGCATCATTACGGTTCCAGGCTTGGGCAGCACTTGGTTACATTGTCAGCTTTGTACACTTTTCTTCTTCTTTTTTTACATTCCACAACATATCACATACCTTTGCAGAAACTTGTTACGAAGGCCGCCGTGCTTGATAGCCTCTTGGCGAGCCTTCAGATATGCCTTGTTGGCCCGTTCTCCCGTTTCCAACCAAGGAATGTGATTGGGGCTGGGGATGGCCTGAGCTGCAGCACTATTCTCGCCGTTCCTCTGTCCAGATACCACACCATTTCGTCCCGACTTCTTTTCCGGGCGAGGGGAACCAGATACCGGAGAAGGTGACATCTTGACAATATCAGCCAGTGAGTTAGGCGCAAAGTTTTCCTTATGACCATGCCCATGCCCACCGCGTTTGCCGTGATGCTTCTTGCCCTGTTTTGTTGACGCAGACCCCAAAGAGGGGAACGCATCGTTGTCATCCAACGCAGGGGCAGGATTGGAAGAGTCCTTGGCTTGGTGTCGGCTACCGGGTCGCGATCGTGACCTGGGGCTATCAGTCCCATGGAAATTCTTCAATCCAGGTGGTGGGGTGATGCCAACAGACGGCAAGCTGCCGTTTCCAGTGAAGCCACTCAAGTGATCCGGAGTTCCCGGCTGGAGAGAAGGGAATGAGTTTAGGTCCTGAAGTTGCAGGTTGCTGTGCTTAGAGGGCGGTGTACTTGACCCGTCGAGTGCAAGCTTATTCAGGAGCTTTGCAGGGTCGTGGGAGAAAATGCATGTCTCACCAGCCAAGCAGTTACCCATCACCCAATACCTATGAAGAGGGGCTGTGTTAGACTATAGTGAAGAGACAGGTGCGGGACAGTGTGTACAACTTACTTGCACAAATGATTGCTGAGGTCGTGGCTGAACCTACAATCTGCGCGAAGGCACTGGCCAGTAGACATGTAGAACTTGCAAATGACCCCAGACTTTTGCTGCCCAAGGGGCGTGGTTGGGCGACCTTCGGTAGATACAGATTTGCCAATCAGGACGTTCTTAGGTTCATCCGCCGGCATAAGAGAAACGCCGCCATCTTGGCCCTGGTCCATGAGGGACACTATGGTTGCACTCAAATCGTATCCGTGAAGCGCCAGAGCAGACTCAATCTCTTCGTCGGATCTGGTTTGGCCAAGAATAGATCGGAGCATGTCATACGGTGACATGTCGGATGACTGGCCAGACATGGAAGAGAACTCAGGCGCCGCGGCGTTTAAATTGCTCGACGCTACGGACGAGGTGACACTAGCTGCATCGTCACTTACGAGCCACTCGACATTCTCGGTTTGGTACTCGCCCAAGATCTCGGTGGCAGGGGTCGGGTCGGTTGCAAACTCGTATGCGTTCAGATTGGGACTATGGGGGATCACAGGGGTCGCAAGAGCAAGGCGTGGCGAGGCCCGCGGGGAGGAAAAGGGCGAGGCTGCTGAAGATTTGGCCCGGCCAAAGCTGGACGGTACGAAACCAGGGGGAGCCAAGGGGCTAACAGCGAGTCTCGGAGACCCAGAGAGAGGAGTCGGCGATCCACGCCATGATGCTGGAGAAGGACGTCGAAGGATGGTTTGGCGTATTGGAGGCGGTGACGTGGAACTCCCACCAGTATCGCGATAGCGCCATAGAGCGTCCAGGATTGCGTTGTCGAGCGAGGCGCCGGTCAGAGTTGTCTCCTGGCGGAACAACTCCTCCAGCTTGTCCGTCTTGTCCTCATCCTCGAGCGTGGCATCCCGCAGGATGGGCAAGCACATATCGTAGTGCTCGTCGGAGACCATGTTGGCACACAGGTCCCCGGCGAGGGGATCGTTAAGTTACGATATGGGGCTTTGATAGACGAGTTGTGGTGTTGGGCGGTATCTAGATCGGTGGCCGAACAAGGGTGGCGCGACGCGGGAACAGAGCTCGGTGCAGCAGATTGGTGGCGAATCGGTTGCGGAGTTTATGAGGACAAAATCCCTGGCCAGGTAGAGCACGAACAATGGTCTAGGAAAGGGAGTCGAGACTGTCCCGAGTTTGAGCTATGTCAGCTTGGTTTCGGGGGACGTGGCAGCGGCGGAGAAAGAAGGGGTCTAGACAGGTGGAGAGAGGCGGAGAGTTCACTTACCGACTTTGGAAGACAAAGGAACAAAAATAGGCTAAAATGACTAAGAGGGGAAAAAAGAAAACAAAGCAGAAGAAGAAGGCAACGCGCAGAAGCAACCAAGTCAAGCGCACGCGCAGGGAGAGAAGGAGAAGGGGGTTTGAAGAAGGATGAATGCTAGGTGATGATGCAAGACCAAACGACGGGACGCCGACGGGCCTCACATGGGGATGGGCTATGGTTTGAGCTGAGATGGGAACCACCCCACTGTAGGTCTACCTGCCCCCCCCCCCCCCCCCCCCCTTCCCCAGAGGCGTAACGCACTTACAGACACATGCAGGCAACCTACATGAAGCCAAATGCGGGCCTCGTGCCACGAGGCGCCGGGTCCCAGGTCGCTTGAAGATAGGGCGCCCAAGGCATTGTGCATGTTGCCGCCGGGCCGTGCTGTCATCGATGGCGCTTTTTTTTTTTGTTTTTTTTGGGGGGAGGGGGAGGGGGAGGGGGAGGGGTTTGTCTTGTTTTTGCTAATCATTGTGCATGAGGTTTATTGCGCGAAAATGTCGGGTTGTTCTTTTGGGCAGAGTGATTTTTTTTATTTACCGCGCGTTGTTTTTTGTTTCATTCTATCCGTATTACGCGCACATTTCCCGCGGCAAATGCGAATGTGCTTGGGATTGGGTAAACCGTTCCCATAGATTTACGACGTGAGTGTTGGGTTTGAAGTGGTTGGTTGGGGAACCTGGGATATGGGTTGAAAACAATGTATCATCGCTCTTGTTTCGCATATGTGAAGGCTATGCCCTCTTCCCGCTCGTCTGGTTTCGTCTCATGTCTCGAGCCACGTTGTGGTTTTTCGGGGTCTACAAATTACCGCTGCCATTAGGCTTTGGTCTGGGTGACGAACCCGTTCTCTCGACATCGTATTCGAACGTGGAGCGTTCATTTGAAACCTAACCTTGTTCTACCGTGGCGCGTCATAATCTTGCCGCATAGGTTCGAGAGCTTTGTGCTCGTGTCGCCCTGTTGGATGCAACCGTCTGGGGATTCGAAACGCCTGTCTGCCACGAGCTTCGCTACAGGGAAACATTTCTCTAAAACAGCCCACCCCCTCCCTTCCAGATGACGTGCAATACTCGGCTGTTTCAACGTCCGAGCTGGATCGTCTGTGACCCCGTCCGTGCATTGTAGAAGGGGTCTTCTAGAGGAAACAAGTGTCTCTTTGCCTCCCACGTTTCCTGGGGTCGGGGCCAATAACGAACCTCGGATACCAATATTAATTATTGTATGCAAGCAGCGCGCTGTCCGGTTTTTTTTTTTCTTTTCTTGGCGCGCGGTGCCAATCGGAGAGACTTCTCGACGGTTCAACTTTGTTCGTGATGGTCGAAATTGCCTCTCATGCTTTCTTGGCGGGCAAATTTTTGCCAAATGGGGGGGGGACCCTGCGCGGTCGCTCTCACCTTGCCTAGCAGACAGCCCCTGCCGGAGTATTCCGTGAAGGGCGACGAAGACTGGTCCAGACTCCCGGACATCCCTCCCTCGTTTGCTCGATTGTTTTGCCTCGTGCAGGGTTTGTAGGCACGCAAGGTACCTAGGCACGCAGGGTTGGCACTGAAGGGAGGGAAAGGATTTTCTGCTCTTGCCAACACAACAAGCTTTCTCTTTGTGCGTACCCAGCAAATTTCATCTACATTGCAGCAGGCGCCGGGTTGCAGCGCGCTCCGTGCTTGCGAATTCTGCTCGTTACCATGGCGAACAACCAAAGGGGATGAGATGATACTTGCAAGGCCCAGCCCGCATTATTCTGCAACACTTCTCCGGCCTTTCTGATTTCTGATTCGGGCCGCGCTGTGTCGGTCGCTGCGCCCGTGCAGAAGCTAGCTAGCCCGCCCGTTCATTTCCCACTGCGGCAATACCTTGGTGGACTCATAATAATAGTAGTAATAGTAATAATATTAATTATTATTATTATTATTACCATCATCATGGTAATAACAACCTCAAAACATAAACTGTACGCCCATTTCCTCTCGGTGAATTTTCTTTTAAGGTGCAGATGAGATTACGGTTCCGGGTGGACTGGGGCCCGTTTGCTTGCATTGACTTTTGCCAACCCAGGGCTGACCACCCGTGGAGCCCCAGAACGCGTCAGACCACAATTTGCTCTGCACGTCGCCCTCAGCTGATATACTTTGAAGGAGAAATTACAAGAAGAAGATCTCCAAACGTTATCGAGATATTACCAGATGCATAGTGTAATTACGTACTGTGCGAGGAATGCAAATCTCCGAGTGCCAACTTACCCTACATCACACTCATCGCTGCGTACGAGGGCAACACTGTATGCTCCCGTGCGTTCTGGTTTCGTGCCACTGACTCTCATCGCCGTGTCAACTCAGACCTTTCTGCCATGTATTCCGTATAGTAGCATCCGAGATCCCGGGTAGCACTCTTGTTCCCTTGTCTTTTTAGTCAGGGGCAATCGGCAGAGTAGATCCACATTCGCAGCAGACAAGCCGCAGCTAACTGTGGGAATAAACTAACCCAGTATGAATGAACCCATACTCTCCAAGACCAATCACATACTAGATGGAGTAGGCAATGATGGACGAGTAAGAGTGCGCGAGATCAGGTTTGTCTGCCTCGGGCTGGTAAATGTCTGCCTCTGGAATATCAAATTGCCGTCACATACCTGATCCAATATGAACTTATAACCCGTTGTTTCTTCCCATTTGCCGCCTTTCACGTGGATAGAACGCCGGGAGAGAGTCGTCGCTTACTAACACGCCACACTTTACCCACTGTCATGGCATCCTCCCCGTTCTCTTGGAGTAACATGCCACAGAGTTGTCATGATTCTCAAGTATTGTCTCTACTCACGCACTGGTTGGGTATTGGGCCGGGAATCATGAATTCAACATTCATTCGTATCCAATTGCTAGTTGGCTAGTGCTATTCTGCGCTCATAATTCATCTCTGTAATCGTGTATACAATAAGCTTGTCTCCTGGGTGTTGGTCGGCCCCTTTCGCCATATGTTTGGGATACGTCTTTGCTTGACTCCAACCCACAACAGCAATAAACTAGCGGGGTAAAAATACGTAAACAACTTGCATAGAATATATAACAGTAAGGCAAAGACTATAGTCACAATATAAAGTACCACCCTCCAAACCTTGTTTCGATCAGCCAAATTGAATCGAATCACATCCAAATGTGTCCTACCTACCCTATCCCCACCCCCCGAGCATGATACAAGAAAAGAGGCAACAGCCAAAGACCAGGAGCTGCTGATGTAGGGAACATATTTTTATTGACGTGTGTCATGAATGATGAAGAAGCTATGTTGGAAGGGTCCATAGGGCCCTTTTGAGGCTACTCGTCCCCACGTGACCACCATCACAGTGATTCACGTATAACAAAGCGATCAAAGTGCTCTTTCTCAGCAGCTTCAAGATATGAAGCAACTTACCCTTCTCTCTAAGACTTGGACAGCTTCTGATGTTTCCGAGTCAGATGATTAGTTGTCTCTATTTCACCTGAAGGATGCATGGGAAATATACTCTCATCATCACGAGAAAGTGGATCGAGTTCCTGAAATGTGTTCGGCTGTGGCAAAGAGGGAGCCATCCAAGAATGACATTAGTTCCGCGGCTGATCAGCATTTGGAAAACGGGTTCGCCACAGCACCGCATATCCAATGAGAGAGGATTCGGAGTAGCTGGCATAGGATGGAACCCATGCATCTTGGGGGACATACATCCGGGAGTTGCTCAAGATAACACACCTTGACCCACCAGTCATCATGTATTGAGTCTAACCTTATATCTGCTGGTCTTGTCACCTGATTAGGTAGCTAAATCTAGCATATAATAACGAGAATAGATTATTATTTTATACATTGGTTAATTATGATAGAAATACATTTACGCATTTGCACTTTGCAACTTTTGGCTATCACCATACGCCCCGTCTAGGCAAGGGTTGGATTTATAGCAGTTGTGGACCAGTTTAACTCATCCGTACTGGAATGCTTGATGGGTTGCGGGGTAAACCACAAATGCTGCATCGGCGGTATATTTAATAGCATGTTACCAGGAGGTAGTTCTCAATGTTAACGCTCCAATCTGGTTTGGATTTCTGGCTTAAAGTAGAGACACCCATAACTCAACTATGTAGACGAATAAGATTCCGGCCTCCCTCACCGTGTAGTCGGCGTAATCCCTGTCACGACCAACTAGAGTAGCAGCGTGCACTGACGTACTCCGTAGCCTTCGAATCATTCCGTAGCGACCTGAATTATTTGAAATTTTGACCTATGACAAAGATTTGAGCATTAAAATGTGGCATATTGGCGTCGTGACGTTCAAGCTCCATCAATTTCACCAGCCGCCTTTGCAATACACCATTTTATCTCATTCCTGGGGGGGGGGGATGAAGTGGGGTTCAGCAATATGGGCGATTTACGCCGAGCACGACAAATGGCAGTCTATCTGGTCGACCTTGATGTTCAGGTGAACCCGAACGCGGCCACGATTTCTCGGACCATGTTTCATCAACCATCGAAATGCCTATGGTTTACAAGAGGCTGGAATTTGCAGGAAACCCTTTGCCCCAACGGAAGCGGTGTTCTTCAACACCAGATGGGAGCTCATCGGGACAAAGAAGTCCTTGAAGCACGACATTGCCTATTGTCTTTTGGGCATCTTTAACATCAATATGCCTTTGCTGTATGGTGAGGGAGAAAAGGCATTTGTCCGACTGCAGCAAGAAATTGTGAGGCAGTACCGTGATCTCAGTCTCTTTGCATGGCGTCAGGACCAACCGTGTCCTGAATATCGTGGTGTACTTGCCCACTCACCCAACGAGTTCTCTCACTGCTCTTCGCTGCTGTCACGCATCTCTTCTTTCTTTGCAGAAACAAGCTTCTCGGTAACTGACATGGGATTGCTGATAGATGTATGAGATACATACATAAGGCCAAATGCCTCACCGAGTAGATCCCGCAGCTGAAGTCATCCTCCCGGGACATGGGTTGCATTTCAACGAGCGGACTACGGCTATTCGCGTCTGTACATCATTGTCCCGTTCACATTCTGACTTTATAACATTGATGCGGGGGCGAAATTTGTTCCTGCTGTATCGGCAAGACCTGAGAGATAGGATGCAAACATTCAATGGGATCTACTCGGAAGAGGCCATCCTCATCCAGCAAACGTGCCTCTTAAACGGCATTAATCCTTCTGTCTTTGGGATAGTCCACAAATACGACATTGACACAGATGGTGGATAGTCAGGCTGAGTAGACTTGGGGGAGGGGGCACTACCTGGTGTGCCGATATCCAGTACCGGCAGCTGATTTAAACCACGGTTTGTTGAGCGGGCGAATACAGAACCGACGTAGTCACCCAGCCAAAAAAAAAAGAAAAAAAAGAAAAAGGCTGGTTGTAGTAGAATGTGATTGAAACCCCGGTTACCATAGGACTTTGGGTTGATAGGGTGAAACTTAGATTCGCCTTGCCCGTTAGTGAGGCTGCATGTAGTGCAATGTTTCTTTTGCTATTCGGCAGCCCCGAATAGAGGGGCAATGAATGGCAACGTCACATCCGGGATTTGGTGATGTCGCGCCACACTCAAATACTTGCCTGACTTGGTTGGTACGTGTGGCTGGCGTAACTATGTGCTGTATGCGCAGAGAATAAATTCCGGCAATTCGCCACGCACGTTATGAATTTCCTGAACTTTTGCTCTCCTTGACAGTCTTATCACCATTGGTACGTAGAGGCCCTTGCTCGCCACCATCTGACCATCAGTTCGATAACGTCAAAGCTTCTACGTAGGTAGTTTTGATGTCTCTTACTCCAAGTACCGAGGGTATTAGTTGTAAGCTGCATATGAAGACGGTAATGGATAAAAGCGCTCTCTGGAGCTGGGTGATGCAACTATGAGGATAGCCGGGACGATCAAGCTATACTGGATGGCCATGTTAGCAGCTGCTCTCTGAACTTGTTGAAACTTTGGCATGCAGCTGAGATGGATGATACGTTGCAAGTCTCATTGACAGCACACCCGTTGGCGTATTTCATTGGCGCGCTGCATGAGTTGCATGTATTTTTTAGGCGGGGGCCATGGGCATCTGGAACAAGACTCCGCCACTTTGAACCAAACTAGAGGCATACGTCAGGTGTGCAGGATGAGTTCAACATTGAGGACCAATCATCCGTTTGCCCATGTCCAACTCCCCCGGCGATGCTGTCAAATATTCACCAAATTCATGAGTTTACGAAACCTTCCTTGCTGTTAACGTCTTTATTGAAGCCATTGAAGCCATTGAAGCCGGTGGCTTTGATGATCTGGTAGTCATTTATTCCTCCTCTGCTGGTCAGCAGATGGAGACTAACTAATAAATCAACGGGGCCTAAAAAGTCGGCCCAGGAGTCCTCGGTGGCTTCCACTAAACAACGAATGACCCGCGCGGCGCGGCCCCGCCCTGACAACCGGACCCCCTCATTGAACGTTACCGGCGCCATGGCTTTGCCCACTTGGCGCACGCGGGCCAAGAATGAAGGGCGGCACGGCACTCGGCACCGCTAGCGACTTTTCGACTTACAGAGATGCCCGAAGGTATGGAATGCGAGAGGGAAAATACGAGGTCGGCCATGGGAATGGCGTCTTTGTAGATCTGAAAATAGATGGTGCGGCTGAGGGGTGGTAGAAGTTTTGTTTGACGTCCGCCTTCAAGCTGGCACTGAATTCTGTATAAATTGAACACAATCTTCGCCAGAACCAGGGGATTAACAGCAACACAGTCAACAAAGAACCACAGACACTAGCTTCAATTCTTTACAGCTTCCCTTGCTTACAATCAACATGCGCTTCTCTCTCGCCGCAGCTGCCGCCGCCCTCCTCGGCATCGCGCAGGCTCACATCAATGGCATCTCTGTCCCATCCACCATCAAGCCTGGTGACACATTCGACGTCATTATCCTGAGCTCAAACTGGATCCAGAGCTCTTACGATGCAGGTATTGCCTTTGGATACGCTACTGGCGAGGGCTTTCCCGATTCCCTTGGCACTCCCACCAACTCGTACAACCTCGGACCTGGTAAGCAAAACAAACCAAAAAAACCCCCCCCAAAAAACACCAAAAAAAATTAAAAATAAACACACAACCCCTTACCGAGCTAGAAAGAAGACAGGACTAACAGTTAAACACAGCTCTGTCCAACCAACTTCACAACTTCAACAAGTCCATGACCATCCCAAGCTCGGCTGCCAAGGGCAAGGGTGTCGTCTCGGCGAGTTTGCATACCTTGGTTGGCGCTGCCGCCTACCCGGTGCTGCAAAACTACAACGTTTCAATCACTTTCGGATCCAAGACTAGCAAGACATACAAGTCTTCTCTATAGACTGGGAGTTTTAACTGTGATTGGCGGGTTTTGAATGGATGATATATTTTCTGGTGTAGACTTTTCTTCTTCTTTCGCAAACGTGTGGGATATATAGAGATGGTAGCAGTTTTTGATTGCAATAACAGATCTTTACGATGCTCAACTCAAATCTTTTTTATTTTTATTTTTTAAATAATAATAATATATATATATATATATATAGTGGGAATATTAGCTTGTTGAGTGTTTATTTTTTCCTTGAAAGGCTGAGTTTCTTCCATGTGATTTTTGGAAGGCTTATCGTCTTCCCCCCCTCTTGTTTTGAAAGTAAAAAAAAGTAAAAAATACACATAAAATAAGAAAACGTATCCTACACATATTAAAAACCCAAATATTTATGTTCGTTAGACTAATAGAGTCAATTCTCGATATTGCGTTTTGTTCGTTTCGTTTTCTATATACACCATCCTCCCCAGTCACGTCCATAAAATGCTTCCTTATGCTTCAGTGCTGTTCCCTGCAGCATTCGAGGTTGGGTCCATGTTGGCTTCAAACCGCTTGTCATGCAAATAGTTTATCTTCTGAATCACTCGGGTGGGATTAGAGAGATCAACCAGGGACCAACTAGCATGTCGAACGACTTTTAAACAGACCCAGAGAAAGATGAATACAATGATCTATCACGATGATTAGGATGAAATACAGCATATACCTTGACAGGAACTCTTACGAATAAGTACGCCGACAGAAAGGGCTCGGTCTGGAAGCCATGCCAAATTAATGAGCCATCAATAACCACCAAGATAAATAGGCAACCAAACAATGCCACCCAAGCAAGGTATGGTTGCCAGTGGCTGCGATAGGGATAGTCATCATTTTGAGTGTCCCATCGGCGCACCTGGGGCACCTTTTGTTCCTTGAGGATTGTTTTGTGTTGTTCAATACTAAAGGTGGCGCGAAACGGATTAGAATTTTTCCTTTGTCGGCGACGGTTTTCTTCACTCACCAATAATAATAACGGATGAAAGCAAGACAATTACATGCCCATACTACAATAACACCAACCGAGCCCATTTGAGCTAGAACTTCAATAAACTAAATAAATGTTAGCTTGGGGGTTGTAACGAGTAGGACACAATAGAGTCTACTTTGTTATTTGCCTTGTCCATATCTTCGGAGTTGCCTACCAGCTCTATGAAAGGAACCCAGCAGAAGAAGAGCGCCGAAAAGATCACAGCGCGCATTGGAACTTTATGTCTATTAGTTTTACCAAAGTAAGCCGAGAAGCGGATGTACCACGGTTGTCCATGGCCACCCTCGAGCCGAGCTGTGAGCCCAAATAGGCTTCTTGACGCGACGAACAGGTTCGTATTCGCACAAGTTAGAGCCGTGAAGATAAGAAATGCATTAAAGACATCTCCGAGATGTGGAATGACAGTCTGGTAATACGCAATGATCACGTAGGGGGATGCTGTCTTTGGACCCGTCTCACTAAGGGAGGCATGATCCCTTTCAATGTTGAATGAGGCGATGAGGCTGCTTAGGGTGTATGCAGCGGCTGCCAGAAACGGAAAGAATATGGCAGTAAACTTGACAGTCTTGCTGATAAAGTTTTTCTCTACGCCCGCTGGTGTAGACCGCTGTGAATTGGACCATTTCGCTTCCAAGGCGGAAGCCGCAACTATTTCGACGCCTACATAGGCGAAAGTGGCAATTGAGATGGACATGCTATTATGCTAATGTTAAATTGGGGGTTAGCCGTAGGTTAGGTGTTGCTTACAAAAAGGCCGTTCCCCAGTTACTCGCTGTCGTTGTATCAAAATCCATAGGCTCGTCCCAAGCTGTTTCAGTTTTAGCCTTGTTTCCTTGAACCACGCCCGAGACAATTTACCAGAAGGGCGCGATTTATCTATCAATGGTTAGCTTTGTTGATTTAGCTGGGTTTCACTCCACTCTGATGGTTGAATATAGACTGAAGAGAATGAAGATCGCACCTATTCCCCTAATGACCAGTAGGAAGATCATGATGATCGCAAGAAAGATGATTTTTATTGTTCCACTAAAGACTTCGATCCATCCAAAAATCTGGCTGGGTTAGCATGATGCGAAATTGGCTGGGCGACATTCAACAATGTATGATTCAGGTGCTTACCTCAACCTCAAATGCATTTATGAGGACCAGAAGAAACGGTAAAAGTAGGTACATAATGGTACCCTTTATTGCATCATTTTGGCCAATCCAGTAAGTGACTTCTGAGGCTGTAGTCACTATTAGAGCGGCGAAGGCTACCGAATATGTATACCTGCATCAAGTTAGTCTTTGGACCTGTGATGCTTTGGCCTATGCATTTTAGTTGTTCTTCTTCTCACCAGTAAGCAATGCCAACAGCGATGCCCAGCTCCTCATCGACAAACTCTCTCACGTAGACGGACAAGGCACCGGGCACAGGCCAGATGCAGAGCATCTCGGCGATGCACTGCATGACAGCCCAGGCCAGTGCTCCAACGAGAATGAAGGAGAGGAAAGCGGCCAGAGACCCCCCGAGCTCGAGCATCTGGCCGCCGCGCCAGTAGAGGCCTGTGCCCAACGTGGCATTTAGTGTAATCATCTGACAATGTGAGTCAGTATAGTTGAGCCAACCCGCTGCAGTCAATTAAACTAACAAACATCTGAACTCCCCGCAACTTCCTGCTTACGGTCCGCCCGGGACTGGGAGTGATGAAGACTTGCTTGATGGTTCGAGTGTAGCCATCGCCATTGCTGATACGCCCGGATGCTGCCTCGCTGGGCGGGGGATCCTGGGGTTCTGAGCCCGCTGGTGGCAGGTTCTGTAGCGAAATGGTGTCATCCCGCGACGCAGGATTGGCAGGATTGGCAGGATTTGATCGTCCCTCCGATAAGGTTGGAAGCCAATCTGGCAGCCAGTTGGGGAGTTCGTCGTGATGCTGGGTCATGGCTGGCAGAACTGGCACGCGCGCGGCATGATGGTTCATGCAGATGAGACAACTCAGGATCGCGACATTGGAGAAGGCAGGTTTGAATCGAGGTGTTCCCAGACGGGAGACTGCGCGCGTCCCTCTCTTTGGACTAATGCACCGATTCGGAATTGTACCTGCAGTATGCCACCAGGCCGTCAACGTCGCCCAATGACAACGGGCGATTCTCAGCTCCAGGGTCAGCTGCTCGGCCGTCTGACCTGAATTCCGCCCCTGCAGGCCATCCATCAATCTACAGAGGGCAGAATGCAGGCAGCACGCAGGCAGCACGCAGGCGGCACGCAGGCCCGGGCGTATTTCCCGAGGGGTGGGCAGAGAATCGGCACCAAGGAATCATAGGCTGTGAAGTGGTTGGCATTGCTCGCGGTCGGGCGGATGCAGCGGTTGCACAAGGCAACTAAACCAGGCGTCCTCCCACACCCAGCAGCCATGACGTGGCGGACGCCTTATCGGAGTTGCGCGGGCTACCTATTAAACCGTGGGATCCTTCAGATCCATTTTGACCAGCCAGACTAATGGCGATAAACACAACCTTGAGAAGGGTGTCTGGACCATGGTGCAAAACGTCACGGCACGTTACTTGAAGAGAACTAGCCTCCAGCGGCTTCTGGAAAGACTCTTTCCAGGCCATAGGGATTTTCAGATTCAGGTATGCCTTGCCACTGTGCCTTGTCACTATGCCTGCCCGCTATGCCTACCCGCTATGCCTGAATAGCCGGGCCGGGTTGATTGTGCCTTGCTGAACTAGCCCGTCAGATGAGGGAAGACCTGTGGACCTTTGAGGCACCCGAGGAAGTGAGCGAGGTGAGTCTGAGCCCCGACTTGCCACACGTGCGTCTGTAGTATTGACCGATGTAGGATTTGATTGAGTAAAAGAAACAGCCCCTGCGGAAACGCCCAACCGCCCAGCGTCCTGACTGACGGCATCAGCGATATTCGAGACCTATGAGGGAACCAGCCCAGCGTGGCTGAGGGAGGATGTGCGGTGGAGGGGTGCAAGAGTCTCTGGTTGGGCTTCTTGCATGTCGCCACGGCAGATTTTGGTAAACGTAGGACATCCCTTTCGGAAAATGGCGCCAACATGACACCGTCCATTGCTGACATTTAAGAGTAACAACCCTATTCACCGCAGACTATCTATCGCGCCCAAGCCTTAGCGTCATTGGCATCTCTGCTTTCCTCCCTTTCCTTACTTTCCTTCCCTTCCTTCTTTTCCTTTTGCAACATGTCCCTTGACAGCTGCTTCAGTAAAGACGTTGTCAATCCGGTCGAGCTTCTGTCTGCGGGCCCGGCGCGCCAAGTCTCGACCTTGGAGGAGCTCGACGACTACCTCTGTGGGCCCCATGGAGGCGACGGCGGGTGTCTGGCAATGTATGGCTTCTCAAGCCAAGCCTGTATAAAATCCATTTTTTGTAGCTTATTTTACTTCTAGATCAATTTGCCAGCGAACTTCCTGGAGTCCATTGCAGATCACCAAGTCCATGCTAGAGCGCATCGTATCGCGATGTGAGATAAGCCCGTCCTTTTGGGAAATTCCCTCGTGCTTTTATACCCGCAACGTGGATATCGAAGAAGTATTCTGTGTGCCTTACACGCAATCAATAAGTGATACTTGTATCGGTAAGCCTTTGTCCAGATAAGTGAGCCAAACAAACCACACAGGTATTGATGCACGACCTATAGAGATTTCATACACCATCCGTTACCCGGAGCTCAAGGAAGGAGGCTCATGGGTGATTAGACAGACGGGAATACATCATCGGCTTGACAAGAAGGATAAGCAGAGCGTCTATGTAATCTTCAGCCCGACGCCCAACTCCAAGGCTCATCTAAAGATTAGAGACTTCTTGTCTCAGACATCAAAGGACGACATCACAAATGATCCTTTCTGGGCGCACTGCCTTTTATTCTCAGAGTATCTCCCAGCATGGCGAAAATATATCGCTTCCCATGAACGTGAAGTGTTGAAAATCGTACGCATCATGCATCCCCAGACAGCCCACTTGGCCATGGGCACCCTATGACAGGCCTCGCTAACAGCCGCCCAGAGAAACAAAACGATTGCAGAGTACATTGACAAGAAATTGAGCGTGGGATACGACAGCCTCAGTGCGCTGGTTAGCACAGAGAACCACTTCCTCCAGATTCCTGCGATTCTGGCACACACAGCTGAGGTTCTTGATGAGCTGGTGTTTCTTGCAGACCAGCAACGATCCGGTCCGTTCTTGTCAACAAAGGCCAAGGAGAGTTTTGTTTCGCGGCTCAAGCATCATCGACGGCGATGCACAAACTACTCTCGCACAGCGAGCTATCTCCTGCAGAGAACCCAAACTACAGCCCAGCTATTGGCGGAAACGCTATCATTCCGTGACCAGGTCATTGCCAAAGAGCAAAACGGTACCATGCTGCGGTTGAACAAATCCGTCGTCTTCATTACTACGGTCACGCTTTTATATTTACCAGCTTCATTTGTCAGTGTGAGTTTATGCATTCTCCAACAATAACCCCGCTTTCATTGAAATATTGGTTATAATTCATATTGATTCCCTCAAGCTAACCTTGTTTGTGCCATCAACAGTCATTTTTCGGTATGAGCTTTTTTAACCTAGATGAGAAGAACAATCGCCTCATCATCTCGCCCATGATATGGATATACGTTGTTAGCACGGCCATGCTGACCGCCGCCACGTTTCTCTTCTATTTTTGGCTGCTGCTTCACGAGAAGAGGCCGCCACACACACCCAAATCCAGGTTTAGGCGTGTACTCGGGCGTCTATGGACCGGCGATGCATTGGATCAAGAGAGGCAGATGGGCGTTACAGGTCAACGTGATGTAGAGCTTCAGGAACCCAGGCGCGGAGGCGTCGCGAGCTGGTCAGTTATTGGTTCAGGCTAAACCGATTTTGAATATTGCGCTGTGAGCCCGACGACCGCCCGCCAGAGAAGCAATGAGAATGTGCTTCTCATCGCCATAGACCACTAGCCTCGAGATGAAGTCATCTCCGTACCATAGGTTTGGTATTTTGGCCATCTCCTTTGCTGAAAATTCGCTGCCAGGGCTGAGCACGGGAATATCGAGTACAAGCATCCTGTTATTCGCGGATTTTGCCCCGAGCGCGAATATTCTTTCATTGTTCTGGTCCATCATGAGACTCAACACCCGGTAGTTTATGGTATCGATCATTAGGTCGCGAGATGTGTCATTCCCAGATAGGTTCTGGATTAGCAAGCTTTTTTCGCGTGTAATTACAGCGCATGTCGGAGGTTCCCCAATAAAAGGAGTGAAGGTTGTGAAGAGAGGAACCAGCGCATTGGCGCCATCAAAACCCTAGATACCCATTAGGTTAGGCACACGACGTCTCATTTGGCAATGATGATTAAGACCCACTCGTGGCTCTATACTGAGCATCGGGATCTCCTTGGAAGATAGTGACACGGAGATGATCAAAGTTTTGTGTTCACGTCTTTGTCCCGTGAGGTTTGGGCGGATGGCAATGTAAAGACGATTCTCGGAGGAGAACATGAGCTGTGTCACATTTTCTCCCAACTGGTCGAGCGATATAAACGACCAAGGTTCTCCCGCTGATGTGTCTGAGTATTGCATCTCGTTGATCGGGCCAACCAAAGATTCCTGCCTAAGAAAGTCATTGATTAGTGAACGATGTATAACATCGACTTTGAAAAAGTGCATGTACCGTCTAGAGATTCCGATCAAATGTCTAATCTTGGCATGAAACAGCTGATGCGAACTGGTATCGTCTTCAGGATGTCTCAAAATGCAGGCTACCAATTCGCCGTAAGGCGAAATGGCGAGTTTCCTGATCTCTCGCAGCTGAGGCAAGGATACTTGGTATGCTCTCGAGAAATTCGCATCAACTGGAATGCCACCTTCCAGGTTGAATATGTAGCACTTTCAGAGTTATTATTAGTCTCCGTGGTGCGAAGGGGGCTGATAGGAGGCTTACGTGGAAACTAGTTCCAGTCAGAGATGCGATGAGATATCTATCCGTTAAAGCGATGCTCTTCCAGATGTGGTTTCGCAGTGGGAGTGTGAATTCTCCTGCTGGCCTCGCTTCGTGTCCTCCGCTGAGAATAGATTGCGAAGTGAAGAGAACTAGCTTGATATCTGTCCAGAAAACCACGAGTGTTCCGTCCGGAGATATCTCGCATCCTTTGTAGGCCTCGAATGGTGATACCCGCCACATCTCGATGCCTGTTTTTGGTCCCAGTGGGCCGCTATGAGAATGTTTGTTAGCTGATGTTATCTAATAAACTTGAAGCGATATGGGGTGTACTCAGTATCGGCCTGTGAATCGTCCGACAATCTCGTCTCCCTTGTGTCAGGACGTGATTGCAGCTCCATATATTGTCGGTACGTGGCTAGCAACACATCTTTGATTGTCTTCGCGGTACATCGGTCATGCGGGTCAGCCTTGAGGACGGAATTCTCAAGGAATTTTAAGAATTTCTCAACAATCTTCCCCTCTTGTGAACCCCGCATATTTGCTTGATTTACAAGTTCACGGTGCCATTTTGAAACTGTGGGATGGGCTTGAGTACGAGAGAACATCCTCCCGCGCAAGAAAAACCGGTCATATCCATCAGACTTGTGGTCGTTTATGCGGCGACTCTGGTAGGTAGAAATCCCGACGCTTCCTTGCTCGAGATATGTGAACAAAACGCTTAAGATACATCCAAAAGCCCACACATCACTGGGCGTTTTCATGCTGGGCACCGCTGAAATCGACTCTGGGGCGAGGTATGTACCTTCTCCACGGCGATTCATCGTGGCCGAAGGCGATGGATCCTCTCCTTGATTTCTTTTTATGAACCATGTTGTGAAGTCTGACCCCGTTTCTTTCTTGTCGTCTCGTGGTCTAATTTTGACCCGAGCCATTCCAAAATCACTCAACTTCCAGATGAATCCATCTGATTGTGCGTTGTCCCTGTCGTCCCGAAATAACAGGATATTGTTGGGTTTTAGGTCCATGTGGTAGCAAACGAGATCTGCCATTCGGTCCGGCGATTGAATCCCAGTGTGCAAAAACTGAAGCCCACTTGCCAGCCCTTCCGCGGACAGAATCATTTTAGCCTTTGACATTGGAGTGCCAGGGTTGGCTTCGCGGTATTCCATCATGTAATGTCGCAAGTCAAACATTGCAAGTGGCATGAGGAGGCTGTATGTATCGCCAACTTTAAGACTGCAAAGGCTCTCGAGGATGTTGGGACAATTCCCTGCTGTGCCTTCTATGATTCGGTTAATGACATTGTGTTCTTTATGAACTTGATTCTTGTATTCCTTGCTGATAATGTAATCCTTTCTTGCAAGCTGTTTCGGAGCGCTGTTCCATTCTTTCGATATTGGATCGTAGAAATAGCCCCTGGCAATGCGAACTTTATAAACTGTGCCAAACGAGCCTTTCCCAATCTCTTTTGGGGCTTCTAGATAGGGAAATCTATTATACTGCGGATTCTCCACAGTGATTTCGCGCCCTTTAATTAAAACCGGGCAAAAGCAAGCTTGTCTAGAGAGTATCTTGTCCACCGTGACAACGTCGCCATCAAAAAGCTCTCGGAGGTCATCTGGGTCAGCAGGGAGTGAGTGAAGTTCTCTCCCAGCTGTGGACACAATCGGCCACGTATTATTAGCTACGAGCTTGTGAATAAACAGTCGTGTAGCTCCGATGGGGCAAGAAGCGAAAATCAGGATAGCCAGAAGCCTGTGCAGCCTTCGTTCCCGCATCCTTTGGATAAATTGATCGCTGGTGATTGTGGTCGTGTAGCGCTGGGATGTACTATCCCGGGGCGGTCCAAGTGGTTGGAGGCTGGCGAAGAGCCGCAGTAGGACATCCCCGTCTAGGACCTTTTCCGCAGCCCCCGATGCGGCAAAACGTAGGCTCTCATCGTCTCTTCTTTCTAGTCCCGACAACAGCTGCTCGTAGATCTCATCAAGAATGGAATCATAGGTTGCAGCTTCCATCTCAAGGTCGGCTTTGAGTTGTAAGAATTACGAGAAGAGGGGAGAGGGTGGAATTTTCGGTGCCAACATACGTCGCCGCGTGAGCAGTTGAAGCGGCCGGGCCTGCGACCACCACCCCATGCCTTCCGCTCTAATCAATATGCTAGCCAAGAGCTGGGGTTGGCTGCGCTGTACTTCAGGGCTGTCATCACTCGCGCATCGGGCGGGGGTGGCAACCATGTAGCGCAGCGCTCACTGGCTTCAGAGTAGTCATCCATGCCACCCATACATGTGTAGTATCTGCTTCCACGGAAGATTTGCGATTAGCCTAGATGTAATAGTGAATAAAGTACTTCTCCAAATCCAAAAGGTGTCGGCGCCGACTTCCTTCTTGGGAGCATGGTGCAAGAGATATGGATGGGACTGTCAAGTTTGGTATAAGCGTGCTCGCAGCTGGATTGGTTGAAGCGACACAACTGCCAATGTTTCTTTTACCAAGCAACGGTGTACCCAGTTGAAGTGATTAAGGCTGTGTAGGAAAGGTGCAGGCATCCGCGAACTCCGTACTGCATTTGCATCTTCCGCCCTGTTGTTGTTGGTGGGCGGAGGGCGGAGGGCTGACCAGATGGTGGGGCTGATTGTCTCCTACTCTTGTGCGGCTTGCATGGAGCTGAGACCTGCATCCAAGAAGATTAGGCAATAGCCCCAGCCCCTGTAAATACCCGGCCGAGGCATAAACAGCCAAGTCCTGGGTGGATATTTTGGGAGGTGTAGTGGTCTGGGATCTTAATGCCCATTACTTGGTTGATGGCAAAGCGCTGCGATAACTTAACTGCAGCTCCCAACAACATGCGTGCAAACTAAAATGTGAATATGTTCAACAGTAGTTCATTATGCGACAATATCGAATGATTTTCATACTCATACAATAATTGTTGGCATCATCCATGAATGGAGTAGAAAGTGGCCTTAGAGAGTATTGATTGCAACAAGGAATAATACACACTAGTAGCTCGTGAATCAAATTGAACGAGTAAAAAGGGAAGACTACAGAATCACGAATGTTGTGCAAAATCCCAGGAGCGTATAGTTACTACTAATCATGCTATTTGGACAATTCCCATGGCTACCTAACGCCATTATCCTCGGCGTGGTTATAACAAAAATGCCACAAACAGGAATGCAAAAGGAGCTATACTGAGCACCCAACTTGTTGATTCATTAACCATGTTCTGACAAGTAGTTAGACAAAAAATCGACTCGGTTCGAACGCAGCACTCACTGGGCCGAACTGCTTCGCCAAAACGTGTCAAAAAGCGAAGTTTTGTTCACGAAGAACAGCGGCCAAGCTGACGATCTCTCCTTTTGGATAGAGTAAGACCAGCTACTTCACTGGAACAAGGCCGTATTGGTTTGATCAATGAGGACCAGAGGTGTGAGTGCCGATGGACTGGGGTCAAACTGACAAGATGACTCAGCCTGGACGCAGGACGCAGAGTCGATGGTTGCGCTTGTGAGAGATTACCCGGATCCGTCCCATCAAGGAACCGTGTTGACTTGGATTAAATCGGCAGGCTAACGTCTGTGGCTTTCTCTCTGGGTGGATGGCATCTCTGACATCAATGGCGCAACACTTCCCGTCTACTGAGTGGAATGGCGGGCTGCAATGTTAGATGCGAACTCTGATAATAAACCTTTGGCCCAAAATATGCAAGGTTAGACTTTATAGGTCCAAGGTAAAACTATTTGTATACTAGTGGTGGCCCCATACTCGGGGAGTCTAACAACCCATTTACACATGTCTAGCGCTAGTCAAGATTGCGCTTGGCAGTATGCTCAGTTTCCCGACGATCCCCTTTGCACATTAATTAACGATATGCCATATTCATTATTACTCGTCTATATGTACACGGTGCTCTTGCATCATTCATCATTGGTGTGAATTGACCAATATACAAGTCACTCCCTATCTCGATATGGAAGCGCTGTCGGGTACTTACTACGGCATTAACACAACAGATCTGTTATTGTCTGTTCATAATTCATCCTCATCACCTGAAATTCTAAAATCGTCCAGACCTGGGCATTTCTCCGAAACCTTAGACGTGACCTCGTTATATGGATAAGGGATTGTCCAGATTAGATCAAATCTGTCATCGGGACAGTCTGTAGGATTCCAGGCACCCAGCGCCGCCTGGATTTTCTCCATGTTGTGATGGTTCCAGCTGAAGTTGCTTGTTAGCCCATGATGTATTTAATATCCTCACATCGAAACTTACGAAATAAGAATATTGCCTTTGCCCTTGTAGTTGTGGACTGTGTCAGCAATACACCCGACGTCGTTTCTGCCGCAGACCTGGCTAATGGGGAGGCCAAGATCTTGTGCCAGGGGCACCACGGTATCGTAAGCCCGCTTTCCCTTCCCATCTGATAAATGATTGTCAGACAAACAGCCTAGAAAACGATGTCAAATTTCGCTTACTATCCCGCTGCCATTCTTCGGCGAAGACGTATCCGATATTGAACCTGGACTCGGTGCCAAACACTTCTCGCAAACATTGGGCCCGCTGCTCTCCGACCGAGTTCAGCCCATCGCCCACCGGGGGCTTCTCGCCATGACGTATAAGATAGACGGTTGGATGTTCAGTGGGCTGCCTGGTCAATAAACCGGCAGCGTACAAGAGGTGGGAGATCTTCATTATGACAGAAAATAACAGGTATGGCAGCCTGCTCTAGATTCTATGTTCCCGGGCCAGGCTCAATATATATAACTCTACTCTACTCAAACAGCCCAATTATAGAATTCCGTTCGAGTGGGACGGCACGGGGAGATGATCAGCCATGCAGATCCCTATGCGAACACTGTTTCTTGCGCTAGCCCTGATTTTCAGCTCCATTGATGCAAGTCCAGGTCGAGGCGAGATTGAGCTGTACCGCGTCATTCACGACACGTCCTTCTCCACACGCTGACACACCACCCGAGTTGGTGAGAAAACGATGAATGTGGCGCCTCGGATGATAAGGGTGACTAGAGACATGACGATATCAATGGCGAATAGCATTCCACTGGATTCCCGAGGTGCAGCCTTTGGCTGGCTGTGGCTTTTTGGCGCGGCAGATCAATGAACAAAGATCCGACCGGGAAAAAAAGCAATAGCGTTAGGCTAGTTAGTCACCATCAAGAGAAACTACAGAAACATGCATTCACTCCACGGCAAGTCTTATAAGAATCACCGTCCCGGAACGCCAAACAGACTAGCTCCTGTCGATTAGCTTCTTGGCTTTCCCAAGGCCAGCTATCTCGACCCACGGCAAACGTCATTTTCTGGACAGTAAGGCCGCATTATCCTCAGGGTATCTCGGGGAACTGACTAGGGTGGAGTTTGTGGCGTGCTGAATGGGACGCCCCTGCCTCATTGGCAATGCTCTTTGCAGCGTGAAGTTGAGGTGGTTAGACCCTGATAATGATCCTCACTGCTTGTTTTAGCACCATGGCCAATGATATATGATGTATATTTGACTAGGTGAGACAATTCACAACGCAATATGTCGACAAGCATCCGTCATGTAACTGCCCAAAACCTCGTGGCACACGCCGTATCAAGCTGTAGTATATTTCCGATGTCCCGGATTTGCCATTGCCATTGTCACTTCTCCAGCTCTGATTTGCTTTACACCTCCTTGCAACAAGGAGGGGAAAGGCGGTCTGGCTTCAGGTGAAAACTAAGGGCAAAGTATCAGCTCGCCAGCCAAAGCATCTCGAATACGTGGCGAATACGTGGCGACGCCCAAGGTGCCGTCTCCATGAGTGTCTCATGTGACACCAGTCGTCTTACAATCCGTTGGGTACATTGAAATATCGCGGGCGCAAATTCTAATCCAGTCAAAGAAAATGGAAGTTAAGATCCGCCACGAATGGAGGACAAGCAAAATCGGGACTGACCTGATTCTAACTGGCTTGCGTGCACTGACTCACTCAACTGAGCCTCAACCTGAGAGCTTCTGGCCCAGTCCGCCATCGTGATAGATGAAGACTACGATTGAAGGTTTACCTTGCATCGGCTGACAGTTGGTTTGCGTTCGAGGCAGAGGTTTGAGGCAAGGCTGTTAGCCTCTACTTCCGTACATGCAATCTCACCAAATCTATATGGACATAAAAGCCACTATGACATTTAGGTGGATCTGGTATTCAAGCGGAGGTTAACAGCACTCAAACGGATACCATGGCTCACTCTACCTCTTCAGCTCTGTGGTTTTGGTAGGGAAAAGACCTGGATTCGATCATGCCGACTGGTCGGTGAAATGCCGAAAACGTAAAAGCTGGGAGAGTCTGATGGAAGAGGGGCCCGTGCCTGTCAATGCTTGCGGAGACATGGCGGCCGCTTGGTGGGAACATGTGACAGGAGGTTTGACTCGATTCCAGGGAGAGCGATAGATGGGAAAAAGAGAAGAAGAGGGGAAGAAAGAAGAAAGAAAAACAAACTTATTATAAGCCATTAAGCATGATTTCTCATCGACGCTTGCCGATTCATCGAAAAGCTTTGTTCGGTGAGCAACCGCAGACTAAGAAGCAGGCCCCGGGGTTCAGAGTCGCAATCGGGGCCGTTGGGGAAGCTTGCCGCCGTGCCCCCCCCCCCCCCCCCCCCCCCGCCCCCTCCCCCCCCCCCCCCCCGCCACCCCCACCCCCCCCACCCCCCCCACCCACCCCTAGCGGAGGGCAGCGGACGCGGACAGGGGTCGACGGGGCGGTGAGAGGTGGGAGCAGGTCGCGGGGCGCGGCGGCACCTGCGACGCGCAGACGTGTGGTCTTGTGAGCGCACTGGGTCTTGGGCTCGCGGCGCGGACGGGCGCGCCAGAGCGTCGGCG